>CM077526.1:18017350-18536350 GCA_039654895.1 Mongoloraphidia duomilia
ATTATCAAAATCAATAGTAATCATTAGCATTTCATGATTTTTTTCAAAATCATAATGTGCTACACAAAAGTAACATTTTTTAATTTCTGTAACATACATTGGAATTTGTTTCTGAGCGTAACATTTTCTTGATACTTTCCCCGTTTTCAATATAATTTTTGAAAGTGTTTTGATTTATGGGACTCCCTCGGTGACCTGAAAATAAATAGGGTTGTTGCGGATATGAGATTTTGGATCCGGATATTTTAAGAGTCTTTTATCGGATTCAGATACAGATATGTAGTCTTTTATCAGTTATTTCGGATTTCCGATGGTTTCGTATAGTTTCAGTTATGGATATCTTTATTTGTTTTATCAATAAGTAGATTTTAATTTTTAATATAAATTTTATTGTGTTCACAATAAAATGTAACACAGTAATTAGCCTTAAAATTAAGTAATTGTTATATCTACTTATTTTAAAGTAGATACCTACCTTATTAATAAAGGAAACATATTAAAATCTAACTTTATGTATTAAAAATATAGGTACTATGAGAAAATGGTGCAAACGTGTGTGGAGAAGCGTCATCTAGTGGCCAAAAAAATAAGCTCACTATTCTCTAATTTATTTTTGATTTTTCTTAAAAACTAGGCTGTCACAAACGTTTTTATGGACATATTCGGAACTCGCAAACGATTTCCTATCGAATGAGTACCCAGAAGCCTATTTTTCAATCAATTTTAAAAAAGTGTCGGCTAATCGCACACTTTTAATTAACCATTTAATTACTCATTAACTATTGAGTCACAAACGAAATGAAAAGCGTCACAAACAGTCACAAACGAATCACAAACGATTGGTTTTGGTGACATTCTTGGAAAGTTAAAAATTTTAATATTTTATTAGCCAACATTGAAGTGGTGGAGCGTCATCTAGTGGTCAAAACCATAAGCTCACTGTTACGAAAAATTCTCGAGTTTATTTTTGATTTTTCTCGAAAACTAGGTTGTCACAAACGTTTTTATGGACATATTCGGATTTCACAAACGATTTCCTATCGAATGAGTACCCAGAAGCCTATATTTCAATCAATTTTTAAAAAGTGTCGGCTAATCGCACACTTTTAATTAACCATTAACTATTGAGTCACAAACGAAATGAAAAGCGTCACAAATCGTCACAAACGAATCACAAACGATTGGCATTCGCGAAAATTCAAAAATCTTAATTTTCAAAATTAGTGTCGGCTATTCGTACGAAGGTAGTGCAAACAATGCCACTCGACATATAGGACACAACACAAAGAAAACTAGATCCTAACAATTCAATAAAGGAAACAATCTTAACAACACGGGATCCCAAATGTTACCTGAAACACCATAACTAAAAATCTTAACTACTAAAATTTCAAAACTTCACGAAGCGCTTCCCAGGCGTAATCAAGGTATAGGGTTGAAACTCAAGGGCTACCGACTGAAATTGTTAGGGCGCCACGACTTATGCCCAAGAGCAGTCCCACTCAGTTGTCGACGCTGAGAGACTGACCAGTCACCAGCAAGGCACTCGTGAAAATTTGACTAAAACTAATCGACATGCAGTAACTATCATCCAACACATAAATACGAAAAAGCGCTCGGCACCGTGAAATCACTGAAAAGCGCTAATCCTAAAAAATATTCAATAACAAATAATTATGCGATAATTCGGTAACCACTAATATTCGGTATTCGGTAGGGATAATCGATACTAAAAATAATTATCTCGGCTTCAGTATTCACCTGCGGCATAATAAGAGTTTAGCTCATTACACCAGCAAACATACTTATAAAATTTTACTGATCATCAGCAAGCGGTAAACTTCATTTTGACACAAATTCACAAACACATTAAAAAACGAAAACAGAGCTGAAATGGACAGAATACAATTTTATTCGAACTTAAGAATAGAGATAGCGGAATAAAATCAGCAGCCAGAAATTATCAATCCGCAGGTCAGTTAATTTATGATAAGCTGTTCTTTAGGTAACTTTGTTCTAGTAAAATATCGGAATAATATTAAACACTGTACGCCACTAAGTAACCCAAATTGATTGGCTTGGTTATATCGATGAGTTTGTTGACAACAAAATAATAGCCGACGCCACTGATGTGAGTAAGTATTGCAGGGAATATTAGCTAAAAACAGGACGCAAATAACTTCAAGTAAATTGCTTTTGTTATCGAAATTGATTGTTGACAACAAAACAATAATCGACGCTACTGATATGCGTAAGTATTGCAGGAAATTTTAGTTAAAAGCAGGACGCAAATAACTTCAAGTAAATTGCTTTTGTTATCGAAATTAATTGTTGACAACAAAACAATTATCGCCGCCACTGATATGCGTAAGTATTATTTGTTAAAACGCAATTTTAATAGATAAATAACGCTATCCCTCAGTTTATTATTTAATACGGGGTTATTCTCTAAAGTAACATAATTTGGTGATATTCAATTGCTGGAAACACTCCGCCTGGAACGACGCTAAATCCACCCTAACCAAAAAAATAATCTCGAACGAACCAAAGCTCCAAGAATAAAACAATAGACGGAAAATTAGGTATCCACCAGGAAGGAAAACAATTGGCGGGAAGTTAGGAAATACTCAACAATACTAACAAGCAGCAGAAATATAGCCCAACAAATCCGATTATAACAATCGTCAAACAATCAGTTTTGCCACAGTGTATTTTTACGGGCATTTCCTATGAGATCCACTCAGCTCTGTGTCCCCACAAAAACAGCCCCTCGTGTCTGGCGGCTCGCGCCGTCACCGTTGTTTTCTCCCCACCAATATGCAAAAGGTCGCACCGACTACCTGACGTCACACACTAGCTACTTCGTCTCGCGCTGACGGAGTTCTATCTCTGTTCCGCACGTATATTTCGCTAGCTGTCCTTTATCTAGTGCCAAACCAGCACTGATTCGGATCTCATTTGCATTAACTTGCATTCAAAATTGACAATGTTAAAAATCTAAACTTTGATAAAAGGTGCATAGGCTCGAAAATAATTTTTATCTGGGGTCCACGGAAGGCAATGTATACTAACCAGTCGCGAATTCATTAATTGTATTCATTATTGGTTTTTAACAAAACTAATTGACGGACATGATGCATAAATTCAAATTTTAATGCTGGGTTAACAAGTGCTCCCCCCGACTCGCTGTACGACGAAGTTTTACTCATTTCAGTATATATTATATTGGGCTAATTTTAGTCGTAGTTAGGGGGCAATTAGCCCTTTGGTACATCCAGTAGATAGCGGTACAATTTTAACTTCAAAGCATTTTATGTTGATATCATTACTTCTGGAGGTAAATAGGACCCGTTGTAAAAAAAAAAAAATATTTGAAAATTTCATCAATGTAAAAAGTTCCACATAAATACGCGGGTACCGCTAGTATAAAATTACAAATATTTCGCAAAGATAAATATTGAATATTTCTTTGACAACGCATTGGTGCGACGGAGAGCACACGATCCCATAAGATCCTTTAGGCTAGCATGAGACAGGTAGTACAGCCGCATACGACATTGACTAGGCAGCGTACCGTGTATGACGGACGGGAGCCTGTCGCGGTGGCTTGGTGTAATGAGTGCAAGACGATACAGTGGCGGATTTACACATTTGCCGCCAGTAGGCTATTCAAATTTTGCCGCCCCTACCGACCTCTACAATTCGATACCCTAGTTCACAATCATATTAATTAAATTTTTTTTGTCAATGAAATTGTAACTTTATGATTTGTGCACCGTATCGATCGTCCTAATTACACCACCTTTTTCCCGTAATTAGTATGATTGTGAACTAGGGGATTAATAAAAGCTCAATCATGTAGTACTAATAACATTTAGGTAGATACCTATTGGGATCCGTCAAATGAGTATATGACAACTGGTGGCAGAAAATTGTACTAAAACGAGGGAAAATTTTACATGCTAACAGTGCAAATTTATCGTGAAATTGTTTATTACAAATATAAAACAAGTAAAATAAACAAAAAATATCGAAAATGGAATTCGCGACGTTTTCTAATATCATGGGCATTAAACACTGTCAGTTATTGCCTTGTAAAACTTACTTTACAGAGAATTATTTTCTGATGAAATGTGGAAAAATTGTATTTATGAATTAAAAAAATATTTTATATTAATAATAAGATGTACTTATTATCATACTGCACAACAATAGTTGAATCCCTGATGATTGGCAAATTTATAGGATTAATTTTGTATACAAATATTTTGAGGTTAGTAACTTACCCACTTATTACAATATAACTTATTATGTTGCAGTTATGTGTTTACATTATTCACCTAACCCAACCTTAAAGGCGCATTGAACGTGGATAATTAATTTCGTGGAGATTTTCTTTTAATTTTGATATTTTTAAGCAATATGTCGTAAAGATTACTGCTTTTGACAGTTCATTTTGCATGCATTTTTCTCGTTATATTTCCGACATTTGATAATATGCCCGGCTTTGAGATTCCGTTCTCCTTCAACAAAATTCCTTTGTTTAGGATTCGTACCGGCCCAATCACAAATTGCACTTATATTTATCATTTCTTATCACTTTGAAAATCATAAAATTACACGCAAAAGTATACACCGTATATGAAATTTCCCTCCCTCTGCGCCATGTTTTTTAATCTCCACCTATCTGACGGATCCCAATATAAATATGAATCTTTTTAATTTCTGTAAGACAAAAAAAAATTTTGACCCCAAATTTGCCGCCCCTAAAATCTGCCGCCCTAGGCTCCAGCCTACTCAGCCTGCTGGTAAATCCGCCACTGTGCCTGGTTGACAAAGGAATTTGGTTGGTAAACATTTAGGTCTCATCCGTATTCGAGACACCGAACCTGTTAAATGATACACCATAAAGTTTTCCATATCATTTGGCATCTGAAATAGTGTTGGGCGATACAGGAAAAAGTATCGATACTGTGTATTGAATATTGATACATATCGATCCGAAATGTATCGATACCCGTATCGTATTGCAATTAAAGTATTGATACTTCCAGTATCGGAAAAATATAGATACGCAATTGAAAGGTCTTATCAAGATCAAGATTACAAGCGAAGGGTTAAAGGAATTAGTAATACACTTATGACTCAAGCAAAAACTCTTCCCGAATTTTTTTATTAATAAGTTTCTGGATAACATAACCTAAAAATGTATGGTTGCAATCACATTAAAATATTTACTTCTAAACTAACTGAATACCATCAAATACCATAGAAATGTAATAAAATAGCACTTACGTCAAAGTGACCTTCACAAAAATGGTTGTTTTGGATGTTAGTGGTTTTAGGTTTATCTCTTTTAGCAGGGGGTTTCCACGCAAATGTACCTGACTTGTACGGTTATTTCAAGGATGTTATAAATATACGCTGGATAGCTAACTTCTATGTTCAAAGTGAGGCAAGTGGTAGGGGTAAGCCGCCATTTGCAGTGTAGGCAAAAGAGTATTTTCATCACATTGTATTTACCTGTGTTACTGTCAAATATTGTGTAGTATATTTCGAAATTTGTTATTTCTATTGTTAGTTGTGAGTGATACTGGTGTTGTTTTCTTTATAAAACAATAATAGACTATAAAAATTAAAAACAGCATAATTCCAGTGTCGTGTAGTGTTTATGGATGCACAAATAGACATACCAAGGATAATTCTCGACAATTTTTTCGATATGTATAATTATTAATTATATTTATTTTTACATGTGGTTATATAATAACCACGTGTCCTTTTGAACAAACATTATTTGAACCTAAAAAGGCTCCTAAACTAGAGGAACGAAACGTCGTTGTAATTCAAAATTAATAATAAACTAAACGGCAACACCAAATTCCTTTAAAATCGTAAGTATACTTTGTAAAAATATAGCTGTTGTTGGCATCAAACAACCTATATTTATTTTTATCTGTATTATTTTTAAATATTACAAATTACTTATTATTTTATAGATATCCTATGAACAACAATAATTTGTTAACATTATGAGTTAACGCCGTTCGAAGAAAAATTTCAAACCTACAAAATCTTCAAAAGTTTGCAGTGATCATTTCTTAGAAAGAGATTATTTAAAAAGACCAGGAACTTATATAAGGCGTTTAAAGCCTGATGCTCTACCTTCTGTATTTCCAAGCTATCCTGTTCATTTGCAAAAAAAAGTACCAAATGAAAGAAAAATCAGGAAACAACTCGCAGACGGTAACAATGGTGAAGAAAATGAATACAGAGATTTAAATATCAACATGATGAATGAATCAACAGAATTGAAGGATAATATTCTTTACTATATAGCCGGGGATATGTCGTAAAAAAAAATCTCAATGAAATCCATTGCGATCATTGTGCAGCAGCGCTTCTAAATAGTATAACAGAACATAATTACAGCCATATCGATTATTTTAGTAAATTTGTTAATTTTATTAATAGAGGTGGACTAATTAATGTTTCTAGGACTGTTTTTCTTATAGTTAATTAAAGAAGCTGATAAAATGTTTGCATTTTATACAAATCATTTTAAAGAGCTAAATAGAAATGATCAATTAGAAAAAAAAATTATAATGCATTGTTATAGGAAGTTTTCACTAGACAATAATATATTTCAAAATTTGCAATGTGCAAATATTTCAATAGAAGAAAGACCACATAAATTGGTTTTAATATTAGGAATTACCAAAAAATATTTAAAAGTTAGATTATTTTCTTATGGCCTTTTTTATTCTAAAAACGTCATGAATCCTGTCAGCAGAAGGCATCAATTAAGCAAACATATATTATTTTCTCACTCATGATTTCAAAAAATTATTATTTCTTATCAATGTATGCATAATAAAGTAAACATTATAATAGTATGTTTTGTACCTTTTTTTTATTTTTATATTATTTATTATTATATTATTTTTATATTATAGATTAAAATATTAACGTAGTTCTATTCACTCAGTATTTTTATTATGCATTTTACATGCCTTTTACTAGAATCAATATTATATTTAGCGCTGTTTTGCCTACACTGCAAATGGCGGACGCTGTGCAGGTTGCCTATGACTTGCCTCAGTGCCCTCAATGCATTGTATGCACAAGTTAGCTATCCAGCGTATATTTATAACATCCTTGGGTTATTTCATGTCTCCTCCAAATTACAAATGGCGTCTATTTGGACTCTATATTACCGACGGTTTGAGGATTTACTATATTTTTAAAAAAAAGCTATAAATAATCAACATCAGCTTTGAGAAGGGGTGTTGTAACCTAGTGATAATCATGTTATATAAGAATATTTAAGTTATGCAAGGTTATTAGAGTACAGGTTGCCTCATTCCATCTGACCAATCAGCGTAAGCGCGGGAATGACGTCAGCTAGAATTTAGTTTAAATCAAGTACAAAAATTATTGAAGATTATGCTTATTTATATTAGGTGCTTCGTGCAGATTTTTTTCTTAAAATTGGCAGAAGACAATAAATAGAAGAATAGATGTTAAAAAATAGGATAATTTTTATTTTTATTACAAAATTTAGGTTTTAATATCTATAATATAAACAAGCAAAAAATTAAATAATGCTCAAGAAATGGCAGATCTTGTTAATTACCTATTTTTTAAATTTGAGAAGCGAATAAAATTAACCAACAAATTGATAAATTAATTATTTTATCTTTTATATTCACAAAATATTAAAAATAACCACAAAACACCATAACACTTAACTGCTATCGCAAAATTGACAACTTATCATATTTTTTTCACTAACAGAAGAATCATGTTTCTATTAGGTATTGAAAAAACATATCACACTACCATGGTTACTGTGATTTTTATTTCCAAAAATTAGCAACGTCCATCGTCTGATCTTTTCTATTGAAGTGAGCAAGCATGGTATATTCTGAGTGACGTCATCCCCCCACTACTATCTATCGTAATGAGGCAACCTATACTCTACTAACCTTGTAAGTTATGTACCTTTGTGATTTTGTCATTCAAATGTCAAGTTCTTTTTTTTTGTATAAATTCAAATATGTATTTTAATTGATAATATTACATTGAATAAAAATTACTTTCATATTGTGTAAAAGAGTGTTTGATTTAAAATTCTGCAACAATTTTCTACAAACAATAAATTATTGCAAAAAATATCGAAACAAAAAATAAGTAGGTACATTTGTCAAGAATTCTATATAACTATCATGGGATACATAAAGTGCAGTGTTCCAAATTGCCCAAGCGACAAAACCATGATCCACCATCGATTTCCCAATCCTAAAAAAGACTTGGCGAGGTATCGTGACTGGATTGAATTAATTGGCAACTCAACATTGTTGGAAATGGATCCAGAAAATGTGTACAAGCGGAAGCGTGTGTGTCATCTACACTTTGGAAATAAGTGTTTAAGCGCTGGGAATAAGCGTGTTCGTAAAAACCAACTTCCTACTTTATTGTTACCATCAAGATCAGAAACACGTAAGTTATACTGATATCTTATACACTTAAAATATGCCTAAAGCTTTTTTTGCCCACCTAAAAAAAATGTATATCTCTGCCGGCTTCTTTGAAGCACACGGACACTAAGGTGCTTTTCTGTACGGTTAGTGTAACAATTTAGTACAGTTAACTTTTTGTAACTTTCTAAAAAAATTAAGATAATATAAGTTAAAGTGAGACAAAATTTCAACAGCGCTGTAAATACTAACATCAACCATACAGAATGGGGCCATAAGGGTCCGTGTGGTTCAAAGAATCCTGAACTGACGTGACAATAATTGAGAAAGAATTATTGAGTGTGGTACTTGCTCTTGGTAAAATTGAAAAGATTTGACATTTTTTTGTTTTATAGGATCAAGCACTCCTATATTTCAAGGATCGGGGTCAGCCGATCTGCCTATTCCTGGTTTTTCTAAACACAATAATACTGAGAAAGACAAACAAAGATTCTGTAATTTTTCAGCTCGCAACGTTTTGAGAGAGGCAGAAATTAATCGTAAAGATACGACTCCCAAAAAACGATTTTTATATGCCCACTTGAAGAAAGTATTTTGCCGTTTGAAAAGGGTGACACGCAACAAGGACAATTTTAAAAAACGATTGTTTGCTGCTAAAAAAATTTCCAAAGAACATGGATTAGAGGAAAACATATCCCCGTTGAACAGCTTGGCAGCACAGTTCATCCGATGTCAAATAAGGGAAAACGGCAGATCTAAAAAACAACACCGTTTTACGGCGGACGATAAAATTGTCGCTCTTACTTTGCACAATCACAGCCCAAGAGCGTACCGGTTCCTTGCTAAAATCTTCACTCTACCGTCTAAATCAACGTTAACAAGATTTCTCCATATTATCAATTTTAAGCCTGGTGTAAATCTTGAAATATTTGAAGCCCTGAAGAGATCCACCCAAAATTTAAGTGAGCCTGAAAAAATATGTGTCAATACTTTTTGACGAGATGGCCATTATGCCAAGTTTAAACTTCAACGAGAAAGATGGCTACATTAAGGGATTTGAAGAAATGGGTGAAGGAGCCCGATCTCAAGAAATCGCCGATCACGCTTTAGTTTTCATGCTAAGGGGATTGAAGAAAAAGTTTAAGCAGCCACTTAACTACGCGTTTTTGAGTAAAAGTGGAGCGAAGAAAGCGCAATTTTTTGTTAAATTATGCCGTCTTCATGATTGCAAAATTTCTAAATATATTTTCCGCAAATCTATTGTAAATGTTAATTTTCTATTCTAGATTAAGGTTTGTTCTTATATTATTTTGTAATATTTCTATGAATTTTGACATCAATAAAACTCTTTGCAAATAATTGGTGACTAATTTTCTTTTATTCATATGAAGATAATTGATTATTTTAAGATCGGTAAATATTGTATTAAGTATTGAATAAAAGTCTTTTTCTCAATATATTGAAGCGTTGCCAATATAACTAATAAAAGAAAATTGATCGAGAAAAAGGCTTTTATTCAATACTTAAAAATATAAGATCTTTATAAAAAAAACAGTAGTACATGAAATATTTAAATTTCCCGCCATCCTCTTATAGTTCTTCCTCCAGACTGCAGTTAGCGCCACAGTATTCTCGTTCATAGCAATTAGGAAGTTTCCACCTAACGAAAATACTAATAATGATAGTTTCACATCATAGTAATAAGGATAACTTAAAAAATGCTGAAAAAATTATTTTGATATCTTTTAATTTAACGGAGATATTCAATTTCTTGCACGTGGGGTCGCTAACGAAATTGATTTGTGATTATGACGTCACGCGGCATTAGTCTGGTGTTTTTTTAACTTTATGAGTAACTAAAACCTAGTAACTATTTTGTTGTAATACAGACTTTTTCATTTGATTATATTGTGCGCTACAGTAATTTGGATCTTAAAACAAAAATTAAAATAACTGTCAAAAATTTACGTTTTGATTTGATATTGAAAACGAATTTGATTTGATATTGAAAACGAAGCAAAAATGGAGGAAGGTTTTATACGTGGTGATTCAAATAATCTACCTAAAGTAGATATAGTGATGATAATAGATTTTTTTGCAAGTAATACACTGCATACTAGCGCTGAATTCCGAGGTGCAAAACTTTTAAAGTAAGTAGATCATTATCATTGAAACGTTTTGATTTACTTATGTATGTAGACAGTTTGGTTGAATTCTATGATTCCCCATAAAATAGGCATTATTATTTTTTTTGCGATTGAAAATTTTAATTATTTTAGTAATAAATTACAGCTAAAAGAGTTTTGTGATAGGTCAGGAAGAGATACGTATGGAGATGATGCGATTGGATATGTCCAAGTGAAAAGAGATGGAAATCTCTGTATTGTTAAAGCGAGGATAACGCCGGAACATAAAGTGAGAAATACGCCGTATCATTGTTCATTTCAGTGTAATGAAAAAGAAGAAATCATCACAAAAGTTGAATGCGAGGATTGTGCAGCCCGTGAAGGAGGTTGTAAGCACGGCATAGCTTTATTAATGTGGTTACACAGAAGAAGTGAAGAACCCTCGTGTACATCTACGAAATGTTATTGGCGTAAGGCTAAATTATCTATGATCGGCAGTAATTTGAAATTCATCAAGGCTTCCGATATGGTCACCCCTTCACAAAAAAAACGTACGAAGATTGTTCCTTCTGTAGCAAATCAAAATCAGAGTAGTCTATTTTTGGAAAAAGTCATAGAAAAATCACAGTCACTAAAGATTAGTTCTCAATTAATGCAGTACAACAATAAATTATCAGATAACTCTTCAAAGACTCTTTCTCTGCACTATTTAATATGCAAATTTAAAAATCAAAACATAAAAAAGATACATCCTGATGAATTCATTTCTTTTTGCAAAGACCACATGCAGAATAAT
This sequence comes from Mongoloraphidia duomilia, assembly GCA_039654895.1. NCBI lineage: Eukaryota > Metazoa > Arthropoda > Insecta > Raphidioptera > Raphidiidae > Mongoloraphidia > Mongoloraphidia duomilia. Next base: position 18,028,753 of record CM077526.1, read on the forward strand.
AATCTGTTAGAAATGGTTGTACGAGCTACTAGGGATCAGTCAGATTGTTCGCTATGGCATGAGTTGAGATACGGCCGCATAACAGCATCGAAGATATATGAAGTCGCTCATTGTAACACCTCAGATGGAACTTTGATCGAAAATATAATGGGCGCATACACATTTAAAGAGACCACTGCAATAAAAAGAGGTTACTAAGATAAATTCTTTATATAATATAAATTTTTTACGTTTTTTTTTTCTTATATTTCAACTCATGGCTTCAGGGTTTAACCTTTGTGTTAATAAGGTATGTTAAAATATAATCCTAAATAATTATTTTTCTTTGCATGCAGGTAAACTTCTGGAGAAATCTGTACGGGACATAGTAGCAAAAAGAAAAAAGATTACTATTAGAAACAGTGGTCTCATTTTAAATAAGAATTTTCCCATCATTGGTTCTTCGCCTGATGGAGTTTCAGACGAATTTGTATTGGAAATAAAATGTCCTTTTAAAAATAAGAATTTTAAGAACTACGTGTGCGATGGTATACCTACGAAAAAATTCATGGCTCAAATGCAACTCCAAATGTACTTCGCTGGGAAAAAAAAAGCTCTTTTTTGCATAGCACATGATAATTTTGAAGCGACCAAAGGTGTGGATATTTATAATGTAGATTTCGATGAAAATTACTGTTCACAATTAATAGAAAAAGCGATGAAATTTTGGAAAGTCAATGTATTTAAAAAATTGTTACTTGAGTAATAAGCCATTTTTTATCTTAAACTATTTTAATAAAACAAAGTAATTTTGTCTATATTTTTTATTTTATTAATACATTTTGTAAATTTACAAGCCCGCAAGCTATTATTGCCACATTATCAAACGTATTAATCATTTTTACGTCTATGCAGGCATGAGGTGCCAACATCTTAAAATTTCGGAGTCTTCCTATAGCTCGTTCTACATGGATTCGAACAGCCGCAATCCTTTTGGTATCCATAACTTCAAATTTTGTGCTCGCAGTGCCAACTAGTATACTTGGAGGTCTAATTAGTTTACAGCCGTATAATTCTACTGAGGGGGCGATATTTTTGAAACCTCTATCTGCTAAAATACTTGCTCCACGAGGTATTTTTTGTAGTATTCCACAATCTTCAAATAGTGCCGCATCAGTAACTCTGCCACCATAGCCATCAGATATAAAATTTATAAAACCATCTGGAGTAATTGAAATCAAATACTTGAGTGTATTACACCCTTTGTATTCAGACCAAGTGAGTGACTGATGGACAGCACTGCTGGGTTTTTCGATACGTATTTCAAAACAATCTATAATACTCTGAGTCTTGGAGAAACGCTTTCGAAAAGCTATCGGTAAATTTTCTTCAACTTTTTTTGGATGAGGAAAGTATACAAGTTCTTTCATCACGTCTGCAATAGGTTTAAGAGTTTTCATAAAAATCTTGCTAATAGACCCTTTCGCTAGAGAAAAATCGATAGCTAAACGTGTGAAAGAATCGTTTAGTCGAATTTTTTTTAATGTTATTAAAATTTGCAATTGTGATCGATGAACATTATTCACCAAAAGGTCTACTAGAAAATATGTTTCATGAGAGAGCCCCAAATATAACTGAGAGTTGCGCATAATTTTTGAAACTGTATTTCTCTTGTAGTTTGGGACTTGCGAGGCTTCATTGGGTTCATCTGAATCTGAAGAAATAAAAAAATCGAACTCTATATCGGTGTCACTCTCATTCTCTTTTGCAGATTGTATTTCTAAACATGACTTTTGTACGGTTTTACGAATTTTTTTGGTTTGACATATTTTTTCACGTGTTTTGACCATTACGTTGACTTGGATTCTTTTGTGTTTAGTTTCAATTTTTGGCGAACTATTAATAATTTCATCACTGGGTACATAAATTGGATCGTTCAACTCTTCTACGTTGTAACTATCACACGACACAAACTCTATTGGCTGATTAAAAGGTTCTTCAGTACATTCATCGGCACTGTTTGTTGATACATTTTCCAATAAATCGTTTTGGCAACGTTTTTCAACTGCAGATACCTATTTGATACCCTTTGTAACTCGCTGACAGTCGAATTTATGAGGTAATACTCCAATTTTTATTGTAATTCTTCCCCCAACTAATTTATATTTGACGTAATTTTCTACATCTGCCTCCATCTGCAGAAAAAAAATATGCTTGAGTTTTATAGAACTATATTATATGTTGCATTTCAAAATTTTCAATTTTTACAGTAATATGTATGGCCTGTATCATCGAGCACCATTTTACCCTTCAAATCGTCGAGGAATTGGCGCCGCATAAGAAGTTTTACTTTAAAAAATTCTTAATCATAATGCAGCAAAATAAGTACAAAAAATATTAAATGGTAATACCTACTATTTACTGATTTCGCATATATTTTACATAATAATATAAACAATATGAAATTATACGATGTACTCACATCAAAGTGTTCTTCGCAGCAATATAACGATGTTTTGTAAGAAAGTGCCTTTTTATCATCTCTCTTCATTGCGTTGCACCACTTCTCTCTTAAATATTTGTCTCTTGGCACAGGGAAGAAATATTTGTCAGGACTACTGACAGTCGTGTTTTTACACTTAGGCACAATGCAATATTTGTATAGACTGTGTGCAGGGGGGCGGAGTTATAAAAATATCGATGCGAGCGCTTGTAGTGTGAACTATTGTAAGCTTTGAACTATAGTCCAGTGATCATTCAGCATTTTTATTTACAAATGTCAAAGTTTTTCGATTACAAACATAGAGAAGAGATTATTATTACAAACAAAACATGGGAAAAACTACGCGTTCTGGAAATACTTTTTGTGTTCCAGGCTGTTGTGTTAATAGCGATTCAAGTAAAATAAAATTTTATAGATTCTCCGCGCGGAGTTATAACCTCGAAAAACGACCAAAGTGGATCAAAACATTAATAAAAGTAAGGTAAGTAAAGCCATGATATTACTTACAACTTATTTGGAAATTATTAATGTAAATCTGTAAAAGAAATTTTTCGTCTTTCTTTAGTGCTGATGCTGATGCAATTAAAAGCACAAAATAGGCATTGTGATAACTTGGAATTAAATAATACTTTACTATACGATATTCGGTTTATTTTAACATAAAATAATATTCTTCACAATTCATTCGTAAATCGTAATGACTAAAGAGTTACATAATATTTTATAAATTAAATAGTTATTATACTCCATATGACTAACTACTACAGGCATGAAATCATTGACATTTATTTTACATGAAAAAAAAAACACGTTTTATACCTACTTATTTTTCTATCATAGGTTTGTGAGAGCAATGCGGAGGAGTCACTCAAACGGTTTCGAAGTGGAAAACACTAATACAAGAAAATGGAATGATATGCAAAAAGATAGTATAGTAATGCTCCGAATTTTTCAAATTAAAGTAGATATTCGAATATTCGTTCAAACTTTTATTCGAATAATTCAATATTCATCTATTCGAATAGTAAAAAGAAGAAAACAAACTAATCAAAGCGTAAGACAGTTTTTTTTTTTGTTATCAATAGTCGGGAACCTATTTAGGAGTTGAAGAAAGAATTTCGGTATTCGAATCTCCGACTATTGATAACAAAAAAATACTGTCTTACGTTTTGATTTGCTTGTTTTCTTCTTTTTACGTAGTCGGGTTTTGGTTTTTTTACTTTTATTTTTGCAATAATGTAATGTAGATATAATTTTATTTCTTAATAATTAAATGTAAATAAATAATTATATTTTTCAATGACAAAATCACAATAAACGTATTTTCATACAATTATTAAACTATTCAATTTGCACCAACTTTCATATAATTTATATAAATGATCAACATTATAATATATAGGTGAGGCAGACCACCCGTAACAGTCTTTTTTTTTCAAAAACGGTGTCTCGGTGACAGAAGTTTGCCGGATGCACTTTGCAATAATTCTATTCTTAATGGTGTCATCACGAAATTCTTCCATATGTTTAATATGACAGAAAGCTAATTTCTCGCCTTTCTTCAATGCAGCCTCAATAAATAAAAGAGATCACCGGCGCCATAGTTTGAGGTTATGCATCAGCTGTCAGTATAAAACATACATGATTATTTTTTTATTATACGTCAAAATTGAAGAAGAAAAAAACTTAAAATAAATAATTTTCACGTACCTTTTATGTTATGCTATTTATACTATTTGCACACAGCTAGATAAAATGGTATTCGTTTATTAAAAAATTTCCCGATATAAGACAACAATAAAAAATAGTTCAATCGTACACTATTGCCCGCTAGCGGCGCTAGTAGGCTTCGTGCACACAACCTATAAGCTCTTTTTTTCACTCATATTTATTAGATATTTATGTCAATATTTTTCGTCAACAAAAATTTTCAACTAAATTGTTTATTTTGTGTTTCCATAACAATTTAGAGTTTAAAAAAAGTAATTATCGGAAATTTGTAATAATTAATTACCACATATACAAACTGAAAAAAACTTTTAAAAATTCGTGCCGCGTGACGTCACATCGCACTAAGAACGGACCATTGTCAAACTCAAACTTTGAAGTAGCATAACTTTGTTGTTTTTAAAGATATTTCAAAAATTCTTTCACCATTAATTTTGTAATTTTTAGGGCTATGATTTAGACCAAAAAAATAAAAAAGGGAAACTTCCTAATTACACGTCCGTGCAACATCTATAAACACCTAAGTAATTTATGTCTTTTAGCAAGCCGAAACCACTTTTTACGAATTTTTTTGTCCTCTGGTACCTACACAAATAGTTTCTGAGATGTTTTTGCAGAAGAATTTGGACACATGGGCACAGCACAAGACTTGTAGAACTTGGTATTCATGCTTAATAATTTGTACTTTAATTTTATACGAAAAGCACCCTATCACAGAAGAAAAATGTCCACGTTTACCAGGGAGTGACGTCATCTCGACACCATGACATTGGCTGGCCAGTGGCGGCTAAGCAATCAAGGGGCTACTGTGCTACTTTGTGGCGTTCGCATAGCCGCGATAAAAATTATTGTGTAGGATTTAGCCATATTTTAGTGGAGAAATATGTTATACTTAATTTAACCCAGTTTTATCGCAATTTTACACTGTTTCTTGCGGAAAAAAAATTACGTGATATTTGCCGAGACCCCCCCTCTCCCACGTGAGATTGAGTGAGGTTCGGCTCGATCCCTCCCTCTCCTAAACGCCTCACGTAATTTATGGACGCCCCCTAAAGAGTATTCAACAATAAAATAATATGCTAGTTGGTGGGGAGAGGGCTGGACGCTATTTTGGTTTAAAGGAAGCGTGCTATATAGTTCATAATTAGTTCTTTAGATTTTAGGATGCTTCCCAAAAAATTTGATGGCTTTTTTCAAAGACGCTCAATTTTTTTGAACCCCTTTTTTTGAAAATCAGTAAAAAAGTTAAAAATAAGAAAAAAAATCATTCATAAAAAATGGCCACCCCTAAAATTTGCCACCTTTGACCCCTTTTTTTTTTTTGAAAATCAGTAAAAACAAGAAAAAAAATCATTCATAAAAGATGACTTTTAATTAACCATTTAATTACTCATTAACTATTGAGTCACAAACAAAATGAAAAGCGTCACAAACACTCACAAACGAATCACAAACGATTGACATTCGCGAAAATTCAAAAATCTTAATTTTCAAAATTAATGTCGGCTATTCGTACGAAGGTCTGAACCAGATCCGATTGGGAACTGAATTCAGATTCGTTCATAATCGTTCACTTATTGGACCCGTTCACAGTGAACGGGTCCAGCGTGAGCCGCCAAGGAGGACACTTCGACCGCTGCCACCACATCGCCTTTGAGAATGTCTAACGCAGTTGTAGACGAAACGTCAGGTAGAAATACCACCGGACCACGGCCTACAAGCCCGGAAACCATGAAGACTTGGAACAATGCCGGCCGTGAAAGCTTGCACACTTGAATTAAAACTTAATTAACTTCTAGCAAAATCTAACTTAATAACGCCCTATCATGATTTAATTATTATATTGGTGAAAAAGATTTGCTTCGAATTTGCGTTTTTGGGTCCTTTGAAAAAGAACCGTCTTAGACGTATAGACAAAGCGGGCGTATAAGTGTGCGGTTACACTATATGCGGATACGTGCGATTTTTTAGTCGTACTACATCCATATTAGGAAACAAACTGTCAACTGACTCATAGGGCGTGTTTGGCCGAAGTAAGTACTTACTAAATTTAGTAAGTCACTTACTATACTTACAAAATTTTCGGCTGGGACACAAAATAAGTGCTAACTCAGTAAGCATGGCTCAATATAAGACGCCATTTTTCTTATTGTTATTGTAATTGTTATTGTATATTAAGCCAGTAAGTCTGTCCTGGCCGAAAAGCGCTATAGTCAGCCTGTAAGATTTTATTTTTTTTATGCTAACTGGCTTACTAAGTTTAGTAAGTACTTACTTCGGCCAAACACGCCCATTGTCTCATTGTGTGAGCCTGTGAGGTGGTTACAGTGAACAGTACGTGCGTTATCCTCGGACGTTATCGTGCGATGTCGTCCGACCATCTCAGAGAAACAAACTTGTTTGTTTTTCCATGCGACATCGTACGATTTTAGTCCAAGGGAACGAATAGTGTCTTTAAAAAACGATTTCCTTTCTGCCATGCCTACAATGAAAATGCGTAAATAAAATTTTTGAATTTTGTGCCCCAAAGGGCGTTATTTTCAAAAAAACCCTATTTTTCGAAGAGAAGTGGGCTTAAAATGCATTTTAGAGGAAAAATTAAAAGAATAAAAAATATTTGTCATCTTAAAATTAGTTTTGATGAGTAATAAAAAATATAAATTTTTTTTATTAAAAATATTTTTTTTAATTTTTTTAGTTACAACGAAAATAATTTTTTTATGCGGGTTAGTTGATCTTTTTAACTTCCCATTGGAAGTTATTGTAATGGGTCCGAAAATCGAAATCAAAAAGGAAAAAAAAATTTTATGTTTCAAGGTCACTACACTATTTTTACACTACTTTTAGAAAGATGTCTGTGTGTGTGTGTGTGTGTGTGTGTGTGTGTGTGTACGTATGTACGTACGTACGTACGTACGTACGTATGTATGTGTCCATTTCTTTCTAAGACGAAATCTCGAGAACGAAAAATGATATCGACTACGTTGGGATGCCAATCGACGCGTATTAACGTAAATATGATCTGAAAGGAATTTTTTCAAAATCGGTTCAGCCGTTCTTTTTTCTTAACCAAATAACCTCCAAAAAAGTAGATTTTACACAATATCTCGCGAATAAAAAATTATATCGACTTCGTAAGGGTGTCAATCGAGGCGTGTTAACGTCATTTTGATCCGACATAAATTTTATAAAAATCGGTTCAGCCGTTTTTTTTTTTTTTTTTTTTTTTTTTAATTACATATTGATGTTTTAATGATTAAAATGATTACTTTTCTGTGTAATATCTAATTTAATTATTATTATTAAATATTTATCAAACTGGGAAGTTCGTCGTGTGGACCTCAAGGGTCGCACTTTAGTCCTAATAAACGACCCACCTCACGGCTTGTTTTTTTAGTAAGTATTCCGAATTTCAAAAACGGATTTTCAAGAAAATACAAATCGTCATCCATTTTAGTGAATAAATCGCACGCAACAAATCGCAAATAGTGTAACCACTTTATCGTACGACTATCAGTCGCACGACATCGTACGATAAAAAATCGCACGGATACGTATCTAGTGTAACCACACACTAATAGGCGCTTAGGTAGCGCCTGAAAAATATACATATAGAAAACAGTAGAATTCTAACCTCTGCTGTTTTGAAGTCGTTTAAAAGTTGTAGGTAGGTAGTTTATCTACTAATATGTTCTCTAATAATTTAATTTTACATAAGTAAATAACAGTAATTGGCAATTACTGATGGATTGCTGATGTCTATACAGGTTACAGCTGTAAAATGGAATAGGATGACAATATCTGCTTTTCATCAAAATTAGATGGACATTGGACTCCCGTTCAGGTAAAAACCTATATTAAAAAAAACTGATTATAAACTTGTTTAGTTGTTTTTGAAGGTTAAAAAATTGGTAATACAGTCTGTTAAAAATACGGCTAAACTCCGTAAAAAGTTTTCTGCATAAAAACAAGAATGTAACTTTTCGATGCTGTATAATTATATAAGAAAACAAAGTCCATCCATTCACTGTTTTTTCGAATAGACATCACACATACTTTCATTTTTCTCTATCTACGCTATACAGGTGTCTTAGGCCGTTTTCACACGAAACACCGGTGTCCACACTAGTGATGCACAAAACTGTTATAACATCGATGTTAACATGGATCGATACATCGAATTATCGAAATGGATGTAAAAATATCAAAACAAAAACATCAATATTTTCCAATAATCAGTAGAAAATATTTGTTTTTGATACCTATATTTAAATTTAATTTAAGCAAATAATTTTAGGAAATCTCAGGATGGAAAGAGACTAAAATGTTGTTTATTGATTTAATTTCCAGTACTGAATTGAGATTTTTTGAATTTTCAAAATAGAAAAATAATACGGACTTTTCAATTTTAAACATAAGTTGTAATTATAAAGAATCGAAAACATCGAAGAAAACATCGCAAAAAAGAATCAATGTTGACCGATGAACTTGTGGAAAAAAATAATACTGGTGTAGACATCGAAAATCGAAAGCAAAAAATCGATGATTTTCAAACACAGCTGTTTTCGACAATGACACGATGTGGACAGTGTCTAGTCATTAGTGTATAACTGTGTTTTTTAAAATTGTGTTTAAATTTTTATTAGTATTATGGAAGCTATGGACAACAAAACATTGATTTTGCTAGCTCTTTTGTTAAAAAAGAAGCTGCGTAAAAAGCAGAAATGTCTGCAAAAAACAAAATATTGGGCACACCCGTTATTAACTGATAGGTATTAAAAAGGGCTGTATCCAATTTTATATTACGATCTATGAAAACATTCTGGAAATTGTGTTCTATATTTCCATATCATATGATCAAGTTAGTATCAACAACATACAAGAATTGAATAAACTGCGACACTGAAGTGTCACGTCTGTTGAGACATTTAGATCAATGCTTTGCTAAACAAAAACACAGCCGCTGTTTGTGGCGGAGCAGAAACACTTAACAGACACAGTCGCCGTGCCGAACACCGGGTGTCTCACGGATGTATTCCGTGTGTAATGCCGGCGCTACACGATGCTACGAATACCTTCCAACGTTAGTTCGTCGCATCATGTGGCCGACGGTCAAATCTACAAGCTACCAATGTAGAGCGTTCAACGTTCGCGTTTAACCATGTTCCGGCTGTTGTCGGTATTCTTGACCCGAGTCAAAGAAATTCCTCCAGCGTTCGAAGGAAAACATTCTTATGCTTTAACATTCGGAAAACCGTGTAGCAGAAACATTTGGCACACCGACTGTCGAACTCAGTTGACTCAAATGTTTGGTCCAACGTTCGTAGCATCGTGTAGAGCCCGCATAAACACACATCCATTTCATTGTTTGGCTAGAATGAGACACTGGTGTATCGCGTAAGAACGGTCTTAATATCGAAATGGTGCATCGCTGAAAGCGCGTTTGCTCTAACTCGTCCCGGTGAATTCTACCACTTCATACATTTCTTTGGTGTTATTTTTAAACAGCCTATATAATAATAGTGTTATTCTGGGTTCTACGACAAAAGTACGCGTCAATTTGGACGCGCGACAAAAGGACGCGGTCATTTGGACGCGAGACAAAGAGTCGCAAGGAACAAAAGGACGCGGAGAAATTTGGACGCAAGACATTAGGTCGCCTTCCAGTTGGACGCAAAAGGCGAGGTTAATAGTCAAAACTAGACTATAATAAACAAACTAGGATGTTTTCTTAAAACTAAAATTTTTATTACTATATGAAGGTTACTATAATATGAAGGTTATAAAATATTCAACTGAGTTGAAATATTACCTACTGTGCGATGAGGTCAGTTTGATCCTAATGCAGGTCGAAAGCTAGTTTAATTTTAGTTACTATAGTTAATAAATTTTTATTTGACTCCGAGTAACCGTATTTTGCTTTTTTAATTTTTATATTTAAATACGGAGTATTACCTTTCATAATAAAATATATATATACTGCAAACTGAATCGAATTAAAAAAAATATTACAGTAACTCCAAAAAAACATATGATTAACTGGCTTACATCTAAAAATATTATCAACTTTTGTCCCTCGATGCTAAAGCCACAATTATATCAGAAAAGAGTAAGAGAGACTCTGTATATATAATAATAAAAATGCGCCTTTTGCGTCCAAATGGAAGGCGACCTAATGTCTTGCGTCCAAATTTCTCCGCGTCCTTTTGTCCCTTGCGACTTTTTGTCTCGCGTCCAAATTGACGCGTCCTTTTGTCGTGATACCGTTACTCTGAAATATTGTATTGTCAATATCTATTTATAGTATTTTTTGCAGATGAACTAACAAATTTCTCCTGAAGATCTTGTTACATTTAATTAGCAGACAGAGTACTTTGATAAAATTGCGCCGTTATTTTCAGAAGTTGAGAAGAAAATTGAACTTTTAAGAATTGTGAAAACAAGGTTCACTCTGAACATCGATCTTAGATTTCAATGTCTTGTATTGAAGATACCATGTCGGTAAATGAAAATAGGACAGTTTTTAGTACTGAAGATAAAGTGTCAGCGAATGAGCAACATTATTCTAGTGAAGGAGGAGAAATTGCTTTTATAAATATTCCCATTAAATATGAAGAAACTGAAAGTAGTTGCTCGGACACTACCAATCAAGAAACGAGGATTGATATTCCAGACTCCATGATTACCTGTAAAGAAACTAAAGAAGATATTGATTTGTTGGATTCTAAACATCAAAATATGATATGGGGCATAGACAACAGTAATGGACACTCTAGTTTAAATGCAAACATGGATGCAAAACGTGACCCGTTTTTTGAAGAGACGTGTATAAAACAAGAAAATGAACTGTGCGATACCATAGTGGTTTCCACATATAGTAATGATAGCAATGACAGTGATAGTGAAGGTGACCACAATCTATTAATTACCAAATCGCGATCAGAATGTAAATATAATGACAAAAAATCGTGTCGATGTGATATCTGCAATAAGAATGTTTCTAATTCGCGTTCTTTAATTTCTCACAAATATTTACATACTGATGAGAAATCATATCAATATGACATTTATAATAGGATTTTGAATCAGTCAAGTCATTTAAGTAATCACGAAATCACAGATACGGGTAAGAAGCTGTATGAATGTCAAGTTTGTATGAAATATTTCAGTGATCGGTCTAATTTTAAGACTCATACGCGAATACATTCTGGTGAGAGACCATATAAATGTGACATATGCAATAAGTGTTTTGGTCATTGGAATTCCTTAAAATATCATAAACGTGTACACACTGGTGAAAAACCATATCAGTGTGATGTTTGTAATAAGCGTTTTACTCAATCAGGTGCTTTAAAGAACCACAAATTTACACATACTGGTGGAAAACCATATCAATGTGACATTTGTAACAAGCACTTTTATCATTTAAGCCATTTAACTATTCACAAACTTACACATAGTGGTGAGAAACCGTATCAATGTGACGTTTGTAGTAAGTGTTTTAACCAATTATCTGTTTTAAAGGTTCACAAACGCATTCATACTGGTGAGAAACCATATCAATGTGACGTTTGTGTTAAGACTTTCTGCAGGTCAGACCATTTAAAGAAACACAAACAAATACATACTAAAGAGAAACTGTATCAGTGTGATATTTGTAGTAAGACTTTCTCCCGATCAGACAATTTAAATAAACACAAGAAAATACATACTAAAGAGAAACCTTACCAATGTGTTTTTTGTAGTAAAGCTTTCGCCCAGCCAGAACGTTTGAATAAACACATTCAAACACATACTAAAGAGAAACTTTATCAATGTGATGTTTGTGGTAGAGCTTTCTCCCGGTCAGATCGTTTGAGTAAACACAAGCTTATACATACTAGACAGAAACTAATGTTAACGTAATGTTTGTGATAGAACTTTTACTTAACTTTGGCAAAGAATTGTACAATATACTGATGAGAAGTTCTGCAATATCACCTCTTCTCAAACCCTGTAGACTATAAGCTTCAACTATACAAAAATCTACTATACAACACTAGTAAAATTTTATTATTGAACTAGCTGCCCGGTACGGCTTCGCCCATGTAGATTAAATTTTGCTAATATTATAATATAACTAGCGGTCCCGTCCGGCTTCGCCCGGGTGCAATACACTACTCACTCGCTTCGTTCGTTCGCTTGAATATTATAAATACACTACTCACTCGCTTCGCTCGTTCGCTTGAGTATTATAATTACATTACTCACTCGCTTCGCTCGTTCGTTTGAATTTTATTAATACACTACTCACTCGCTTCGCTCGTTCGCTTGAATATTATGAATACACTACTCACTCGCTTCGCTCGTTCACTTGAATATTATAATTACATTACTCACTCGCTTCGCTCGTTCGTTTGAATTTTATTAATACACTACTCACTCGCTTCGCTCGTTCGCTTGAATATTATAAATACACTACTCACTCGCTTCGCTCGTTTGCTTGAATATTATAATTACATTACTCACTCGCTTCGCTCGTTCATTTGAATTTTATTAATACACTACTCACTCGCTTCGCTCGTTCGCTTGAATATTATAAATACACTACTCATTCGCTTCGCTCGTTCGCCATATATGTATTTTTTAAAGCTAAATAAAATAAAAACTGTGGATGGAACAGAATAATATAAAAATCGCGATTAAAAATCAGGGGTTGATCGAATAAGGGTGAAAATTTAGAGTTGTATGTATTTTTCAATGCTGAATCATGAAAAAATTAAAACAAAAAATTTTGTCCAAAAAATAAAAAAAAAAAATTTGGGGTGGACCACCCTTAACATTTAGGGGGATGAAAAATAGATGTTGTCCGATTCTCCACCCTACCCGATAAGCACACAAAATTTCATCAAAATCGGTCCAGCCGTTTCGGAGGAGTATAATAACGTACACCGCGACACGAGAATTTTATATATAAGATTTTTAAATCTTATATAATAATAATAATTTCTTTATTTATAATTCCAACGAAAGATAATAGTGTCGTAGCATAGATTAAAATTTACATTAAACAGTTACAAGAAATCATTAATGGGCAGTTCTGAATGAGTAAATTTTTTATTTTAGTTTAAAATTTTTTGTCAAGCATATTTTTATTGACTCAGGAAGATGATTAAATAATTTAATTTATTTTTGTTTCTGGTGTTATAATTGTGATAATCTTTGTTTTTTGTAAATTCGTTAATATTTTTTTTTTCGCTTAGATTAAACTATGATAAGCATAAACCTAATTGTAGGGACTGGGTGTCACGCAGAGAATTGTTGTTACCTAAAAAAGTACCTAGTATTATTTAAAAATTGGAGAAGCTTTGGTTTTTGGAGGAAGCTTCGCTTTCTATAGTGGAGCCTTCAGCTTCACCTCATTGCAATTTTGCCTCGCGGGGCTACGCTCCGCTCGGCAACGACAACAGTAATAAAGCCTTCGACTCCACCATATTACCTAAAAATTTTTACAGTCAAACTTGACATACAGTAGATTAGATACTGTTTCTTGTTTTAAACCTATTTTTTATTATAATATTTTAAATCAACTTAATTTATAATATTATGACATGTATTCAGATAAATAACAAACATTTTTTTTCAGTTATCGACAGTTAAAAATCGTGTAACAAATACATTGTGCGTAACTATGGAAACGTAGAACACATCATTGATTCATGACATTTGCAGGTCAGACAATGATAATTGTAAACAAGCTGTGAGGTGGGTCGTTTATTAGGACTAAAGTGCGACCCTTGAGGTCCACACGACGAACTTCCCAGTTTGATAAATATTTAATAATAATAATTAAATTAGATATTACACAGAAAAGTAATCATTTTAATCATTAAAACAGAATTATTATTTATTTTTAACAATAATTTAAAAAAAAAACAGCTGAACCGATTTTTATAAAATTTATGTCGAATCAAAATGACGTTAACACGCCTCGATTGACACCCTTACGAAGTCGATATAATTTTTTATTCGCGAGATATTGTGTAAAATCTACTTTTTTGGAGTCTATTTGGTTAAGAAAAAAGAACGGCTGAACCGATTTTGAAAAAATTTCTTTCAGATCATATTTACGTTAATACGCCTCGATTGGCACCCTAACGTAGTCGATATAATTTTTCATTCTCGAGATTTCGTCTTAGAAAGAAATGGACACATACGTACGTAGTACATACGTACACACACAGACATCTTTCTAAAAATAGTGTAGTGACCTTGAAACATAAAAATTTGTTATACATTTTGATTTCGATTTTCGGACCCATTACAATAACTTACAATGCGAAGTTAATAATAAAATTTTAGTAGTGTTGTTCAGTAGACTTTTGTACGGTGAGAGTTTGGACTACTATTAAATTGCAATCTTAAAACTAAAAATTCATTTCAGGGATTATAGAGCATGTTGTTGATAAATATCGGCATTTTATTAAGTAAGCAACTGGATTTTACTCGCGGCTTCGGGCGGATTAATGTCTATTTTTTCAAAAACTTTATCGTAGGTACCTGTTCGAAGCGGTGATATTATCTAGACCTTTGAAATCTATATATAAATTTCTGGTGTCTGTCTGTCTGTTCCGGCTAATCTCCGAAACGGCTTAACCGATTGCAATGAAATTTTGCATACACATGTCCGTAAGGACATAGACTACTTTTTTTCATTGAAAATAGAATCTATGCAATGAATTCGAGTTCATTGTTTATAACAATTGAATTTGTGAGTTCATTGTTTATAACAATTGAATTTGCGAGTTCATTGTTTATAACAATTGAATTTTAATATACCGTTTTCGATTGTTTGTAACAAATTCAAATGTTAGTAACTTTATTTCATGTTTGTTTTAGACCCTATTTCAGTGTTAGTAACGTTATTTCAGTCGTCTTCGTTGAAAAAACTCGAATTCGTTACATTGATCCTATTTTCAATAACAAATCAATTGTTTATAACAAATTTATTTGTTACATGTTTTCGCAAGTCAATTTTTTATTGTTTAAAGCAATTGTTATTGTTACATTTTTTCGCAAGTCATTTTTTTATTGTTTAAAGCAATTGTTATATTAACAGTATACTGAATATACGTGAATACTGAATAACAGTATACTGAATATACGTGAGCGGAGCCACGGGTAGCCGCTAGTAGTATATAAATATCTAGTTCTAAGGATTGATCTGAATATTATATTATAGTGGATAGCGAATGGCGGCCATTGTGTGAAATAAACCTGTGACTCGCCAAATTAATAATTGATGGGTAACTTCTTTTGGCGAACAATTTGATTTGACATTTTTAATCAATATTTATAAAAGATGTAATTCTTCATTAATATAATATAAGAAATAGCATCTTTCTGCCATTTTTTAGAGTTAGGGTTGCCACCTCTGGAGAGACTTTGACCCGGAGATTTTTACTGACCGGTGGGAGGGGGTGGCTTCAGAAGAGAGAAATTTTGGCGCGGTTGAAAACGTGAGAAATTCAAATTCAAGTAACAACTTAACAATAATGAATAACCGGGACTTATTACATTTCGTTTATTTATACATTACAAAACATTTTCAAATGAGCACTGTTCCCCTAGCCTTATAGAATAAAAATTAAAATTATTAGCAAAAAAACAATTTTATCATAAAAAAAGAATCAAACTATTTTTTTCCAAGTTTGTTTGATATTGTTTTGTTCGTGTACAAATGTTTACAAAGATTTCGAGGTTAGGGATACTTTGAGTGAAAGAGAAGGGATATATCACTGATCGTTCTGATTTCTGAAACCTCACTCAGACTCGGTAGGATTGTTATCCTTTTCTAACATATATAGCTATTTTAAGCAATTGAAAGACAGAGCATTCTAGACCACTTTTAACTCTTTCTTCCTGATAAGTTAAAAAAAGACAAGTGTGCTCTCTTTTGTAATATATGAAAAATAATTAATGAAATATCATATTATGTATAATGAAAAAGTAAGAATTCTCCGCCGGCTCAACTGACCCGGAGAAATTGACGTAAAACACGGAGACCCGGAGATCGCCCCCGAAAACCGGAGTCTCCGGGTCAAACCCGGAGAGGTGGCAACCCTATTTAGAGTAGCGACAAATATAATATGTGTACAGTGCTAGTTAATAAGCTAGCAGTAGACACGTTAGAAACAAAAACTAGGTAGGTACGTAAGAAAAATTTTTTCGCAAGGCTATTGAAGTTTTGTGTTATAAAGGACTTTTTAAGGTGATTACTGGGTTTTGATTTGTTGACTCTGTACTTTTACATTTGGCAAATAAAATTATTATTATTGGTTATTTAATGATTCATGTCCATGATAAATTTCTTAATTGTATGATAAAGGTGACGAAACGCCCATTCTTCAATTGAAAATACTTCCCTAGTGTTTTATTATTTTATTAAAGTCTCAACAGAATCGATTCAGTAGCTCCTGAGTAGGTCAGTAAGTTTCGGAAAAAACTGATTTAGGTAATTAATTATTGATTCGAATCGATTGATTGAATCGCTTATTGTAATTCGAAACGATGCAAAGAATAGACTGGACTCAGCAAAGACTGCAGTCCTCGACAAGATAACAATGAAATAAATAGGTCAGGTGTCCTGTTCACAGTAAAAATGAAACTTCTTATACAGGGTGTCCCAAAATTGCTGGGACATAGAGCTACCACGTGTAGTAGAGGTCAAAATAAGTCGATTGGACCCAATTTATTTATATACCAAAATGTACCGTTTGCCCGTGAGAAGAGTTAAAGTTTACATAAAATTTTGTATTACAATTTTATCAAACTTGTACTAGAAATATCTGTT
The DNA here is from genome assembly GCA_039654895.1 of Mongoloraphidia duomilia. Taxonomy (NCBI): domain Eukaryota; kingdom Metazoa; phylum Arthropoda; class Insecta; order Raphidioptera; family Raphidiidae; genus Mongoloraphidia; species Mongoloraphidia duomilia. Next base: position 18,045,795 of record CM077526.1, read on the forward strand.
AGCATTATTTAAGAAAACATTTTTTTCCTTCGGAACTATGCGGAATACGAAATTTTTACAAGAGTAACAAAATGAAGATAATTAATCGGTCTTTTCGCTAAAAAAATTTGAGAACCGTATTACCACCCCTAAGAAAGTTCTGAAAAAAATGTCAGGGGGTGAGGGTGGTTTTAACCCTTCTACAATTTCTTTTGGGTTTCTTTGATTACCGAAAGGAGAGTAATCCTCTAAAATGTACTTTTGTCAAAAATCATTCAATTTGTTTCACTCATTTCTGAACAGCGTACAAAAATGTGTTTTTTTATGTAAACTTTGAACTCTTCTCACTGGCAAACGGTACATTTTGGTATATAAATAAATTGGATCCAGTCGAGGGGTAAATATCTGCCCAAAATTGTGTACACCATAAATCCTTTTTGGCAAATAAATCCTTATAAATCCATATAAATCACCAATAAATCCTCATAAATCTTTATAAATTCTCGTAAATCCTCATAAATCCCCGTAACTCATCGAATGTATAAACAATAACAAACCTGTGTTTACCTTATTAATCCAGTCAAATGGTACTTTAAATTGCGTTAATAAGAAGTTTGATGAAATTTTCCGTAAGGGGTGGCCGCCATCTTGAATTTAAGGGATATCATGTATCTTGGTAAATACTGCTTGTACGTTAAAAATTACTATTACAAAAATTGTTAAGGAGAATCTATCCAACAACTTTTGTTTAAATTTTTTTTTGAAATTTCTTATTATTCAAAAGTTATAAATTCTCTAAAGTGACACTGTTGGGGGTGGAAACGGTTTTTTCGATTTTACAACAAAACGGTCAATCGGGGCGAAAAATGGTTATAACAAAAGCTATAGCTTTTGAGTTTCTCTACAATATGCATGTGTTCAACATTTTTTTTGCTTGCTTGGTGCGAATATAGAGGGCGCCAAAAGTCGACCGGCGCCAATATTTTTGAAAGTTTTTGAATTTTGCACATAAAAAATTAATTCAAGTCATCGCATTTTCACCAAATACATGATTAGGGGGTTTTAGGGGTCGCTAATTAAGAATCCGTTATCAAATTTTCAAAAAACAAAATGGCGGATGATGAATTTGGTGAAAATGCGATGAATTTAAATGGGAGACGTCCGCTATATTGGATTCGCCATTTTGTTTTTGGTAAATTTGATAATGGTTTCCTAATCAGCGACCCCGAAAACCCCCTAATGAGTATTTGGTGAAAATTCGATGACTTGAATTAATTTGTTACGTGCAAAATTCAAAATTTTCAAAAATATTGGCGCCGGTCGACTTTTGGCGCCCTCTATATTCGCACCAAGCAAGCAAAAAAATGTTGAACACATGTATATTGTAGAAACACTTAAAAGCTACAACTTTTGTCGTAACCATTTTTTGCCACGATTGACCGTTTTGTTGTAAAATCGAAAAAACCGTTTCCACCCCCAACAGTGTCATTTTTGAGAATTTATAACTTTTGAATAAGAAATTTCAAAAAATTTTCCAAACAGAAGTTGTTGGATACATCCTCCTTAATAATTTTTGTAATAGTAATTTTTCACGTACAAGCAATATTTACCAAGATAAATGATTTCATCCCTTAAATTCAAGATGGCGGCCACCCCTTGCGGAATCCGAGGGGGGAAACTTGGCTGGAGTGTTCTAGTGACACCCCCTATCTACAATTAAAATTTCATCAAACTTCTAATTAACGCAATTTCAGACCTATTTTTTCGGCAATTTGATTGGACTAATATAATATATTATAACAATAAAGCTGAAGAGTTTGTTTGTTTGTGTGTTGGTTTGAACGCGCTAATCTCAGGAACTACCAGTCCAATTAAAAAATTTTTTTTTTCTTAGATAGCCCGTTCGTTGAAGAAGGTTATAGGCTTATTCAAGTTTTTAAAATTCAACCCCAAAGGGGGTAAAACTTGAGTTTAGGATTTTTTACTATCTATACTAATATACTATACTAATATTATAAACTGTAGGTAAGTAAGTTTCTGATATAATCAGCATCGAGTTAGTAGATAGAAACGTACATTCATAAAAAATATGACATCATAGATTCGTGGAGCAAAAACGGTTATTAGCGAGCGGGGCTCACATAAATATTTCAAAAATTATTTTTGAGCTAATTTGAAATAATAACTAAGTGATTTAAATGTCATTTTGTTCAGAATTTACTGCTCTATTAATATAACACAAAAAATTTTTTTAGTCAAATACCCTATTGTATGTGGTACAATAATGCCAACACGAGATAAATATTATAATAAACTTACCTTGGAACTCACACAAACTTGCATGACACCACCAAAAAAAAATTTTATTCACAATGCCGCCGGTTTATGCGGTCGGGCAAATTAAAAAATGTTACGCGCACGCGCATAACATAAACCTCGTAATTCCTTCACGCTGTACACCATAAATCCTCAGATATTTACCCCTCGGGTCCAGTCGACTTATTTTGACCTCTACTACATGTGGTAGCTCTGTGTCCCAGCAATTTTGGGACACCCTGTATAATACAATTTTATTATTTGTAGATACATACCGATGTTCCACCCAATTTGGGACATAGAATTTTAACATGGGGTTATGATATTTCGTGAATATTTGCTCCCTGTTAAAAGTTTTTGTTATCTGATCTACGTTACGTAACAAAATAAAAAATAATTTTAGCGTTTACTCAAAAAAATCAATATTTCTGTACACCTTTTTTAAGATTTCATGTTGTTAAAATTAACTATTTATTTAGTTAATTTTCATATCTTCACAATACGATTTTTTTTTCTTGATTGAAAAAAATGTTACGTAACTCTGTATTAAAAAATGGGTTACGTAATTTATGGATGGCCCCTAACACCAAAATTACAAAATATCTATTATGCGCATTCGGCTGATCTTCCCTCAAAATAATAGGGCACTTCCTATTTACATATCAAATATAGATACTAACAAAATTTGGTTCACTGTGTGGGACAACCCGTAATATTGATCATACGTAATAACGTGGGTAAATATTTTGTAAAAATTTTAAAATTCACACAATGAAAAAAATATCGATAACTCGACATGGGTTAAGTACATTGTGTAGACTATGCTTATCAAGTGGCGTAAATATGATAGACATATTTTGGTTTTCAAACAGGTTAAAAGTACAAGTTGCGGAAGTTATTATGGAATGTGCACCCATCCAGGTAAGCGTGCTCTTTTTAAATTGTTTACCTAGGGTATAATGGAATGTTCATTATTGTATCCAAAATATCATTATAGTATGTAAATATCTAGTTAGTTCGAGAATTGGTGAATAAAAAACTAATAAAATGATTATTACATCATACATATACAGGCGTTTTATAAAACGTGTGCCATCGCTTGTGGGGTGATTCCTTAACCAAAAATAATACAAGTAGTTCGCCGCAGCTGCTTTGTTTTAAAGATACAGGTGTTCAATTTTTAAATTTTTTTCGATTCTCTGACCTAAATCTGCTAGATTTTTATCTGTGGGGGCATTTAAAAGAGCTTGTCTATAACTGGCGTTTTATAGACAAGCTTTTTTAAAAGCCCCCACAGATAAATATCCAAAGGATTTAGGTCAGGGGATCGAAAAAATTTTAAAAATTGAACAGTCTTTTAAACACAGCATCTGCGGAACTACTTGTCGTATTTTTGGTTAGGAATCACCCCACAAGCGATGGCACATGTTTTCTGAAACATTCTGTATGTATTTATTATAGTATGACTTCCCGTAAAGAAATATTGACAACTATAACGTTCTTTTATACAAATTTTTAGAACAAAAATTTTTTTTTAAGTTTTTAAGCAATAAGCGACATTTTGTGAAGCTTAGGTAATGCTTAATGAATAATGAGTCATTTTCCTGAGAGTAGTTCCTTCAACTATCCACGAGAGGCAGCACTTGTAATAGGTACAAACATTATTTATTCCCCGTTAGTGTCGTGTCATTTTAGTGGTATAACTTAATTATTAAATTAATTAAATAATTAAGTTGTACCACTAAAATGACACGACACTAATGGGGAATAAATAATGTTTGTACCTACCACAAGTGCTGCCTCTCGTGGATAATTGCAGGAAATACTCTCAGGAAAATGGCTCATTGTAGCTAATGAAAACAGTAGTAAAGTGCTTTTGGCGAGCAGTTTGAAATTTGCCAAGAGCATTTCTTACAAGGGAACAGTCACTGAAAACTGGAGGAAAAAGATTCAATTATTAGTGGTGTCTAACCGTTAACAATATTAGCTTTTCTGAATTTCGTTAGATTTTTCAAATCCTGAAAAACGTTACTATGTTGTAAGCATAAGTACCTAATTCATACATATAGATTGTTATTTAAGTATAGGTACCTACATTATTTTTAAAACATTCTTTAAGTTGTAGAAAGTGTACAAACTGGTACCTATCAATTTTTTGAAAATAAATATTATTCCGATGTTTTCTTAGATAGCGAGAAGTGATGGAATGCCGAATGTTATCTGTCGATTATGTTACACTCAACTGGAGAAAATTCGCCAGTTCCAGAAGCAAGTAGTACAATCTGAAAAAACATTGCGACAGTACGTACAGCAGTTACACGCTTCTGATAACGAAACCAAACCTGATTGTTCCATTCAGAAGCCTTCTGAGAACTCTTTAATCCATAACTTTAATTCAAATATCTTTGTGAAGTGCGAATCTTTCGAACTCGATGACGAGTTTGACATGAATGCTACCTGGCAAAAGACAGAATCTACAAACTTCGATTTAAAAAATGAAACAGAAAATGAATTGTCTATAAATTCCGAAATTAAAGTCGAGTCTATAGATGATAACCTATTAATTCCAATAGAATGTGCTGATGATACAGTAGGGACTTCATATAGGAGTGATGATGGTGATATCAGCTGTGAAGACCCAAAGATTAATATTGGTGACAATGAATTCAGCGAAACCGTAGACGTCAATTGGAAAGTGAATAAACTTGAAAATTTTAATCTAGCAAACAAAAGTAATGAAGAAATGTCTTTAAATTCCGAAATCAAAAATGAATCGATTGATGTTAATTCATTAATACCGATAGTTTATATCAATGACACTGAAAACGCATTTAGTAACGACTGCGAAGACACAACGATTCATATTGACCACACATTGGGGACCTTTGCGTGCCATCGTTCGCGTTCTCCTGTTGTAACAGAATATTCTGATAATTGCAACGAGGAGAACAAAATTAGATTGGTAAATCACGAGACACACAAAGACGTCAGTAAAGCATGTGACGTTTGTGGAAAGTGTTTTGCCCGGTTGCAAGATTTTAAAAGACACAAAAGCCTTCATTCTGGAGATAAACTCTATCAGTGTAACGTCTGTAATAAGCAGTTTACGCAGTCAAGCAATTTATATAGGCACCGTCGTGTACATACGGGTGAGAGACCGTATCAGTGTGACATTTGTAATAAGCGTTTCTCTCAATCAGGTTCTTTAAATAACCACAAACTTACACACACTGGTGAGAAACCATATCAATGTGACGTTTGTAATAAGCGCTTTAATCATTTAAGCCATTTAATTGTTCACAAACGTACACATACTGGTGAGAAACCGTATCCATGTGACGTTTGTAATAAGCACTTCGCTCAATTGAGCACATTGAATGATCATAGACTTACACACACAGGCGAAAAGCCGTATCAGTGTGAGATTTGTAATAATAATTTCACTAAATTAAGCTCTTTAAACATTCATAAACGTACGCACACTGGCGAGAAACCATATCAGTGTGACTTCTGTAATAAGCGCTTTTATCATTCAAGTCATTTATATTCTCACAAACGTACACATACTGATGAAAAACCACACCACTGTGATATTTGTGAAAAGAGTTTCAAAGAATCAGCTACTTTGAAAAAACACAGACGTATCCATACTGGAGAAAAACCACATCAGTGTAACGTTTGTAATAAGATTTTTAACGAATCGGATATGTTGAATCATAAGTGTCATACTGGTGAGAAACCATATCAGTGTACAGTTTGTAATAAAAGTTTTACCCAATTGCGTCATTTAAATACACATAAACTTACGCACTCGTGAAATGGTTATTTTGTTTTGTCGCGTTATTTGCATTTACTCAAGACAAGTATGTTACGATTTGCAGGCTATATTTAAGTAAACTTTAAATATAATTTTTATACAAAAATTTAATGATAATATTAAATGTAGATTTCAAAGAACTCAGTTTATATTGAATATCTGGATGACCGAGCTTTGCTTGGATGAGTTAAAAAAAATAGTACTTAAAGTTCCCATTTCATCAAAATCGTTAGTCGTTTTTAAGAAAAAAAATTACATACCTATAAGTAGATAATATTATTATACGTCAGTATACGTCATACTACATAACGTATGTACCTACATATTTTATATAGATAATATAAAAGTAATATACCTTTTTATTTAAATATTACTTAAAAAAATAACAACAATAAAATCTAAACATAATTATGTAAGTATAATTATGTTTAGATTTTATTGTTGTTATTTTTTTACTTTTCAAATAATTTATGATTATTTTAATAAGTTAAAGATTGACTGTCAGAGTAATTTGACATAAATAATGAAAAAGTTTGTTTTTTCCAAAGCCTACTCACCATACGACACTGTTTTATAACGTTAAAAGAACTGTTTTTTAAAATGATAAAATCGATAAGAAAACGAATTTTTCCAGGGATGAGACCTAGCTAGATCGATTTTTGCCCCCCGAAACCCCTTTTCGTACCGGGTGTTGTTTAGAAAAGGTAACAGAGAAAATAGCACTGAGAACACTTACAGTTTTGTAGTCGGCTATGGGCCATAAGATCTAATTGAAATATCTAGTCCAAAAACTAATAGTAATTAACTTCTATCTATGGCATAATAATAATAATAGAGTAGGTACCTACCTACATATTGTAATTTCAAGATCCAGTGTTGTCTAACTTTACCGGTAGGCGTCACAACGATCTAAAAATCAAAGTACACAGCTTGACTTGTTCAATTATTTTGAAAAAAGGAATGTTGGCTAAAAGTATAATTTTGGTTCAAAATAAACTGGAAAACAGCTAATAGAAATAGCAAAATGTGCTTCCATTCAGGTAACAATGTTTTTTTTAAATTAGGCTAGGTAAATATTCAAATAGGAAATAAAGATTCAAATAGACAAATTAACTGACTAGTAATCTAAAATAAATGAGTATTCGGAGTTATCGGTTCTTTTGTTTCGAGTACCTAGTCGTTACTTTGTATCTGTGGCTATGTCCCAAAGAAATAACACTTAATTCAGTTTCAAATCCCAAATTTAATCTTTATATTGTTGTTTCTAACGCTAAAATGACATCATATGTAAAAATGCAGTTCGATAGAATGTATTCCTTAATTTGAGGACTTTTTTTGCTACGCTGAGTGAACTAAATGGAAATAACGTGTTATATTGGACATCTCTTTTTACAGATACATATGACGAAGTGCTCTGTTTATATCTGTAGATCTTGTTGCAGTCACTATACAGCAGCTCTAAACACGTGCAGAAAAATTTAACACATTTGCTATCTACAGCAATTACACGTTGTTGATAAAAAATAAAACCTGAAACCCCAGTATTCTTTTTGAACAAGGCATTTGGTTTGTCGCGAAAAACTTAATGTTGAATATTCTACAAACACAGATTATTCTCCCACTTCAATGTCTAGTAGATAATGAGGAGAACATGTCGATGAATGAAGATAATTATTCTAGTCAAGAAACAAATATTGCTTTTATAAATATCCCTATAAAGCATGAAAAAGAAGAAAGTAGTTGCTCGTACATCACAAGTTTCTGTGCAGAAACAGAGATCGATGTTACGAACACCAGGATCATTTGCGAAGAAACTAAAAGTCTTACAGACGACAAAGTTATTTTAGTAGGTTCCGGATCTCAAAGGCCACTAAAAGCTTCAGATGAAAGCATAGAATGCAACCCTTTTGAAGAGATCTATGTAAAACAAGAGAATGAAGAATACAACACCGCATTGTCTTCCACGTTCAATAACGATGACAATTACAGTGATGATCATGACCATAAACGTATTCATACTGGAGAGCAACTACATCAGTGTGACGTTTGTAAGAAGACATTTTCCCGGTCAGGTCATCTAAATAGACACAAACTTACACATACTGGAGAAAAACCATATGAATGTGACGTTTGTAATAAGAAATTCACTCAACTAGGTAATTTTAGTAGACACAAAGTTACACACACTGGTGAGAAGCCATATAAGTGTGACGTTTGTTATAAGACTTTCGCCCAGTCAAGTAATTTTAGTAGACACAAATTTACGCATACTGGTGAGAAACCGTATAAGTGTGATATTTGCGATAAAATGTTCACTCAAACAAGTAGTTTACATAAACATAAACTTTTACATACTGGTGAAAAACCATATAAGTGTGACGTATGTAATATGAATTTTACTCAGTCAAGTAATTTAAGTAGTCACAAACTTACACATACTGGAGAGAAACCATATAAATGTGACGTTTGTGATAGGACGTTCGCTCATTCAAATTATTTTCGTATACACAAACTTATACATAAGGGTGAGAAACCGTATCGATGTGACATTTGTGATAAAACTTTCACCCAATCAGGTCATTTGCATAGACACAAACGTACCATGCATTCATTACAATTGTATACCATAACACAAGCCACTGCATTCGAGTGAGAAACCAAAACGGCGTTTTATGTAAGTTTACAGGGTGTTTAAAAAAAACACATTTCATGGCTTGTAAGGTGATTCCTATTTCCTTAACAAAAATAAGACAAGTAGTTCCTATCAACATTGTACCGCAGTCCGCAGATGCTTTGTTTAAAAAATACAGGATGTTCAAATTTTTTCCGATTTATTATTGATATTTATCTACCTAAATAAAATTACAGTAAATGTTGAAAATGGTCACCATCCGCTTCATTACAAGTATTCAACGTTCTGGCTTCTACATAAAGGTCTTCTCACTCTGACACAAATACGAAGGTTTTACCGAACGCTGACAAACGGCAGTATTAAACGAGAAGAACTTGCAGAACGAATTGAAATGGCGTTTGTCAGAGTTCAGCAAAATCCTCGTGTTTGTGAATTGTGTCAGAGTGAGAAGATCTTTACGTAGAAGGTTGAATGCTTGTAATGAAGCTGATGGTAGCCATTGTTTTGTAATTTTATTTAAGTAGATATCAATAATAAACTGAAAAAAATTAAAAATTGAACACCATGTATCTTTGGAATAAAGCATCTGCGGAACAATGTTGATAGTAGTATAGTATAGTATTTATTTGGTCATGGCGTCAAAAATACATTTGAATATGACAGGTCAATAATAATAATTAATTAGCATAATAATCATCTAGTGAATAAAAACATTTCACAATTAGAAAATGCTTTAAAGCACGTTTAAATTTGTTAAAGTCGCTGATTAGTCGGATTGACTCAGGCAATTTGTTGAAAATAGCACTACCAGCACACATAGGACTTTTTTTATATAAACTAAGCCTGTAGTTGCCTATGTAAACATTATTATTGTGACGTGTATTATAGTCATGTACATCATTATTATGAGTAAAAGTAGCGATGTTCTGTTTCACATATTTAACTATTGCAAAAATATATATGCAAGGGAATGTGAGAATATTATATTTGATAAAATAGGGACAACACGAATCTCTGTAAGCAAGTTTAAAAATTAATCTCAATATGCGTTTCTGAAGAATAAAAATTCTTTTCCACTGACAATTATTTCCCCAAATAACAACATTATAGCTTAAAGCTGAATAAACGAAACTGTAATAGATATTAAGCAGAGCTTTGGTATCAAATATTGAGCAGAGAGATCTGATTGAAAAAAATTGAAAACCAAGTTTTTTACACACGAAATCAACATGCTCGGACATGCTTAAATGTTGATCGATAATAACACCTAGAAATTTGTTGGACTTGGAAAACACAAGGTTGCTATTTAACGTACATCGGTTACTTTTTGATCTGAAGAATATGATAGATGTTTTATCATTATTCATGACAAGTCGATTAGCCTCACACCAATTACGGAAACTAACGATAGTGGAGTTAATTTTAGTTAATAGTTCAACCGTGGAACCTGCAGATAAGGCAATAGTTGTATCATCCGCAAACATAGTAATGTAATCATGAAGAACATATTTGGGAAGATCATTGATAAAAATTAAAAATAATAGGGGTCCGAGAACAGAACCCTGAGGTACTCCGAGATGAATTTTATAAAAATTTGAACTACTTGTCTTATTTTTGGTTAAGGAATTACCCCACAAGCGATGGCACATGTTTTTTTGAAACAGCCTGTATAAGTATAAAGAATTTTTTTATTATAGTAGAAAATACAAAATTTCTAAAATTAAGATTGTAATGTTTGTATTTTTTTTAAATAAAAACACCTTATGTTATTAACCGCAATTCTCACACTGTTCAACATCTGAATACCCTCGCACCCACGCGCATAATTTCCTATAATTAAAAATCCTATCTCTACCACCCATTTATGTCCAGTGTCCTTGACCACTATTTGTCCACTATTGGTTGACCCACTCTCGTCAATGGTCCAGAGCAGAATCACTTATATTTATATATCGCTGTATTTATTTATAACTATTTTTTTTATCACTATTCGTTGATCTGGTCTCGCCAACAGTCCACAGAATACTTATGTATTTATTTATCACTGTTCGTGGATTCAACTTCTCCAATGGTCTAGAGTCTAGAGTAGATTGAATCAGGGTTGTTACGGATGCAACAATTTAGACATCCGCGGTTGCAGATGCGGATGCGGATTATTAGAAGTTCACATCCGCGGATGCGGATTTGATGCGGATGCGGATTTTGGGATTTTAAAAGGATAATTATTTAAATTTTAAGTGCATAAATAACTGAAAATCAATTTAATTTTAACTTTTTATTTATTTAATGTGAATCTGCATCCGTAAAAACTCCGTATTGATTGATGCGGATATGAATGCGGATGCAGATGTCTGAATTAATGCGAATATTCCGCATTTACGGATGCGAATATTCGTAACACCCCTAGATTGAATCCAATAATCGATGCACTCCTATTATTTTATAACCTTCTAAAATCACCCCAAGTCAAGGGTTGCCTTTTCTTCATTATTGAAACGCTGGAACTTCCCTTGATCAAAGGCTGCTCGGTTGAACAGTCTAAAAGCATTGCTTGTTGTGACTCAGCCGGCAGGCTAGATCTGTTTGTTTTCATATTTGCTACTATTTTTATATTTACCATGTCTGACAAATTCGACTACTTGTAGTCTTTTGAACGAAATAAAATAAATAAATATAAAAAATATAAAACACTTATTTTTTGACATCTTTGACCGTGCCCTTGGACCAACAGTTAGCTGCTAAATGACCTCCTCTTCCACAAATTGTAGATGACGCCTCCCGGCCGCGTAATTCCGAACCCCAATTTGCAATAATAATTTGTCATGCCCAAAAAAGTTTTTAATTCTTTGAAATTTTTCGGAATAATAAATTTATTGATATCATTAACCTTCATTAACTCTCCAAAATCAATTTTCAAAAGTATCGGATAATTTTTACAGAAAAGTACATACGACCGCCATTTTTAAATCTGACATCATTTTATTTTTTTGTGTCCTATGAAACTTTCAAATACCGATTTTCAAAAGGATCGGATAATTTTTACAAAAAAGTACATATGGCCGCCATTTTGAAATCTGACATCATTTTATTTTTTTGTGTCCTATGAAACTTTCAAATACCGATTTTCAAAAGGATCGGATAATTTTTACAAAGGAGTACATACGGCCGCCATTTTGAAATCTGACGTCATTATATTTTTTTGTGACCTATGAAACTCTCAAATATCAATTTTCAAAAGGATCGGATAATTTTTATAAAAATGTACATACGGCTGCCATTTTGAAATCTGACGTCATTTTATTTTTTTGTGTCTTATGAAACTCTCAAATATCAATTTTCAAAGGAGTACATACGGCCGCCATTTTGAAATCTGACGTCATTTTATTTTTTTGTGTCTTATGAAACTCTCAAATATCAGTTTTCAAAAGGATCGGATAATTTTTACAAAAAAGTACATATGGCCGCCATTTTGAAAACTTGTTCTTTGTTTCCTAAGAATATTACAAAAAATAAATTTTAATTTATAATCACTAAAATGCTGGGCTAATTTCTTTATTCTCGGTAATTCTAATATATAGCGCAAAACTAAGGTGCGGAATTCTTAGCTGTTTTCGAGATAAATTTATTAGTGAAATCAGAATTTTGACGCTACTCGCCACCCAGTAAATAGATATCACTGGTAACGTCATTGTGCGACTGCAGCGAAGTAAAAGTTGGATTTTACCTATAGATAAACAACGTTTTGAGTTTCTGTGGACAGTAATTAATTGGTAAATTATAAAATCAATCGATTTAAAACCCCTTATATCCACACCATATTATTCACATAACAATTAGAGGTGAAAATAATAAATATCTCAGACAGCTATGCTGCCATGATTTTTGAGCTATATCTAAGATTATTAAAAAAACAAAAAACCCGACTGCGTAAAAATCGAACATAAAAGATGGAAACAAGATCAAATGATAACATGCAGTCGGAGGCATAGTAGTAACAAATGTTACTACTATGCCTCCGACTGCATGTTGTTACTACTATGCCTCCGACTGCATGTTATCATTTGATCTTGTTTCCATCTTTTATGTTCGATTTTTACGCAGTCGGGTTTTTTGTTTTTTAATAAATTTTTTATTTCCTTCCTTTTAGTTGAATCTACTCATCAAGCCTTTAAATTTGATACCCCACACACAAGGTTTTACAGATTTTTTGCGAACTGACTAAATGGCGTCTAGCGCCCGCCATATTGAATTTTCCGTGACGTCATGTACCCTATTTGAAATGTCAACGAAACCTTTCTTTTGTTTTGATTTTGATACCTATATCAATGTATTTAGAAGGAAAAATACTTTTGCATTCTGACAAAATGGCGTCTAGCGTCCGCCATATTAAATTTTCCGTGACGTCATGTCTTTCGTGACACTCGCCGGACTAAGGGGAATCGATTGACGTGTGAATCATAAAAATCGGCCCAGGCGTTTAGTCTGTATAGTGCTTCAAAGGAACATAAATTACTTTTGCATTCTGACAAAATGGCCTCTAGCGTCCGCCATATTGAATTTTCCGTGACGTCATGTCTTTCGTGACACTTGCCGGACTAAGGGGAATCGATTGACGTGTGAATCATAAAAATCGGCCCAGGCGTTTGGTCTGTATAGTGCTTCAAAGGAACATAAATTACTTTTGCATTCTGACAAAATGGCGTCTAGCGTCCGCCATATTGAATTTTCCGTGACGTCATGTCTTTCGTGACACTCGCCGGACTAAGGGGAATCGATTGACGTGTGAATCATAAAAATCGGCCCAGGCGTTTGGTCTGTATAGTGCTTCAAAGGAACATACAAACATACATAGGCTGTTAAACACATTACCACTCCTTTGCGTGCGCAGTCGGGTAAAAAAATCAAATGACCACTGTCGGGATTCGAACCCGAAACCCCCAGTTTCCGGCTAGGTGAGTTACCGATTTCTCCACAGTGCCCGAGAGTGGAAACCGATCTCTTCTTATATATAGCAATTTCACGTTGAAAACACACTACATGCGAGAGTCGACTATTTAAATAAACTGCAAAGCATAGTACAGCTATTAAACAGTCGAATCATTATACATGCGAGAGTTAACATTTTATAAGTTTTAACAACTTAATAAACTCGTTAGGCCGGGAAGCCTTAGGTTTTACCTATAGATAAACAACGTTTTGAGTTTCTGTGGACAGTAATTAATTGGTAAATGATAAAATCAATCGATTTAAAACCCCTTATATCCACACCATATTATTCACATAACAATTAGAGGTGAAAATAATAAATATCTCTCTCGGGCACTGTGAAGAAATCGGTAACTCACCTAGCCGGAAACTGGGGGTTTCGGGTTCGAATCCCGACAGTGGTCATTTGATTTTTTCTTATATAGCTCAAAAATCATGGCAGCATAGCTGTCTGAGATATTTATTATTTTCACCCCTAATTGTTATGTGAATAATATGGTGTGGATATAAGGGGTTTTAAATCGATTGATTTTATCATTTACCAACTAAAAGTTGGATTGTGGTGAACGCACTGCGCAGTCAAAACTGACGATTTGTCCAAATATGACACGTTATTAAAATTATCATAATGAAAGAAATATCGGTAACTGGATCTGGCTTAACTACAATGTGTCGATTGTGCTTATCAAGTGACGTTACACTGTTAGATATATTTAGGTTTTCATCGAAAATGCAGAATAGCGTGGCTGGTGTAATCATGAAATATGCTCCTGTTCAGGTAAGTTCTATTCGATTCAAGTATACGGGCAGTCCAGATAATGGTTATTTGAAATAGCAATATAGTTTCTAACTGGTACTGCATCGTTCTCTTTTATGATTTTATTTCCTAACTTGTCACAAACAAGCCAACATTTCGGTATTAGGCGTCTTGATCCCCGAACAAAATATCCCCGACAAAATATCCCTGACAAAATATTCCCGGACAAAATATCCCAATGACAAAATATCCCCATGATAAAATATCCCCTGACGAAATGTCCCCCATGACAAAATAAACCTGTATAAAAATATGACAAAATATCCTCGTATTAAATGTATTCACAATAGATCGTTGCCTCCACTATTTTTACAATTTTACCACGATTTCCCTGAAAAACAAGTTCCCCAAATTAAATCATTCTCTCAATTATTTTAATAGTTCCCTCAATTAATCAAAATCGCCACGATTTCCCTGAAAAAAGCACCCAAATTAAATCGTTCCCTCAATTATTTTAATAGTTCCCTCAATTATTTAAATCGTTCCCTCAACTAAGTATTTAAAATTTCCACGATTTTCCTAAAAAAACAAGCTCCCCAAATTAAATCGTTCCCTCAATTCAGCGTTATTTTTTCTATAAATAGATTTAATATCAAACGAATCAGATCGAAATTATTTTTCAAAAATTTCGCAAATTTGTACAGAAGGGTGGTCTTCTTACTTTTGGCATTTTTAAGAAATCTCAAAAATCTCTCAGACGCTGTTTATATTTTTGAAACTAAAAGTGCGGGGTGTTGGAGTCGATCCAGCGTTATTTTTAACACGCTTTTATATTAGCTTTAAACGTTGTCGACTTATCAAGAACCGACGACAATACAATAATTCAATAAGTTTGTCCCATTATCCTGACCAGGATCTCCAGGACTAAAAAAAAAGCAAAAAGCTTCAGATTGAACTGAAACTTTGCACACTTATCAAGGACCGATGACAATACAATAATTCAATAAGTTTGTCCCATTATCCTGACCAGGATCTCCAGGACTAAAAAAAAGCAAAAAACTTCAGATTGAACTGAAACTTTGCAAACTTATCAAGGACCGATGACAATACAATAATTCCATAAGTTTGTCCCATTATCCTGACCAGAATCTCCAGGACTAAAAAAAAGCAAAAAACTTCAGATTGAACTGAAACTTTGCACACTTATCAAGGACCGATTACAATACAATAATTCCATAAGTTTGTCCCATTATCCTGACCAGGATCTCCAGGACTAAAAAGCAAAAATAAATTATATTTTTAAAAAACTAAAAAACACGCTTTAATGAACTAAAAAGTAAAAAAATAATTAATTTTATTGTAAAAAAGCGTGGGGTGCTTTAGATCATGTTTTCATACTACCCCACGCTTTTTTACAATAAAATTAATTATTTTTTTACTTTTCAGTTCATTAAAGCGTGTTTTTTAGTTTTTTTAAAATATAATTTTTTCTAAAAATAGATTTAAATCAAACGAATCGGATCAAATTTATTTTTCAAAGTTTTCGCGAATTTGTACAAAACTTTTGGCATTTTTAAGAAAACTCAAAAATCTCTCAGATGCTATTTACATTATTTGAAACTAAAAGTGCGGGGTGTTAAAATCGACTCAGTGTTGTTTTTTCTATAAATAGACTTAATATCAAACGAATCATGTCGAATTTATTTTTCAAAAATTTCGCGAATTTGTACAAAGAGGGGGTCTTCTTACTTTTGACATTTTTAAGAAAACTCAAAAATCTCTCAGATGCTGTTAACATTATTTGAAACTAAAAGTGCGGGGTGTTGGAGTCGATTCACCGTAATTTTTTCTATAAATAGACTTAATATCAAACGAATCGGGTCGAATTTATTTTTCAATAAATATTCATTGTTAATAATTAACTTGTTCTTATTTAATTTGTTTCTATCAATAAATTTGTTTTTTGTCTTTTTTAATTGGCGATATTTTGTCGTTAGGATATTTCGTTCGGGGATATTTTATCATGGGGATATTTTGTCATGGGAATATTTTGTCCGGGGATATTTTGTCATGGGAATATTTTGTCCGGGGATATTTTGTTCGGGGATCAAGACGCATGGAACCATCATTTCGGATATATCATAACGTGATTTTTAACAACAAATTTTAAATTTGCCTCTTAGACCTGTACAGTTAGCTTCATATTTTTCGAATTGAGAATTTTTTTTCTAGGGCACCGCTAGTGCCACAAATAGCAAATTTACTATGAAAAAAATCATTATTTATTAACATAATAGCTATCTATTAAAAATTCATTTTAATAAAATGATAAGTAAATAAGAAAATAATTAAAATTTCTCTCGATTATCAGATAACCAGAGGTGATGAAATGCCGAATTTCATTTGCCAATCGTGTTACACACAACTGGAGAAAAGTCACCAGTTTCTGAGGCAAATCGATCAGTCCGACAGAACACTGCGACGTTATATTCAGCTATTATGCGTTTCTGACAAACCGATCAAAGCTGAATGTTCTGTTCGACCTTCTGAGGATAATTTAATCCTTAACACTAATAACGACATTGTGAAATGTGAACCTTTAATGTTCAATGATGTGTTTGATATGGATCTTAATTGGAAAGAGACCGGACCTGGAAATTGCATTCAAGAAAATAAAAATAACGAGGAAATGTCTTTAAAATCTGAAATCAAACTCGAACTGGTTGATGATTATTTATATTTATCAACAGAATGTGCAACTGGCACAGAAGACATTTCATCTAATATAGATGGCGAAGGATTCAGCTGTGAAGATTCAAATATCGACATTGGTGAGACAAAAGTGGGCCAAGGCATGACAGGCAATTATGGGAAAGAGAAAGAAGCTGAAAATTACATAGTTACAAACAAATTAATGGACGAAACATCTTTGAAATCCGAAATCAATGACGAAAAGATGGGTGATAATTTATTAACTCTAACAGAATCAGTCGATGACACTGAAAATGCTTCATCTAACGGTGATGGGAATGAAATTAGCTGCGAAGATACGAAGATTAATATTGGCGATGCATCGGAGAATTCGTGTTTACGTTCTAAAAATGTAACTGAAAATTTCAGTAATTGTGACGAAAAAAATAGAAATATTTCGATAAATCGTAAGAAGCACAAAAAAACAAATAAATTGTTGAAATTGTATTTATGCGACATTTGCGGTAAATGTTTCTCCGGAACTTGTGGTTTTTATTATCATAAACAAACACATACCGATGAGAAACCTTATAAGTGTGACATTTGTAACAAGTATTTCTCTCAGTTATCCAATTTAAAAAGTCACAAGCGTAAACATACCGGTGAGAAACCTTATCAGTGTGACCTTTGTAAGAAGTATTTCTCTCAGTTATGCAATTTAAATAACCACAAGCGTAAACATACCGGTGAGAAACCTTATCAGTGTGACCTTTGTAAGAAGTGTTTCACTCAGTCATCCCATTTAAGTTCTCACAAACGTACTCATACCGGTGAGAAACCTTATCAGTGTGGCCTTTGTAATAAGTGTTTCTCCGAATTATCCACTTTAAGAAAACATAAACGCACACATACCGGTGAGAAACTTTATCAGTGTGACCTTTGTAATAAGTGTTTCTCTCAGTCAACTACTTTAAATGAACACAAACGCACTCATACCGGTGAGAAACCTTATAAGTGTGACTTTTGTAATAAGTGTTTCACTCAGTTACCCCATTTAAGTTATCATAAACGTACTCATACCGGTGAGAAACCTTATCAGTGTGACCTTTGTAATAAGTGTTTCTCTCAGTCAAATACTTTAAAAAGACACAAACGCACACATACCGGTGAGAAACCTTATCAGTGTGACCTTTGTAATAAGTGTTTCCCTTGGTCAAATACTTTAAATGAACACAAACGCATTCATATCGGTGAGAAACCTTATCAGTGTGATCTTTGTAATAAGTGTTTCTCCATTTCATCCAAATTAAAGAGACACAAACGCACTCATACCGGTGAGAAACCTTATCAGTGTGACCTTTGTAAGAAGTGTTTCACTCAGTTACCCCATTTAAGTTATCATAAACGTACTCATACCGGTGAGAAACCTTATCAGTGTGACCTTTGTAATAAGTGTTTCTCTCAGTCAAATACTTTAAAAAAACACGAACGCACACATACCGGTGAGAAACCTTATCAGTGTGACCTTTGTAATAAGTGTTTCTCTCGATCAAATAATTTAAATGAACACAAACGCACTCATACCGGTGAGAAACCTTATAAGTGTGACTTTTGTAATAAGTGTTTCTCCGCGTCATCCACTTTAAATAGTCACAAACGTACTCATACCGGTGATAAACCTTATCAGTGTGACCTTTGTAATGAGTGTTTCTCTTACTCATCCAGTTTCAGTAGACATAAACTTGCACACTCCTGAAATGTTGACAACTAGACTAAGTAAAAATATGCACGACATACAGACTGTTCCAATAATTAGGGTATCTGCAATGGTTAATAGTTTTAAAGGAAAACAAGTCTAATCAAAGGTAAATTAGATAACCTTAAAACAATAACAAAAATTCCGGTTTAATCTAGATTCAAAATTTACAGTAATCGGTTATTTTTCGACATTTGTCGTGTGACACGAAACGCTGTGTGACGTCACTAATAAGTAAACAGAATTTTTCGCAAACTCTGTATATAACAGCTGAAAATGTTCCGGATTCAGACTAGTTTACTTATACGTGACGTCACCAGTGGTGCCACGTCGTGTCGAGGCGTTTTCGGGATTGAAAATAGCCGAGCGGTTATCAATGACGTTTATTTGGCGTTTCCATGGCTCTTCTTTTACAAGCCCCCAGTTTCCAGGTTCCAATCCTAAAAAAAAAAATTGGATTTTCAATTAATTATTAAAAAATTGAAAATATGAATCGCTGCACGCTGCAAGGCTTAAATAACCCTAGTTGTTTATGGCCTTGAACCGGTCAAGTGCGAGTCGGGCTTTGCACAATGAGTGTGCCGTACAATCGTTAAATATAAAAGCCGTTTTATTTTAAAATATAACACATAAACCGACATTTCATTATATTATAAATGAGATGTTTTTCGTTTCTATGGTAAGCTAAGTGTCCACTTGAGAGAAAGTCTCGAGATTAGTCTCAGGGTGTTGTCCATTTGAGATCACTTTCGCTCTCGAGACAGTTGTTTGAACTCGACAGAGACCCCCAGTTGATGTCAAGTCGACACAAAATTTTCCTGTTCACGAGATCGTGAACAGGAAAATTTTGTGTCGACTTGACATCAACTCGCAGTCAATCGCAAGTTTTTTATTTTTATCTTTTTATTTTTTTTCGAATTTTTTTTTTATCTTTTGAATGGTTATTACGGACTGAAATTTGTGGAAATTATAAGTTATATTCATTTCAATTAAAGCACAAAAAATGAGCACCATCCATGAGTGGGCAAATTTGCCAATCTGATCAGACTATGGTCAATTAATCAGTTGAAGAAAGTGATAACGGATTTGGGGTAATTCAATTTGAATATACATAGGTATACTAAAAACCAAATCTATGTGAAATTTTAGTTATGTAATAATAACTGATTTATGTTGGCAGCACTAAATATTTTTAAAAGTTTTTTCCAGTTTGTATGTGTGGTAATTAATTAATACAAAGTTTGTCTTTAAATTGAAAATTGTTATGGAAACCAATTAAACAGGTAAGGTAAATTTGTAATTTATTGTCAATAAAAATATTCACAAAAAAATAAATAAAAAATACCGAGAAGCAGAAATCTATTAACAAAAAAACGAAAACTGGCTGTTATCGAATTGTTTATGGAATTATTTTTGGAACTATATACAATTTAGGTACATGTTCGGAACTGCCCAACTGTAGTCTTGCATCTTTTTCATTTGCCTTCGGTAAATTTACAGTGGCTGATATTTTCTTAATCAATGTGCAAGTGCAATAATTAGGTATATTATTTTAAACGGACAGTTCTTATTTTTGTTAATAAACCATATTTACATTTTTTTAGTAATATCATTGTTAATAATTAAGACATTATGTTAATTTTTTTGACAAATAAAATTTAAGAAATAATATTAAAACAGTTCATTTTTAATTTTATAAAAAATAACAACGCTTTTTAGTTTATTATAACTTGCATTTAAAAAAAATCTTGAAAAAGAAATTTAAACCTGACAGTTTACACGTCCAGAATTATTAAAATATTTATAGAAATATTTCTGACAGTTAATAATTTTGCTTTTAGTAATCTACAGATTGCTCAAAAAAATTGTATGTGTATTACAGAGTGTATTTTCGTTACTAGGAAAGTTACTAAAATTTCACATAGATTTGGTTTTTAGTATACGTGATTACGTAAGTTATGAATCTTCCGCTGTACCTCATTACCAGTACAATTCTTAAATTTTGTCGCAAATTCTTTAAACATGCTTATTTTTTTCTCGCGATTCCAATACAATTTATGTTTAATATTCCATTCCTCATAAAGATGGATTAATATTATTCAAAAACTTCCTCATCAGCCCACTCTTGTTTATCTGGTACAAGCTTGTCAAGGTTCTTCTCGCTCATTTTGAGAAATTATAATATTTATTGCGAATAAAAATTAACTTCAGTCACTTGAAAAAGTCTCAGGTCTTCCAACATTGACGGAAGACTTGAGACTAGGTCACGAGAACAGGAATGAGCATGTCCACTTGTGACACGGGCAGTCTCTGATATCTGCACCTGCTTGTCTCCGAGACTGGTCTCAGGCCCTTATCCATTTGTGAGTCTAGTCTCGAGACTGTTTTGTCTCAAGTGTGTTACACCGTTGTATCTCTAGTAAGCTGTATAGCCCACTCACGCGTTTGAACTTGAGTTCGTATGTTGAATTCATTATGTGATTATAACCTTGTAGTATAGGAGCTAGCAACGTTTTCGAGAGAGAATTTTAGCTCAGCTGATTTTTTGATATATTGTTCTCTTTGCTCTTTCGGATAGACTCTAGGCTGTCTGGCTGGCAGTAGCGGTTGCGTTAACTAGTGCGCATCCTACCTGTACAGATAATAATCCATGGTTTTGAAAACATTTTAAGAAGCCTAATTTTTCATTTTTTGTCTTTAGATAGGTTTACCAAATATGTTTTTTTTATTGCCAGACCCTTTTATCATTGCTAATTATGTGCCATACGCGAATTTTTTTTTTTTATAAAAAATTCAAACTATTTTATTATGTCTGTCATTTTAATATTATGCTATTTAAGTATACAAAAACCTAAAATTAATTTGCCAGACGTTAATTCGATTGCTAAACCCTGAATAAAAATAACAAAAAGTCCTTTTGCCGCTATAGGTAGAGGTATATGCAAAATAAATTCGATGGGATTTTTAGGCGCGATCTTAGCGAAGCTAGAAGCGCCTATATACACTCGCTTTGTCTGTACGTCTGTGAATCTGTCAATCTGTAACGGATTTTTTGTATCAGTCGTACAGCCCAAACGGGTTAACCGATTTAAAAAAACTTTTTTTTGTTCGATTCCTCTCGGGGTCTATTTGATCCTAACGTCGCCCGATTTTTGAATTTTGGCCCCAGAGGGGAGCAAATTAGAAAAAACGGTGTTTTTTGCTTATAGTTTGCTCAATTTAAGTCAGATCGATTCGAAACGTTATGATAAACTTGCTAAATTTATTTCAGATTTTTCCGAATAATACTTTAGAAAAAAATGCGGAGAAAGACGTTGTTTTTTTTTTGTAAAATGCACATTTAATTTTCCAATTGTCTTTTACTTAGTTGTAAAGATTACAAGTGAATTGGTATTACAAAAAATGTATTGTACACTGTTTTGTAGTTATTAAGTAACCATGTCATGTACTTATTATGTAATTATAAAGAGATTCATACCATTTTGTAATCAGGGCCGGATCAACCATGTCGGGGTCCCTAGGCAATGCAATTCTCGGGGCTCCTTTTCAGCCGTTTTTAGATGATCAGCTCTTTTCAAGTTGATGAAGGGATTTGAATAACTTCCAGAGGTCTGATCGACTCTAAATTTGGTATCCTGTTAGTAGAACTAATGATATGGATGCGTTACGTAGCGTATTGTTTGATTCATACAATACGCCACGTAACGCATCCATATTATTAGTTCTACTACTCGATACTAGATGGTTCTGTTCTGTAAGTATGAAGTATTTCATCAACTGACAGCATGCGTCGAAAAAAAGCAATAATACCTATTGCCATTGAGTATACAAATTTTCCAATTAAATTTTCACTCTATATGAAACATTTTCAATTTCATTTGTGCGCGCGCGGGGCCCCTAGCCGATGCGGGGCCCCTAGGCAGTTGCCTACTCTGCCTAATGGTTAATCCGGCCCTGCGTATTTCAAATTATTATCATTCAAAAAACATATTAATTTCTCTGTTAATTTTTCTTATTTTAAAAATATTTTTTATCAATAGGTATATATTTTAACTAGCGGTTACCTGTGGATCCGCTCACAACAAACTATTTACAAACTACAACTACAACAATAAATTATTATAAAAAATGTTGAAACAAAAAATACAGTGCATGTCAAGAATTCTATATAATTATATCTTCAGCGGTTTGACCTCGGCGTTGATGAATCAGTCAATCAGTCAGGACATTTTTTTAAATATATTTAGACTAGCCGTTACCCGCGGTATCAGTATAACTTACGTGTTTCTGATCTTGATGGTAACAATACCTAACGTAGGAAGTTGGTTTTTATGAACACGCTTATTCCCAGGGCTAAAACACTGATTTCCAAAGTGTAGATGACACACACACTTCCGCTTGTACACATTTTCTGGATCCATTTTCTACAATGTTGAGTTGCCAATTAATTCAATCCAGTCTCGATACCTCGTCAAGTCGTTTTTAGAATTGGGAAATCGATGGTGGATCATGGTTTTGTCGCTTGGGAAATTTGGAACACTGCACTTTATGTATCCCATTATAGTTAATTCTTGACATGCACTGTATTTTTTGTTTCAATATTTTTTGTAATAATTTATTGTTTGTTGGAAATTGTTGCAGAGTTTTAAATCAAACGCTCTTTTACACATGAAAAAATTTTTTATTAGTAGTTAAATTTGGCGGGTTCTGACCCTCACTCCCCTCTCCACTACCTACCTAATGGCGGTCGAGGGGCGTCACCAAATTAAAAAAAAACCGACATTATACTCAAATCACACGGGAGCTCCTCCCCTTCAAGGTTCCGACGTCCAATCGGCGATCGGCAGCTTCGTTCGCGAATCAGGCGGTCGAGGGGCGTCACCAAATTAAAAAAAACCGACATTATACTAGCGTTGGGCGAATACGAGATGTTTTTACAATCGAATCAATCGCAATCGTTCATAATAACAATCGAGTCCACAATCGACTCGGAGTTTGATTTTACAATCGAAATGTTCGATTGTTCAAGTCGATTATTTGCCAGCGAATGAGAATACATATAATCGCGATTCAAGGTTATATGCTGGTCGAATGAAGTCTGACGTTTACGCTACTCGTTCATCGTTGATTCACTGTTCACACTGTTCAGTCGGTCTCAGAGCATTCGATTACTGCACAATCGACCATCCATTGACTCGACCACAGTTGTTGAGTGATGAACGATTATATATTATGTGGCTCTCGACAGTGCACGTCGTCTGTACGATTCAGTACTATACAACTTGGTCTCGGTGAAATATGAAACAACAACAATCGAGTCCAAGTGAAAACCATCGAGAGTCATCGAGATGTTTGAACAATCGAGACAATCGACTAAAATATCTCGTAATCGCCCATCACTACATTATACTCAAATCACACGGGAGCTCCTCCTCTTCAAGGTTCCGACGTCCAATCGGCGATCGGCAGCTTTGTTCGCGAATCAGACGAGAGGGCGTTACCAACAAGATGGCCGTCGTCTGCGACAGCATTACTAGAAAAATAAAAATGGCAAACGACCGCGAGGGACGTTATCAAATAAAAAAAAAATGAACGCCGCGGGGATAGGTCTCGGGTAGCGGCGTATTCTCAAGAAACGTATTGCCGGGGAAGGCGGGGCCTGTTAACATTTTACAGGTGACGAACGGGGCCTGTTAACATTTGACGAGGGGGGGGGTTGACATTTTTTACAGGGGGCGAGTGCGGGGTAGAACGGGGAGGTGAACACTGAACGTAATTAGAAATTCGGAGTGGGAGTATACGTCTCAGCAGACTGGTGCAACTTACATGTAAACAAAAAATTTTGATTTTTGAATAGGCAGTAATATTCTCAAAATTTAAAAAAAAATTTGAGAAAAAAAATTTGGAAAAAAAAAATTTAAAAAAAAAATTTTGGAAAAAAAAAATTTAGGAAAAAAAAATTTGGAAAAAAAAAATTTGGGAAAAAAAAATTTAGAAAAGAAATTTTTTGAAAAAAAAATTTAGAAAAAAAAATTTAGAAAAAAAATGTTTTGAAAAAAAAATTTAAAAAAAAAATTTAAAAAAAAAATTTAAAAAAAAAATTTTGAAAGAAAAATTTTGAAAAAAAAAAAGTTTGGGAAAAAAAAATTTAAGAAAAAAATTTTAGGAAAAAAAAAGTTGGGAAAAAAAAATTCGGGAAAAAAAATTTGGGAAAAAAAAATTTAAGAAAAAAAAATTTGGGAAAAAAAATTTAAGAAAAGAAAAATTTTGGAAAAAAAAAATTTGGGAAAAAAAATTTTAAGAAAAAAATTTTGGAAAAAAATTAAAAAAAAAAAAATAAAAACAAAAAAAATTTGAAAAAAAATTTTTTTGTAAAAAAAATTTTCAAAATAACATGTATGGTTTTAGAATTTAATTGAATTAAAAAAAAAAAAACAGTTACATAATGGTTCATTATGTAACTAGTTGCATAATGGTTCATTATGTAACTAGTTACATAATGGTTCATTATGCAACTGTTTTTTCATTATAGCACTGAAAAGCGTTACATAATGGTCACTAGTCAATAAACGGCTATTTAAGGTTCGCAAATCAGATACGAAAAAACACTAAAAGCGTGCATGTGTTATATAAAATAATTTATATTTTTTTGACAGAACGTCCAGGAGTCTCCCCCTACCTGCTACATTGTACAGTTTTCTCCGCAGCAGCTGTTGAGCGTCTTTAATTTAAAATCTAATTTATGCAAATGTTCACAAAAAATAAAAACAAATAACGCGCATTTCAAAATTTCGTTTCTAAAAATAATATTTCCAAAATGTAAAATTTGTCGCAGGTATTATAGCAATCAGCAACTAATCATACAAAAAAAGTGTTTTGATAAAGGAATTACTCAACACTTGTTCACAAAACGAATATTATTTTTAATCACATTTTTAAAAATTAGCGCATAACCATAGAATATTTTCTCCATACTTTTATAATCACAATACTGGTAATTTTTAAAATCAATAACGGTAATATTATTAATACATTAAAAATGCGAACACAAGTTTCACTAATATTATATCCGCTTGATCTAGTGGGGAGAAAACGTCATAGTTAATTCTCCTACACAATAATATTTTTATTGAGTTAGGTCGCGAAAGTTAAACAAGGTTCAAATTACTATGCAAACATGACAAGGATTTTTGTACAATATAATATGCAAATTATAACAATTTTTTATTGAACGAGGTCGTGAAAGTTAAACTAGGTAATTACTATGCAGACAGTACAAGTCACGTAATCAATTGCTTTTATTGTCTGCCCGCATATAAAATATGCTGAATAATAAGTTTTTTGTTAACAAAGACATTTTAATATTCAAACACCTGCATCGATAACAATACACAGTTGAACGGCTTTGCCTTGAAGTTAGAATTTTTTTAAAAATAGTTTGCCAAACAATAGTACAAAGGACATTTATAGGCAAAGTGAAATTACTTACGGAAAAATATAATATATCGATGTACTTTAGAAACTTCTCGATATTTACATTTGTAGGGAGACCAGTTCACAGTGCTCCACCCCCCCACTCACTTGAGCAGGGGATATTTTAAAAATTTGTGGGGTATATATTCATATCACAGCACATCAGTTGTCATCAGTCACAGTCAGTGTACAAAGTGTCTTTAAAGCTGGTAGTGTAGCTGTAGTGATAATTTAATTATAATAATTATTTATTGGAGCATATTCTATTCTTCAATTAAAACTTTTTTAGTTATGGCAACTTGCTCAGTTTTGGAAAATTTCAATTACAGCGGACTAGTGTACGTAAAGTGGGACATTATTTTCGATAAATACGTGAATTTAAATAGCATTGTAGTTAAAAGCGTGCGATATAAGCCTGAATTTTCTGAAGTTGAACTAATATTTTCACTGTCTAAAAGCGATCTCTAAACAATTGCTGAGGTTGTAACTTCCGATAGAACAACTTGGTTAGACATACGTTTCTCAGCAGTTGATAGAGCGTTGACACATCAGTTATTATTCAAAGGATTCGACAATAATTGCCCAGCAGACAGCGAAGACAGACAGACATTTTATAGACTGTTGGACAGGACCAGTTTTCTACTCAGTCAGAAACACGCTGATGAATAAAGCGACTAAAAACAGAAATCTGCTACAATCCAGATAATAATTTCTGAGAGTGTTCGTATTGGTAAGTAAGAAAATACTTACATTTCAGTTATTTTCACTTAGTATAAATAGAGTTGTAAAGCTAGTGTTTTGTTTCAGATCGTTAAGTGCGACGTGTTGCGCTAGGTTTTTTTCAGTTTACTAAAGTGAAAATAGAACGAGCTTTGAAAAGGTAAGAAGAAGAAAAAATTAAATTATACTATTCTTTGTTATAGAATTTAATCTTTATAATTATTAATTATAATTTATTTTTACAGATGAATGTTCAACTTTTCAATCAAATTGGCAACTTTCAAGAAGCTGCTAAATTCAGAAAACTTAAAGATTTAAAAATAGATCAAACTTATCGGATAGAAAAAATCCAATCAATAAAAACAAGATTCGGGGATAAGATAGGCATTACTTTAAAAGAAGAGAGGGGAATATTCTTTTTGCCAGCGAGGTTTGAGAAACTAAGTCAAGAAGAAAGAACTAATTTGCTTTCTATGAAAAACGTGTCGATGACGTACAGAGGAGAAAAAACTATCGGCAAATTCAAAAACACCACTTCGATTGTGAATTTCATTGAAAACAGCACCGAAGCCGACGACGATGACGACAAGCAAACCAAGAATACAGAAGAAAAAGAAGAAGAAATAGCCAAGAAGCGAATCAAATTAACAGAAGAAAAAGAAAAAGAAGAAAACGCCAGCACGTCCGCTTCGACTTCTAAGTAAGCGATTATATTTTCTATGCAGTGCAAGTGCTTTACAGTTTGTGAATACTATAACGATTCATTTAACATTAACTTTTGCACTGATTGCACAGAGAAATTTAAAGAATGTAAATTCATTAAAAATACTTCAGAAAGTTATTGTTTCCTCTGTGAACGGAAACAACTTCCTGGAGCGTGCATATTACTTCTATATGAGAAAAAAATACTATTTAGAAAATTTGCTGTTGTGTAGATATCGTTATCAAGATTTTGCAGTACTGAAACATTTGCACTGTTTTAAATGTAAAAAAACTTTAATGAATTTAATTTCTAAATGTAACTTTTGTTTATCGAATGTAACTAGATTAAGGGGAATAGCTTATAGAAAAATATTATCTCACAATATACCGATTCCAAATTCTGTGGAAGAATACAGTATTTTTTTCAATAATCATCAACAAATGAAGTAGTATATATGTTACTGTAAAGGCCCGTATATTGGTATATCTTAGGTTTTACTAGTATATCTTAGGATTTACCAACTTGTGTTGGTAGATGTTAGGATTTTAAAAAAAAGAGACAATATTTCGGGCTTTTACTATTATAGTTTGGTACATGCTAAGTTTTACCAATGACGGTTGATAAAAGTTGGATTTTTTTAGATAAAACAATGAATTAATTATCTGAATCATTTATTTCAATTACCACTCGCTAACAGTCAAAACCTTACATATTTTAATTATCATTATGATATATTTTTAATTATAATTATTTCTTAGTATTTCTTAACACCTGCAAAATATTTTTTGAATAATAAAAAACAAATAAAACTGAAATACTTCACAAACATAACGTTTACGTTGGCTACGCTAACTAAATCAGTACTTTTCTTATTATTTGGTATTTTTAATAAACAAATTGAAAAATTGCAATTAATACATTGTCATTTATAGTAAAACATTTTTTTACTTGTTACAACAAGGAGACCTATTATGGCGAAAGCAACAAATTCTCTAAATCCTCTTCAGATCTTACTAATCCAATCATATGGGGGTCTGCAGACTGCAGGCCCACGAATACGAGACGATGCGCCGAACACGTCTTGACATGACCTTTCAACATTTACCATGTCTCTGAGGTAAAACCTAAGATTTACCGAGTAAAAGTAAAAGTAAAAAGTAAAAGTTCGAAATGAACGATGATCACCAAGCAGTTCGGACTTTTACCATTAAGAGTTAGTAAATCTTAGGTTTTACTGTAAAATCTTAGGATTTACCGAAGTTCGGGGTATTACAGTAACATATATATTTTTTAATACACGCTACACCGCAAAACCTTTATAGATTACATTTTTCTGTTAAATATAACTGAAATAATGTTTAAGTGTGCTGTGTGTGACAAAGGTTTTACTAGACATGACAATAAAGGTTTTAGGTCGTAAATAATTCCCAAGGAGCTGGATTTTTCACAGATGGTAGAACACCTTTAGACATGTATTTTTACAAAAGTCCCCGGTTATCCCCCTTGTGCTTCCCCCGCCACCCCCTTTTGAATATAATTTTGCAAGTCTTACGGAAAACGCTAATATCTCCTTAACCAATGTCTGAAATCAGGCGACTTTTTTTGTTTTGTTCCTAATTAGTTACTCTAAAAAATTTCTCCTTTTCAATTTTGCGATAAAATCAATATATGCTTTGCAATTTATTAATAAAGAGAAAATATCAGTTTTTAAAAGAATATTTCACAAATTATTTCCATATAACTTTTTGATGAGCCTGTTTCGAAATATCTCAAAAACGATTCTTTCATTTTAAATAGGATTACATTTCCTACAATTTTTATCCCTACAAATTTTCTGTGGTACAAATAGTAAGCGCGCTACAGCTTCTTGAAAATCGCACGCGCTTTTTGTAGCCTTGGAAACCAATTGTTAAAACGTAATGCCCTTTTCAATAGCTTTATTTATTGTGTTCTTCATCGAATTTTAAATTGAAAATACACATGTTTATAAAGCAAGGAACGCTCTAAATCGTGATTTTTGTCCCATATCGATATCGTTAAAAATTCAAAAGCTATAGCCAGTCAAAGTTGAAATCATCATAGAGCCTTACTTTTTTTTTGGACACGTATTATGAGTACTTTCCATACCGAATAAAAAAATATCCGTCTAGTAACCTATAAAAAAATTTAAGGTCCAATCTCACTTACTTGAAAAATTTTCAAGTTATAAGCATTAATGTTCATGTTTTTACTTTTTGACATAAAATTAAAACACTTGACGCGAAGTGCTCTACTAAGAAGAGTGGTCGAGAAATATTAAGTTTACATATAGAAGCTATAGACTTATTCATGGGTTATCTAAATGAGTAAAAAAATTTTAAAAATTTGAAAGTGGTCACTCTATAGAGCACTTCGCAACAAGTGTTTCAATTTTATGTCAAAAGGTAAAAACATGTTTGCAGTGCAAGTGACTGTGATAACCACCCAACACTTGAAGATGAAATCTCCGAAACGCAAAGTACATACAAATGAAAATTAAATTTACTTTTTTTTTGTATATAAAATAATAAATTTCAGTTAATAAAGATTTCTTAATTTTGTTCCACAAATTAATTTTATGTCATTATTACATAAAAAAAACTTATAGGTAATTGTTTATAAAATTTGTTGGTATATTGAGATATAATTTAAAAATATTTACAATAGCAATATAAAAAAATAACATAAATATCTCTTTTATCCAAGTTTTCAATGGATATTGTATAAAAAAATTTCTTTCCTGCATAAATAGTATAAATATTGTTTAAACAATAGAAATAATTCCGTCCCAGCTTCAAAAGGTTTCTGATTTTAAATAATATAAAAAAACAAAATTTTCAAAAAAAAAATCATCAAAATCGGAGCTGTTCTTGAGGACTTCCGAAGATTGCCTGTTTTATGTATTCATTGACGCGACTAAAACTGAACTTTGACGACTATTTCCATTGTTTAGAGACCGGAGAGAATTTAATGTGTCAAATGTGCGTATTTGGATCGGTGAGGCATGACGTTTTTATGCAACAAAACAATAAAATCGGTCTCAGTGCGGCAGATGATAAGAGATATTTATTAAAAGACTCTCACAAAACGTTGGTGTGGGGCTGCTGCAAACTCGAAAAGTGACATTTATTCTATGCTCCACGTCTTTGATATGTGCGCAAAGTTCTAAAAAGACAATTTTAATTTTAAAAAGACAAATTTAGTTTTAAAAAGTTAATTTCAAAATAATTTTTAGTTTATTTTTGTTTTTAGAATGGATTGTGCGTGCGAAATATGCATGGGATATTTAATTCATCCAAGCATATGTGAAAATGGACACAACATTTGTAGAGACTGCGTCACTAAGACTAAGCGTTGTCCGTTCTGCAGATCACCAAAACGCTGGTCCAATCGACAGCTGCAGGCGATCATGGAGAAACTGACCAATGTGAAATGTTTGCACAAGGAGTGCGTTGTTGTAGGTAATCTGTTCGCAATGGATAAACATCTGCGCCATTGCGAATTCAAACTTAGCAACTGTCCGAAAAAGGACTGTGGATGGTATGATAAATACAAACAGTTGGCCGGTCACGTCATCGCCGATCATTCAAACGCAATAAAATCTAAACACAATATGCAACATGAAGATTATTTTTGTTACATACAAAATTATCTTGTTCATGTTTACATCGATATGTCATCGCTCGATGACTTTGTGTATAGGTTTTATTGTGTAAACGACACTGACTTCTTGACGAAGAGAGTGATCGTTATGATCTTCGATACGGTAGCGTACGCTTCTAGACGTTATGTAGAATATTTAGAAGCGTGCGTCAGTCGGCATATATATATAACACGTGCTTTGAAGACGACTGTGAGCTGAGAATATGCTAGATTGCAACAACAACAACAACGCATTCCCTCCACGTCTCGCAGTTTTCTACAAATGTTGATATGCGTGTGATTATTCTGTATTTTTCTAATTAATAAATATTATAGTTTGTTTTTTCTAATTAATAATAATATAGTATGTTTTTTAATTATAAAGTTATAAGCAGGTTTTTCGCTAATAAAAAAATTTTTAAATGTTATATTTTTTTCTATATATAAAACACATTTTCCCATTCCTTCTTCAGTTGTCCTTACAGTGTTTAAAAGAGTGTAATGTGGGTAAAAATGAAATTGGTACAGCAACCCGTCAAAATTGAAATTTTAAATCTAGATCAAAAAAGTGAAAATTTAATAATTACAAAATACGGGATTTTACTTCCCGACGCCGTAAGGTGTATTATCGCGGGTCCGTCAAATTGCGGTAAAACTAACGTAATGGTCTCCCTGCTGATTGACGAGAACGGGCTCAAGTTTGAAAATGTCTACGTCTACTCGAAATCTCTGCAAGAGGAAAAGTATAGACTGCTTGCGGAGATTTTGAACGGCGTCGGCGGGTTGGGCTATCACACCTTCACCGACAGCGAAACGATAATGCGTCCGAACGAGGCAAAACCAAATTCAATTTTCGTCTTTGACGATGTTGCGTGCGAGAACCAAAGCAACATTCGCGAATATTTCAGCATGGGACGACACGCTAGTGTCGATAGTTTTTACCTATGCCAGTCGTACAGTAGAATACCCAAACAGTTGGTCAGAGACAATGCTAATTTTATTGTGCTTTTCAAGCAAGACGATATGAACTTGCATCACGTGTACGATGACTATGTAAATACCGATATGACTTTTCAAGAGTTTAAGAATCTCTGCTGCGAGTGTTGGGCGGAGAACAAGTATAATTTTTTTGTAATCGACAGAGACTCGGACCTGAACGCCGGTCGATATAGAGTGAATTTTGACAAATTCATAGCTGTGAAACGATCAGTATAAATATAACTGTGAAATATCCTATCTAGTTATTACGCTGACATCCCTCTCTCTCTCTGCTGACGCTGTATTGCGATGAATAAACAAAACGAAATTTCTGTTACAAAAAGTACATATGGCCGCCATTTTGAAATCTGACTTCATTTTATTTGTTTGTGTCCTTTGAAACTCTCAAATATCAATTTTCAAAAGGATCGGATAATTTTTACAAAAATGTACATACGGCCGCCAGTTTGAAATCTGACCACATTTTATTTTTTTGTGTCTTATGAAACTCTCAAATATCAATTTTCAAAAGGATCGGATAATTTTTACAAAAAAGTACATACAGCCGCCATTTTGAAATCTGACATCATTTTATTTTTTGTGTCCTATGAAACTTTCAAATACCGATTTTCAAAAGGACCGGATAATTTTTACAAAAAAGTACATATGGTCGCCATTTTGAAATCTGACGTTATTTTATTTTTTTGTGACCTATGAAACTCTCAAATATCAATTTTCAAAAGGATCGGATAATTTCTACAAAAATGTGCATACGGCCGCCATTTTGAAATCTGATGTCATTTTATTTTTTGTGTCTTATGAAACTCTCAAATATCAATTTTCAAAAGGATCGGATAATTTTTACAAAGGAGTACTACATATTTCCGCCATTTTGAAATATGACGTCATTTTATTTTTTTGTGTCCTATAAAACTCGCAAATATTAATTTTCAAAAGGATCGGATAATTTTTACAAAGGAGTACCTACTACATATTTCCGCCATTTTATTTTTTTGTGTCCTATAAAACTCGCAAATATCAATTTTCAAAAGGATCGGATAATTTTTACAAAAAAGTACATATTATGGCCGCCATTTTGAAATCTGACGCCATTTTATTTTTTTGTGTTCTATAAATCTCTCAAATATCAATTTTCAAAAGAATCGGATAATTTTTACATAAAAGTACATAATTTGGCCGCCATTTTGAAATCTGACACCATTTTATTTTTTTGTGTCCTATAAAACTCTCAAATATTAATTTGCAAAAGGATCGGATAATTTTTATGATTTAGGCCTCCATATAAAACGTGCGTTAAGAAGCATAGCTTCAAAAAAACAAAGTATCATCTACTACCTACTTGCTTTTGCGTGATGCCAGAACATACGTTTTTATTTGAGAATCAGTTCGGTTGCTTTTGCGTGATGCCAGAATATTTTAAAACTCGCAGTCGCATAAGAAGTTATTCACTTCAAAAAAAAATCACGTAAATCGGATCAGTAGTTCTTGAGTTATAAGCGTACAAAGGAACATACAGACAGAGAAAGTCAAATTGTTCAGGAAGATATGAAACATCGAGAAATTTTGGTCTGATCTCTAGGTTTCGCCATCCGACCGACGTCAATAATTAGGTGCGTTTGGTATCAAGGTGTAGTGTAAAAAGTGTAAACACTTTTGACACTATTACGTTTGTTATACAAAAGTGTAAAATAACTGACCTGTTTGTTATTTCAGTGTGGGACTAAAAGTGTAACAACTATTAGTCCTGACTTTTGAGCAGGTGCACGTAGTGTAGTGTAAGTTACGTGATATATGTCTGAATTGACAATCGCTTTGACAGATTTGATACTTTTTTCGTACTCAGTTTTTTACATTTTTTGTCTCTTAAAAATGAATGAGCTTCAAAATGTAATGGTACAAGATAAATATGGCAGTGAGTTTAACATTTTTACGACCAAAAAAACTGTAAAAACTAGAAATAATGAACTCAACCAATCTGTCATTAATTTATTTTGCAATGCGCATGTACAATCTACTCAGAATGTACACTAGCCCGTTTGTTACAAGTGTACATTTAGTTTACACTTTTGGTGAACTTGTTTACACTTTTCAGTGAAAAATATCTACACTACACTACACTACACCTTGATACCAAACACACCTATTAATTACCTACAAGTCATTTTAACTCAGTAGGCCATGGTTTTTAATCGTAAAAATCAAACATCAGCAGTCAAAAAATTGAAATAGTCGCATCAATGAATACATAAAACAGGCAATCTTCGGAAGTCCTCAAGAACAGCTCCGATTTTGATGATTTTTTTTTGAAAATTTTGTTTTTTTATCATATTTAAAATCAGAAACCTTTTGGAGCGGGGACGGAATTATTTCTATTATTTAAACAATATTTGTACTATTTATGCAGGAAAGAAATTTTTTTTATACAATATCCATTGAAAACTTGGATAAAAGAGATATTTATGTTATTTTTTTATTTTATATTGCTATTGTAAATATTTTTAAATTATATCTCAATATACCAACAAATTTTATAAACAATAGGTGTGTTTGGTATCGAGGTGTAGTGTAGTGTAGTGTAGATAACTTTTCACTGAAAAGTGTAAAAAGTTCAGCAAAAGTGTAAACTAAATGTACACTTGTAACAAACGGGCTAGTGTACATTCTGAGTAGATTGTACATGCGCATTACAAAATAAATAAATGACAGATTGACTGAGTTCATTATTTCTAGTTTTTACAGTTTTTTTGGTCGTAAAAATGTTAAACTCACTGCCATATTTATCTTGTACCATTCCATTTTGAAGCTCATTCATTTTTAAGAGACAAAAATTGTAAAAAACAAAGTCCGAAAAAGGTATCAAATCTGTCAAAGCGATTGTCAATTCAGACATATATCACGTGACCTACTACACTACGTGCACTTGCTCAAAAGCCGGGACTATTAGTTGTTACACCTTTAGTCCCACACTGAAATAACAAACAGGTCAGTTGTTTTACACTTTTGTATAACAAACGTAACAGTGTCAAAAGTGTTTACACTTTTTACACTACACCTTGATACCAAACGCACCTATTAATACCTATAAGTTTTTTTTTATGTAATAATGACATAAAATTAATTTGTAGAACAAAATTAAGAAATCTTTATTAACTGAAATTTATTATTTTATATACAAAAAAAAGCAAATTTAATTTTCATTTGTATATACTTTACGTTTCGGAGATTTTATCTTCTTCAAGTGTTAGGTGTTTGACATAAAATTGAAACACTTGTTGTGAAGTGCTCTGTAGAGTGACCACTTTCAAATTTTTTAAATTTTTTTACTCACTTAGATAACCCATGAATAGGTCTACAGCTTCTATATGTAAACTTCGCGTCAAGTGTTTTAATTTTATGTCAAAAAGTAAAAACATCAACATTAATGCTTATAACTTGAAAATTTTTCAAGTTAGTGAGATTGGACCTTAAATTTTTTATAGGTTACTAGACGGATATTTTTTATTCGGTATGGAAAGTACTCGTAACACGTGCCCAAAAAAAAAGTAAGGCTCTATGATGATTTCCACTTTGACTGCCTATAGCTTCTAAATTTTTAACGATATCGATATGGGACAAAAATCATGATTTAGAGCGTTCGTTGCTTTATGAACATGTGTATTTTCAATTTAAAATTCGATGAAGAACACAATAAATAAAGCTATTGAAAAGGGCATTACGTTTTAACAATTGGTTTCCACGGCTACAAAAAGCGCGTGCGATTTTCAAGAAGCTGTAGCGCGCTTACTATTTGTACCACAGAAAATTTGTAGGGATGAAAATTGTAGGAAATGTAATCCTATATAAAATGAAAGAATCGTTATTGAGATATTTCGAAACAGGCTCATCAAAAAGTTATATGGAAATATTTTGTGAAATATTCTTTTAAAAACTGATATTTTCTCTTTATTAATAAATTGCAAAGCATATATTGATTTTATCGCAAAATTGAAGAGGGGAAATTTTTTAGAGTAACTAATTAGGAACAAAACAAAAAAAGTCGTCTGATTTCAGACACTGGTTAAGGAGATATTAGCGTTTTCCGTAAGGCTTGCAAAATTATATTCAAAAGGGGGTGGCGGGGGAAGCACAAGGGGGATAACCGGGGACTTTTGTAAAAATACATGTCTAAAGGTATTCTACCATCTGTGAAAAATCCAGCTCCTTGGGAATTATTTGCGACCTAAAACCTTTATTTCCCGGACTACACGTAAAGCATACGTATTTCTTGACCCATACAGCGAATTTTTATGATGTAAATATTGAATTATTGTTCAAAACTTTTTTTTATCATCTACTTTTTATACTGAAATTAATATATGAAGAATTTTTTAGGAAAAAATAGAGACAAAAGTAATTTTTTTATATTGTTTAAACAATATAAATAATTCTTTCCCCGCTCCAAAAGGTTTCCGATTTTAAATAATATAAAAAAACAAAATTCATCAAAATCGGAGCTGTTCTTGACGACTTCCGAGGAAAAGGCTTCATTGACGCGACTAATATTAGAATATCGCAATATAAGACAGAGCATACGCTATTTTCCAATTTCCATATCACACAGTGCAACAGACAAGGACAACCGAAACAAGTTCGCGATTTATTAGAAAAAGTCGCATTTATATATTTTTATTTGCATATAAATCTGTACAAAAAACTGTTTTGACACAATATTATACATAAAAGTTATCTAGAATTTTCTGCTCTTTCGTTTAAGATAGGTTTCGAATCGATCTGACTTGAATTGAACGCACTATAACAAAAAAACACTGTTTTTTCTCATTTTCTCCCCTCTGGGGCCAAAATTCAAAAATCGGGCGACGTTAGGATCAAATAGACCCCGAGAGGAATCGAACAAAAAAAAGTTTTTTAAAATCGGTGAACCCGTTTGAGCTGTACGACTGATACAAAAAATCCGTTACAGATTCACAGACGTACAGACAAAGCGAGTGTATATAGGCGCTTCTAGCTTCGCTAAGATCGCGCCTAAAAATGGAATGGCTGACAAAAAAAAATCAAATAGTTATAATAAACGTAGGTAACCTACCTACGTTTATATTTTGTATACGTATAAGGAGCCTCCAACTCCAAACTGCCTCTTACTTACTAAACATATTTTGGCCTTGTTTGGGATTTGATTAAGGACGTCTCGAGATTTGGAGGCACCCTCTAATTTTCAGTTAGTTGAGGAGGTGCATTCTTATAATACCAGGAGCAGTATCAATATTGAGTCCTTTTTTTAATCGTAGTTAACAAATGAGGCTCAAACTAATTGTTACTCAAATTATACAATCAACTTTCAGTTACCATAAGACAATTACTTACCAATGAATCTTTATTTAAAAAAATCAGTCTTAAACTATCAAATCAACCATTATATCATTATAAAGAGTTCTCATAGTTAATTGAATTTTCTTTGTTTCTTTGACGATTTTACAATTTGTGTTAAACTAATTCACAGATAAACTACCTATTCTATCTATCTACCTATTTATTGATAATTATTTATACACTTTTTTTAAGTCACTGTCGTTAATATCTAGAATTCAAATTACTCATCGGTATGAAAAAAAAAAGTTTTTAGGCGCGAATAGTAGTAGATAAAGCGCCTAACTACACTCGCTTTGTCTGTGATTCGGTTATCCTTTTTAGTATGATGTAAGCTTGTGAGATTTTAGACATTTTGGTTCAAAAGCCAGTTAATTTAAAAAACATTCCTTTTACAAACGTCACACGGTTCTAACCAGTATGTGTGCGTTTGTGGCGATTTAAATGACTTGACACGGAGTAGCACTTATTACAAACGTCACACTGGTATGGTTTCAAACCAGTATGTGTGCGTTTGTGACTATTTAAATTACTTGATACAGAGAAGCACTTATTACAAACGTCACACTGGTATGGTTTCTCACCAGTATGTGTACGTTTGTGAAACTTTAAACTGTTTGAATGCCTGAAACACTTTTTACAAACATCACACTGATATGGTTTCTCGATAGTATGTGTACGTTTGTGAAGCTTTAAACTGTTTGAATGCCCAAAACATTTATTACAAACGTCACACAGATACGGTTTGTTACCAGTATGTGTGCGCTTGTGAATGTTTAAACTGCTTGAATTGCTGAAACAACTATTACAAACGTCACACTGGTATGGTTTCTCACCAGTATGTGTACGTTTGTGAGTAATTAAATGACTTGATACGGAGAAGCACTTATTACAAACGTCACACTGAAATGGTTTCTCACCAGTATGTGTGCGTTTGTGACTAAATACATGACTTGATTCGGAGAAGCACTTATTACAAACGTCACACTGGTATGGTTTCTCACCAGTATGTATACGCATGTGTGCTTTTAAATTAAATGATCTGCTAAAACTCTTATAACAAATGTCACAGTGATGCGTTTTTTTAGTTGCTTTTTTATGTTTCTTATTATTTACCGTAATAATTTTCTTCCTTTCTTCTCTTTTGTTCAGATATTTTGCTACATTGTTTCCCGATATGTGGCCACTATTGATTTTTGAATTTTCGCAGTTGGTTTCGCTACCATCACTATAAGATAACATTTCTACTGTATCATCAGCACATTTTGTAGGATTTAATGAATTTTTATTCATTGGTTCTTCTTTGATTTCGAATTTTAAAGGTATTTCCTGGTTAATTTTATTCGCTGATTTAAAATTTTTCTCTATTCTGATAATATGCATGTTTTCGCTCAATTTAGTGTAGTAACTAATATCGACCTTTAAGTCGTCGCAGACGATTTCACTACCATCACCCTTGGATAAAATTTCTACTGTATCATTAGTACATTCTGTTAGATTTAATGAATCATCATTCGTTGGCTCGTCTTTGATTTTGAATTTTAAAGGTATTTCTGGATTAATTTTGTTCGCTAATTTAAAATTTTTTTCATTCTCTATATAATCCATGTTTTCGACCAATTTAGTGTAGTAACTAATATCGACCTTTAAGTCTTCGCAGACGATTTCACTACCATCACCCTTGGATAAAATTTCTACTGTGTCATTAGTACATTCTGCTAGATTTAATGAATCATCATTCGTTGGCTCGTCTTTGATTTCGAATTTTAAAGGTATTTCTGCATTAATTTTGTTCGCTAATTTAAAATTTTTCTCATTCTCTATATAATCCATGTTTTCGACCAATTT
The DNA here is from genome assembly GCA_039654895.1 of Mongoloraphidia duomilia. Taxonomy (NCBI): domain Eukaryota; kingdom Metazoa; phylum Arthropoda; class Insecta; order Raphidioptera; family Raphidiidae; genus Mongoloraphidia; species Mongoloraphidia duomilia. Next base: position 18,085,496 of record CM077526.1, read on the forward strand.
AGTGTTGTAGCTAATATAAGCCTTTGAGTCTTCGCAAGCGATTTCACTGCTATTATCCTTGGAGCAAGTTTCTACTCTATCACCAGCACATTCCGTTAGATTTAATGAATTATCATCTGTTGGTTCGTCTTTGATTTCGCATTTTAACGGCATTTCTTCGTAAATTTTGTTTGCTGAATTATAATTTATACGTGTCATTTCTTTCTTATTGAGGTTCATGTCAAATATCATGCATAGATTTTCATTTAACAGTGGCATCACAGTGATTATTTTTATGGATTAATTAATTCTTAGAAGATTTTTATTTGTTTGACAGAAACATGTATTTGCTGAAGATTGCGTCGCAGTGTTCTATCAGACTGTTCTATCAGACTGTACTATTTGCGTTTAGAAGTGTCAGATGAAATTGAGCATCTTATCATGTCTTCTTATCTGAAAATCGAAAGATTATTTATTTTAAAATAATAAAAAAGTAAGATGTTCTTAGATGATAATAACTGTAATAATACGATGTACCTATTATTCACTTATTTATTTCTGAAATTTAAAAATCTTAGCAAAATAGACAAATAGTAAAATAATAACCCTGTATTCTATATATGTCACTAAATAATGACATATTTACGTACAGTTTTGGCTTATGATATTATTTTATTTTTGGATAAAACTCGTTTATCTGTGTGATCAGTCATTTTAATGAATCGATACTTGTAAAAATGCAATATCGACTCATCTTAATTTCAAAATAAATTTAAATATCATTGTTAATTCTTGAATTGAAAAGAAACAGATTTACCTGGACGGGAGTACACATATTTATATTTTATAGCTAATTTTTCATTTCGTCCGGAAAATAAAAATGTTTAATAATATTGCACGTAAGTCGTGCCCTCTATTTCGTTTATTAATGTATCTCTTTGTCAATAATTTTTCCAACGATATAATATAAATCCAGCCTTTTTCCTGGCTTTACTTTGTCAACCAGCCGGAACTATTACTATCTTTAAGAAATGAATTACGGCTGATTTTGATTGAGAAATAAACTATAGGAACTGGAATGTAACATTCTGTAAGTTACGGGTGATATCGTTGGAAAAATTACTGACAAAGTGGTACATAATGAACGAAATACAGGTAAAAGGACACCGCTAAAGTTTAATGTGACGCAATGTTATTAGACATGTTTTATTTTTCGGGCTAAATAAGAAATCAATATAAAATATAAAAATGTGATGTGCTCCAGCTCAGGTGAGTTTGCTTCAATTCAAGAATTAAGAATGATATTTAAATTTATTTTAAATAGAAATTAACATCGTTTATTAAGGCACAATTAATGATTCTATGTAATAATTTTCAAATTAAGATGACTACGGGTTAAATTCTACTGAATGACATGGTATTTTTCGTAAATTTTTAAACGAATCAAACGCCTGTTGCTATAGAGCAGTTAAAAGAACTGATTTCCCATTGGGGCACACCTTTAAAAAAAAACCACAAAAGCCCAAAATTTACAAAAAAATCTTATGGGATCCGTCAAATGAGCATATGACATCTGGTGGCAGAAAATTGTACTCAAAACGAGGGAAAATTTTACATGCTAACAGTGCAAATTAATCATGAAATTGTTTATTACAAAAATAAAACAAGTAAAATAAACAAAAAGTTTATCGAAAATGGAATTCGCGACGTTTTCTAATATGGCAATAAACACTGTCAGTTATTGCCTTGTAAAACTTACTTTACAGAGAATTATTTTCTAATGAAATGTGGAAAAGCTGTATTTATGAATTAAAAAAATATTTTATATTAATAATAAGATGTCCTTATTATCATACTGCACTACAATAGTTGAATCCCTGATGCTTGACAAATTTATAGGATTAACTTTGTATACAAATATTTTGAGGTTAGTAACTTACCTACTTATTACAATATAACTTATTATGTTGCAGTTATGTGTTTACATTATTCACCTAACCCAGCCTTAAAGGCGCATTGAACGCGGATGATTAATTTCGTGGAGATTTTCTTTTAATTTTGATGTTTTTAAGCAATATGTCGTAAAGATTACTACTTTTGACAGTTCATTTTGCATGCATTTTCTCGTTATATTTCCAACATTTGATAATATGCCCGGCTTTGAGAATCCGTTCTCCTTCAACGAAATTCTTTTGTTTAGGGTTCGTACCGGCCTAATCACAAATTGCATTTATATTTATCATAACATATCACTTTGAAAATCATAAAATTACACGCAAAAGTATACCCCGTATATGAAATTTCCCCCCTCTGCGCCATGTTTTTTAAGCTCCACCTATCTGACGGATCCCAATTGACACATTACCTACTTTTAGCATTATAAAGTTACATTGCTAGTTATTTTCATAATGACCAATCTCTATAAACTCCCTAATAGTACGGGAGGCAGCGTTGCATTTTAGGTAGTGATTTCATACCGACCAATTCATATTTCTAGTAATTGCTTAGGTATCAACAGCAACCAAAGTGAGCGTCAGTCGTCGCACCCGTGGTGGGTGTAGTAGCTAGAGGGTATCGAAGTCGCTAAAAAATTGGATTTTAAAATTATTTCATACCGCACCAAATTTGGTATGGTGATTCTTTATATAATAAACAATAAGAAAATAACCGTCAGCTGCGTAGATAGTGGGGGAAAAGACGTCAGTTTCGCCCTAGAACATACGTGTCGGTAGATAATTTGGACGCCATTATGGATAAACGTCACGATGTGTTCATTTTGAAACATAGATGTCGCTCATTATAAGAATTTGTTCTCCAAAGAAACAAACCCCTCTCGAACAGTTATCGCATTATCGTGGATAAAATCTACGGTGCAAAAACAGGAGTATTTGCACCAAGTGAGTCATAAAATCAGTCGATGGACAATATCATGATAAATATTATAAACGTGTAGTTATTTTGTCGAGGTTAAAAATTTTTTATTTAATAATTTCAAATATAATATTTGCAACAAATACGTTTCTAAATAAAGTTTAATTTAAATACAAAGTCTAACTGTTTCAATGGTTGGGACCGTTGGGCAATTTTTGTATTCAAAAAAATATTTGTTTGTTGTTTATTTAAAATTATTATAGGGACGATTTTTGCTTTTGTTGTTCTTCGTTCTGTCGTCGTTTCGCGTTAAACAACACAAATACATGTTTAGAACTAGTCTAAACATATATTCTACATGGAAATAATGCGATTTAAAAGCAGGATAGAAGAGAAGATTTGCATCTGTCATTGAAAAGGTAAATTGTTTATTGTAAAAATAATAATGTTTTGCGCTTTTAATTCGATAAATTTATGATTTCTTTTATATATACAGAGTAACATTTAAAATAAAGATGACATTTAGACGTCTGCATTGACTTACAGTAATTAGTTGTTACAACAAAAAGCTTTATTTTTAGGTTAAGAGTCATAATATGACAGGAACTTTAATTTTTGGCCATGTAAGGCAATATTTGCCTCTCTCAAAGTCAAATGACAGTCGGTGATCATTTAAAATCAAAATATGGCTATACTCCTGTTTGTGGATATTATTCACTATAATATGATTAATGTTCCAGGGGGGTTTGTTTCTTTGGAGAACAAATTCTTATAATGAGCGACATCTATGTTTCAAAATGAACACATCGTGACGTCTATCTATAATGACGTCCAAATTATCTACCGACACGGTATGTTCTAGGGCGAAACTGACGTCCTTTCCCCCACTATCTACGCAGCTGACGGTTATTTTCTTATTGTTTATTATATAAAGAATCACCATACCAAATTTGGTGCGGTATGAAATAATTTTAAAATCCAATTTTTTTAGCGACTTTGACACCCTCTAGCTACCACCCCCACCGCTACTGGCGCAGCTGATGGTCGGATATCTCATCATGGAGATGAGAACTAACATTGGTATAATTATCAGCCGGTATGAAATAATTTACTCATTTACAACGCTGCCTCCCGTACTATAAAATTTATGAGTGAAAATAATATGTAGCGGTGTTGCCAAGTAAAACAAAATATAGACGAAAAGCACAGACCATTTAATTCATTGTACTGTGGTTTGAAGACTGACTGGAAATTGAAATAGCTGACAAAAATTAATTATTTATGTAAAAATGTACAAATTTTATTTTGGTCAAATTCTCGAGAATAGACATACGATTTTTGGTGATTTTTTGGACGAGTCCTCGTGAGGCGCAGAGCCTCTTGCAGGGGAGGGTATATCGCGCGAGGACTCGTCCAAAAAATCACCAAAAATCGCGTCTTCATTCTCGAGAATTTGACCAAAATAAATATGTAAGAAGTTTCGAGCTGCTTCTTATCATTTTCCACTCTATATTATTTGCTCTGTGAATATTACATAATACTTGAAATTTATTACAAAAATAAAATATAAGTCAAAACTGTATCGTAAAAAATATGTCATTATTAGTGACGTAATATAGAATACAGGGTTTCATTTTATTATAATATTTAATTGCTAAGATTTCTAAAATTCAGAAATATTGAACAAGTGAATAATAACATCGTATTGTAATAAAACTGTTTTTAGTCCAGTCACGAGAGGAAACCTTGCTTTCTGTGCAGCAATTGATTTTATTTTTTTGTGTCCTCAAGCATGTTTAGGAGATGTCAAATCCAAATTTGCGACCTCTAAAACAGGGCGGGGGAGTTTTGGTGGGCTAAAAACCACGATTTTTTTGCACTTTTTTCGGTTTTTTTGCTTATAACATGGAAACGGCCGGTCCTATCGAAAAAATGCTCCTATTCAAAATTAAAGGGCACGAAATGTACTTCAAAATGCACTAGTCAAATATGTTTCTGTTACCATTTTTACCGGCTCTGTAGAACTTAGAAAATCGCCAAAATTTACTAAAATGAAATAAAAGCATTTTTTCAAGCTTTTAACTATTGAAAAACTCGAATAGCCTATAACCTTCCTTAATTAACGGGCTATCTAACAAAACATTTTTTTTTTAAATTGAACTGGTAGTTTCTGAGATTAGCGCGTTCAAACAAAAAAAATAAACTCTTTTTTTGTTTGAACGCGCTAATTTCAGGAACTACAAGTCTGATTTAAAAAAAAAAATTTCTTAGATAGACCGTTTATTAAGGAAGGTTATAGGCTATTCGAGTTTTTTTTTAAGTCAATCCCAAAGGGGGTAAAACGGGGGTGTAAAATTTTTTGTTATTACAAAAAATCTTACACCCACGTTTTACCCCCTTTGGGGCTAAATTTAAAAAAAGCTTGTATATCCTATAACCTTCCTTAATAAACGGGCTATCTAACAAAAACAAAATTTTTTTTAATCGGACTTTTAGTTTCTGAAATTAGCGCGTTCAAACAAAAAAAGAGTTTTTTTTTTTTTGTTTGAACGCGCTAATCTCAGGAACTACCACTCCGATTTGAAAAAAAATTGTTTTGTTAGATAGCCCGTTTATTAAGGAAGGTTATAGGCTATTCGATTTTATTTTTAAATTTAATCCCAAAGGAAGTAAAACGTGGATGTAGGATTTTTTGTCATTACAATAAATCCTACACTCCCGTTTTCACCCTTTGGGATTGAATTTTTAAAAAACTCGTACAGGGTCTCATTGATCACTACTTTGCTTCTTTTACAGACTGGTGGTTTCTGAGATTAACGCCTTCAAACAAAAAAAGAGTTTATGTTTTATTTTGTTTTTCTAAGTTCTGTAGAGTCAGTAAAAATCGGAATAAATACATATTTAGCTAGTGCGTTTTGAAGTGGGTGGAATAAATTATCTATTTAGAATAATAAAAAATGTAAACAAAATAGATAACAATAAGAGGTAACAATTAAATGCCAATTTTAACAGTCAACACTGTTTATATAATAATAACACGAACAGTGTTCTTAAACGAACTGAGGTTTAATAACACTCAACAAATCGACACTGTCACATGATTCTCGTTGTTCTTTCTCCGGTGATTGCTCTACTTATATAGAGCTAGCAGCTTGACCCCCTCCCACGCTCGCGCGATTTCCAGAACATTATTGTGTCTTCGATATCATGCTACGCCTCACCATTGTTACTTGTTCTGGATGCTTCTATTGTCGCTAGTGGCGTAACATCTGGGGTTTTGCTACAGTATTGTTATTATCATCTAAGAGCATTTAAATTTTCTATTTATTTATTTAAAGATAAATATTCTTGATTTTCAGATAAGAAGACATGAATGAAAAGGCTAATTTCATCAGACGTTTATGTTACACTTAACTTAAGAAAGTTCACAAATTCCAAATGCAAATAGTACTTACAGTTTGATGGAACACTGCGACACTATCTACAGAAACTACATATCTCTGACAAATAAATAAAAAAAGTCTTCTGAGAAACATTTACCTATTCCATAGAACTAATCACTGTGATGCCACTGTGATATATGAACCTATCCATGATATATTTGACATGAACTTCAATAAGAAAAAAATGGCGCGTATAAATTATAATTCCACAAACGAAAAGAACTATGAAATACCTTTAAAATTTGAAATCAAAGACGAACCAACGGATGATGATTCATTAAATCAAACAGAATGTGATGATAATACAGTAGAAACTTTATCCAAGGGTAATGGGAGTGAAATCGCTTGCGAAGGATCAAAGGTTTATATTAGCTACAACACTAAATTGGTCGAAAACATGGATTATACAGAGGAGGCGAAAAATTTTATATCAGCGAACAAAATTAACCAGGAAATACGTTTAAAATTCGAAATCAAAAGCGAGCCAACGAATTATGATTCATTAAATCTAACAGAATGTGCTGACAACACAGTAGAAATTTTATCTAAGGGTAATGGTAATGAAATCGCTTTCGATGACTCGAAGGTTTGTATTAGTTACTACACTAAATTGGTCGAAAACATGAATTATACAGAGGATTCGAAAAATTTTATATCCGCGAACAAATTTAACCAGGAAATACCTTTAAAATTCGAAATCAAAGAAGAACCAAATTCTTTAAATCTAACAAAATGTGCTGATGCAGTAGAAGAGAATGATGGCAGCGAAACCCGCTGTGAAAACTCAAAGATTAATAACGGTCAAATATCGGGGAACAATGTAGCAAAATGTCTGAACAAAAAGAAAGAAAGGAAGAAAAATATGTCGGTAAAAAATGAAAGACATAAAAAAGCAACTGAAAAGGCGTATCATTGTGACATTTGTTATAAGAGTTTTACTAGATCTTTTTCTTGGAAAACCCACATGCGTATACATAGTGGTGAGAAACCATATCAGTGTGACGTTTGTAATAGGTGTTTCAGTAAATCAAGCAATTTAAAAATTCACAAGCGCACACATACTGGTAACAAACCATATCAGTGTGACGTTTGCAATAAGTATTTCAGGCATTCAAGCACTTTAAATATTCACAAAACCACGCATACTACTGAGAAACCATATCAGTGTGAAGTTTGTAAAAAGTGTTTCAGGCATTCAGACGGTTTAAAGCTTCACAAACGCACTCATACTGGTGAGAAACCATACCAGTGTGACGTTTGTAAAAAGTGCTTCTCCGTATCAAGTAATTTAAATAGTCACAAACGCACACATACTGGTGAGAAACCATACCAGTGTGACGTTTGTAATAAGTGCTACTCCGTATCAAGTCATTTAATTAATCACAAACGCATACATACTGGTGAGAAACCATATCAGTGTGACGTTTGTAATAAGTGTTTCAGCCGAGCAAACAACTTGAGTCGTCACAAACGCACACATACTAACTAGAAACATCCCTTAAAATGTTTAAATTTTTATTCAATTTCAATATTCGGCACGGCCATTCCTAGGGTAGTCAGCGCCCGTGTGCAAGATTGCAATTGTACGCCCCCCTCCTAAGCCCAGGTCATTTCTATTCTATAGTAAATTAAGTAAAAGAAAATTATATACGTGATAATATAGAACCCTTTCGTAATACTGCTTAACTAACAATCAAATTTTTTTAAACATTTATCAGAATATATTATTAGTGTATTTGCCATATGGCACACACACTCTTGGCGTTGGTCGGATGGCGGGACCTGAAAGTTGGACAAAAAACTTAACGTTTAGCACTTTTTTGTTGTTTTGCGTTTTTATTTTGTTACTGCGAAAAGTTTATTAAATTTAGACTTGTTTTAAATATAAATAAAAATAAATATGTATTAAAAATTGCTAAATATAATATATTTTTGTTATAATCAAAATATATTTTTTAATTCTGCAAAATACTTGCGAACATAAAAACCAAACACACCTATTATTTACTAGGAATCGCGGTTGACCTTGCATTATGCTATATATGGCTGAGCGGTACGCGCCCTATCTCAAAAACGGTTAAGCGTATAAAAAAATATTTGGAACAAAATTTGTTGGGAATTTTATGCTCTACAATTTTCATAATAAATGCAAATATCATTGAAACCATAGGAAGCGAGATATTTGCGAAAAACCGATTTTTGTGACCTTTGACCTTGAATATCGTAAGACGCGGGCACGTCGAGCGTCTATAATTTACAATTCAAGACACGGGCACAAGATTTTATGAGACTTTTGAGACAACTTTTAGAATGCCAAAATAAAGGTTTATACAAGTTTACAGCTTTAAATTATCTCTCATTCCGAGGTGAAACACCTAATTTGACTGGACTATAGCACTAGAAGATCGATCTGTATCGCGCATCCTTATTCCTTACCATGTGTATTGTTGATAATAAAATTAAATTAAGAAATTACAGGAAAGAGGTCAAATGATGCTGTGATAATATTCTGGAATCTGTGGTCGAAAATTATATCGCACTGTCTCACAAGATTGAAAAATTAGTGACAAAGTGTTGCATAATGAACGAAATACCGGTAAAAGGATACGATTTTGGCGCAATATGTCGGTTGTGCTTATCAAAAGACGATACTTTATTAGACATATTTTATTTCTCGGAGAAAATGAAAAATAAACTATCAAATATTATCATGTGGTGTGCTCCCGTTCAGGTAAGTTCACTTATTTTTATCTGTATCTTTTTTGTGATAGATGTATTGTATTAATTTTAAATAGAAATTTAGGTTACTATTCCACAACTGATTTAATTAAATGTATAATTTAATTCAAATTAAGATATATAATTATGTACTTCATATTTTGTGGATAATACCAGCATTATTTGCGTGTTTAAAAATGACACCGACAAACTTCGGAAAGTGATTCGTGACTATTTTGAGTCGCTGGGCGATAATAAAATCATAAAATGAGTGTTGAATTGAGTTGCGAACAAGGTCGTTCGGTGATCTAGATTGTAGACCGAGAGCTAGTGACAATTCTTTGGTGTTATTTATTCAAGGCCTTATTTTGTTGAGGGAGGTATATTAAAGTGCCCTGAGTAAGGGATTTTGCTAGATAGCGGTATAGGAGGGATGCAGACCGCCCCCAACATTTAACAAAAAAAATGATCACAATTATTATTGCTTCAAGGCTGAAACTGTTTGTATAACTTGTCGGTGACCCAATAATGTAATTATAATATTTGCAGATCGATTGGTCAGTATTAAAGGGGTGGCAGATCACCCTACACGTGTCATGTACCCGACGAAATTTATATTATTACTTCAAGGTTCAAATTTTAATATGTTGTTACGGCAACTGTTTTAAGCATATGTTTCAATTTGCAGAATAAAATGTCGGTATTACTTATTTGAAAAGCTTCTTATTTTTTCGTGGCCCTCAACATGGACCAAATGAGTTGTGACATCGTACGATCTAAGTGTCCTGGCGCCCTTATTTTACCAGTCGGTTGTTACGAGTATTAATTTTCATTATTAATACTTGTTATTTTCACTTTAATTTTAATTATTTTCAGTCATATTATATTTACAAATAACGCGATTCTCATATTGAAATAACGTATCGGTTCTTCAAACCGCTACGCACTATAGATAGAAATTTATTGTTAAACAATTTTATAAAATAATTAGCTCTCGCATCATGAACGGTACATAATTTATGGACATGAGAACACTTTTCACCGAAGTCTTCGGACTTCACTAAAAGTCCTCTGAGTTCGCTTGGGTAGACTACACATACAAACAGAGTGTGTTGGTATATCGACGGCTCTATTTACACACACATTTTCCCCGAACTATGAGATTTTGTACATAATAGCGATGACCGTTAATTTGCCCCGCCCGTAATAAGTTGAGTCTGTACGGCTTAAAAATAATAAAAAAACACAACGTAGGAGTCCTTGACCAGACCGTTTTTTGCACATTATGTTTTGCTCCTGTAAATATCTGAAGGGTTGACACTTTGTACCCTTCCCGGATATTTCATTGACCATTGTATAACAGGAACGCATATCGACCAAATGTTATTGTATATAATAAAATTACCAGTGATTAATTGAATAGTTAATAAGAATTTTAACTTTGTATTAATTTGTATTTTTTTTATCGGCGAATTATATCAGTGATTTGATTTACGAAACCTAGTATTATTTATTTATTTAAAATTACCCACGTAACACGGTACTACACGTGCGATATTTTCCAACTTGAAATTATTGTTGCTTTCTTTTTTGCAGTCTATTTCGCGTTTTGTTTTTTGTGTCTTGTGGTAGGTAGTTGGATTTTTTATTCAGAATTTTGTCAGTTTCACTTCCTGTGTTTTTTCTTGTTAGCAGTTTTTTTTGTTGATTGTTAGTTGTGCTGATTTGGCCTTTTTTTACCGAGAATTTAATTTATTCAGCCTTCACGCCTTATCCCGACCCGCGCCGCTGAGTAAGCTATAGCCGGTGGTCGGATCTTTTTTATTTTTCTGATTAAATTTATTAATCAGATGTCCAGTTGGAAGATTATATTTAAGATTGATGATTTGAGTCAATTTATCGTCGTATATATAAAATATCTATATTACGGCGTTTAGATATGTGCCCATGTTGATTTGCGTACCTACATCTTAAAATTAATGTTTATTGTTTATATGTTTATTGTTTGCTATTGTTTTGTATAATAATACTGTAGTATTAACTAACCGTATCCGTATTGTGTTAGTACCTATGTCTAACTCCGTGTGTCACTGTGTCTTTCTATTTTCAGATAAGAAAACATGATGAGATGCCCAATTTCATCTGCCGTTTATGTTACACTCAACTCGAGAAAATTCACCAGTTCCAGACGCAAATAGTGCAGTCTGATAAAACACTGCGGCGCTATCTACAGCAACTGCATACTTCTGACAAACAATTAAAGCACGAATGTTCCATTCAGAAGTCTTCTGATGAACGTTTAATCCATAAAACTATTCACTGTGAATCTATATTTGGCATGAACCTAAACAGGAAAGAAATAGCGCCTGTAAATTATAATTCAACAAACAAAATTAACAAAGAAATCTCATTAAAATTCGAAATTAAAGACGAACCTACTTATGATAATTCATTAAATCTAACAGCATGTCCTGATGGTACATTAGAATCTGTATCCAAGGGTGATGATAGTGAAATCGTTTGCGAAGGCTCAAGGGTCGACATTAACTACCGCACTAAATTGAGCGAAAACATTAATGAAGAAAATATGTCTTTAAAATTCGAAATCAAAGACGAATTTACGGATGATAATTCATTAAATTTAACAGAATGTGCTGATGATGCAAGAGAACCTTTATCCAAGGGTGATGGTAGTGAAATCGTATGCGACTCAGAAGTCGACATTAGCTACTACACTAAATTGAGCGAAAACTTGTGTATTGTCGGGAATAAGTGCTTCTCCGAATCACGTCATTTAATTAGTCACAAACGCACACATACTGGTGAGAAACAATACCAGTGTGACGTTTGTAATAAGTGTTTTAGACAATCAAATAATTTAACTAGACACAAACGCATACATACTGGTGAGAAATCCGAGAAACCATATCAGTGTGACGTTTGTAATAAGTGTTTCTGGCAATCAAATAATTTAACTAGACACAAACGCATACATACTGGTGAGAAACCATACACGCATACTGGTGAGAAACCATACCAGTGTGACGTTTGTAATAAGTGTTTTAGACAATCAAATAATTTAACTAGACACAAACGCATACATACTGGTGAGAAGCCATACCAGTGTGACGTTTGTAATAAGTGTTTCATCAGTTCGGACAAGTTAAAAATCCACAAACCCACTTGTGAGAAATCCGAGAAACCATATCAGTGTGACGTTTATAATAAGTTTTTCAGGCAATCAAATAATTTCACTAGACACAAACTCATACATACTGGTGAGAAGCCATACCAGTGTGACGTTTGTAATACGTGTTTCATCAGTTCAGACAAGTTACAAATTCACAAACGCACACAAACTTGTGAGAAATCCGAGAAACCATATCAGTGTGACGTTTGTAATAAGTGTTTCAGGCAATCAAATAATTTAACTAGACACAAACGCATACATACTGGTGAGAAGCCATTCCAGTGTGACGTTTGTAATAAGTGTTTCATCAGTTCAGACAAGTTAAAAATTCACAAGCGCATACAAACTTGTTACGTTTGTAATAAATGTTTCAGTAAATCAAGCAGTTTAAATGATCACAAATGCATACCTACATACTGGTGCGAAACCATACCAGTGTGACGATTGCAGTAAGAGGGTTTCAGCGTATAAATCAATTTAATTAAGCACAAACGCACACATAGTGATGAAAAACTGTATCAGTGTGATGTTTGTAATAAATGCTTCCCCGTATCAAATTATTTAAATATTGATCAGCCCGTCAGAAAAGGACAAACAAACGATGTGTGTCTTCATAAAACACCCGGTATTATAAGTATTCAATTATGAAATCTTTTTAGTTTATTATATAATTTGTAGTTCGTATAAAATTTGTTTTTCATTTCAGTTAAATATTCAATAATAAATCAGATATTATTACAATATTGCTACTTCTAATTGACTTGTTTCAAATCAACAATAGATAACAACTTACTTAAAAATGTTAATAAACAAACCTTTGAATTAGCAAGAAAATGCACTGCTTGTGGAAATAATTTCACGTTATTTGCTGATTCTTCTTTAAAATGCTCAGAGTAAATTACAGCATTTTTTGATGGAGTCCATAATCGTCTGTTAAGCCATTTAGTTTTTAAGGTTACGTCTTTAGAAAACCTATAACATAAAAGAAATTTGCTTAAAATGTGCACAATGATAGAACATGTAGGTATGAATTAGTTATTTTTAAAAAGTAAAAGTAGTAAGTACCACAGGTGGACACGTGTACATTTTTTAAATTTATATTAAGTAGGTACTTAATAATTATGTAATAAAATTACTACTTACCTACTTTATTATTAATTGAAAAAAGCCCGTGTCTAAATAACATGTTTTTACAGTATATTGTATGCTTTTACTATATTTTGACAGGGTTGAGTTACAATGGCGACTGGCTTCACTTAGGGATGAGCATCGATGAGAAAACATCGATGTTGACCATCGATGTTAACATCGAACCATAACATCGATGTGTGAAAAACATCGGTCTCTAAACATCGATGTTTTAGGAAAAATTCACTTTAAAAAGGTACTTGTAGGAATATACTAAATACAATGAAACACTCAACTAATTTTATATTAAAAGTGGGTGTAAAATTTATTTAAATTGCAAAAACTAAATAGTGTCAGAACAGAACACGCAACACGACAGTACGTACACATCCTATAGATATAGAACACTCCTAACCGACTGGTCTTGCCCACCGGTGTACAGGCTACTCTAGATTTATTTAGACAAAGAGTTAAGAGTGTTCTTAAAAACTTTAAGTGTTGAAAATAAAATTAGCAATTCCGCGTTTATACATCGATGTACGAAAACATCGCTGGTTAACATCGATGTACGAAAAACATCGTTCCGTTACCATCGATGTCAAAAACATCGAACATCGACATGGAAACATCGATGTTTTGAAAACATCGACCATCGATGCTCATCCCTAGCTTCACTTTTAAATAATAATTTATACATATACTTAGATCCTAATTATTGTGCTTACTGAAGTTTTGACAAATAGAAAAGTTTACGTATTAAAGGAAATAGATCTGTATTAAAGATTAATTACAATGTGCAGATTGTGTCTAAGAAATGACGTTATGGTGGGCAATATAGATGCGTAAAGAAATGTACTTCCATTCAGGTAAAACACCTTTTTGTTCACGCTGGGTAGATAGTGTAAAATGTATTGATCATGTTTACACGAAGAGAAAAACTAACGTTAACACTTTCAGAACGGTCGTAACATCAATTTTCGTGCGCATAAATTATTATAAAAATTGTTATACCTATTATTTTTTTGAGGAATAAATAAAAAAAAAATTGAATAAACGTACCCTAACATTTACTTTTCTTAGCTTAGTGTCGTTAAGCCTTAGTAAGTAATTAACTCAGATATTTTGCTTAATTTAATGTGTTAACATATTTAATTGAACAAATCTGAGTTTTGACTACGCTTTAACCACTGTTTTTTTACAACGAAATTATTTTGGTTTTACTGCATCAACAGGCACTACTAATTTGATCAGTTTGTTTATTCGCCAAGTTCAATTAGCGTGTAAAGCTAAAAGCAGGTTACTCATGCTGAAAACCTATGCTCATGCTGAAATACCTATTTATCTCACTAGTTGCACGATAAACTATTTTACCCTGCCCCCTTTACATGCATATAACGTGACACACGTGTCCATGTCCTATCAGAAGTAAACTTTCCTACAGAGTATAGACTATGAGCAGAATGGCAATAGGCGTCAGCGTGGCAGATTTCGGTTTTTGTCAATGCGATACTTTTTATTGTTTATACGCGTTATTATTAATTATTTCCAGTTTAAACAATATTGAAATTGCTATTGTCCGTGAGTATTCACAATTTCTTAAGCCACAAGTACAAATTTTCTTCGCGTTCATTGTTAAATTCATAGTTCTTGACAAAATGACATTATGTTTTAGTTATATTTTAACAGATGAGGAATTTTAGTTTCAATTTTAAGTAAAAAATAAAACTCGGGTCGCAGTGCCAAACCCTGCCGACAATATAGTGTATTTGCTAATACAGGCATTTGCTAATCAGGCATTATTATGTGAACATAAGTTTGTTTTTTGACAAAATAAAAAATTTAACCCCTTAATACGTCCCTTAAAATAATTAAATTTTTCTAAATTTCAATATTAGACATGGATTTTATCAGTACAACATCTGCACCAAATTAAATATACCTTTCCATAAGTAAATCCGTATCAATAAACTAGTGTTTTCATAAAATTTGAAAGTCCGGTCCTGTCGGGCCGATTTTATTAAAATTGTAGCAGCACATTTTAATCTCTACTAAAGAGTTAAATTTCAATTTTGAAACAATTCTGACAATTTTTTCGGTATTTTTGGGCTCAAAAACTTTTTGGAACCCCTAAATACAACCCTTAAAATGGTCCGATCGGGCCCATTTTAAATAGGCTTCGTGCGGTGATGGATTCCAACGTGCCTACCAAATTTCGTTAAAATCAATTAACTCTTTCGAAAGTTATTGCCCGCACACACATATATATATATATATAAATATATACATACAAAATATATATATAAACATTTTCAAAAATGGTGCCAAAGTGTTCAGGAGGAGGCTATGAAACGTCGAGAAATTTTGGTCCGACCCCTAGGTCCCGCCATCTGACCGACGCCAATAGTGTATGTGCCATATGGCAAATACACTAATAAATGTATTCATAGCAAAGTTGCCTAGATTGTTGACTAATCTTGCACATTAATAAGTTATAGGTCGAGAGCTAGGCGTAAATTTATATAGCTCATTTGTGACAGAATGAAATTTTCAGGGAAGGTAGAATCTAGTATGACAAAGAATAAGTGCTAGGGTTGCCTCGCCAATTTCTGGTGCGAAGGCCGGGAGGAGCTCACTTCCGGTGCAAAATACACATATTTCATTAGCTCATAATTATCTTTCGTCATTATATGACAGCATACAATTGACGCCATATTGTAGATCTCGAAGAGCTGTATTGAAATACATAGGGTTGCCTAAGGAAATTTTGGGTAACACATTGAAAACTTATAAATTATATTTGTTTTTTTTGACATTTTAAAAGCTGTCAAATAACATTATGTATATATGTATACTTATATATTGTAACCGTTCTGAAATGAGTTATCGGCCTTGTGTTTGGCAAACATTCATACGTATGTCTAGTTATTTATAACTTTATGTTTTCAACGCATTTGGTTTCTAACTCATATCCGTATAATTACGCAGGAATTGCCTGAATCTGGTATTGACAATTTTCCCAAGAATTTATGTATTTTAGGGTAGCAATTTCTTATTTTTATTTTTCAACGTAATTCAACGTGCACCTCTTATATAAATTAGTATAAATTACTTACTTGAAGGTCGTAGTAATCTGTAATAAAAGTTTTAAAAAAGGTGGTTTGGAGTTTGTTTCGAAAAGAGAAAAAAGGTTGATTTTTGTTTGTGATTTTAAATTTGGTTTGACACTAAAAACTAATTGAAGCATTTGACTTTACTGAACCTCGATTAATATTTTGTCTTGAAATTCAACTTAATCAGACGCAGGTATAAAGTTAACTAAGCGAATATAAAACCAAAATAACTATAATGAAAAAATGGAAAATAATAATAATTTACTATAATAAAAGAAAAAACCGATTGATTTGTGAGTCAGAATTGTCAATCTTTATTATGGTAACTTTTCAGCAACTATTTTGTTGCCTTCTTCAAGCCTAAAATTACATTATTAGAATTATGTAATTTTAGGCCTGAAGAAGGCAAACATTGGCAATGATTGACAATTCTGATTCACAAATCAACCGGTTTTTTAATTTTATTATATTACATACGTGAGTGATCGACATGAGTTTCAATATAGTTTACTATACATTAAACTATTCAAAAATGTTCCGAACAAAGGCAATAACATTTTATGAATTACTATTAAATTACTTATTCTAAGCATACTTATATTAATGTGCTATTAAAATATTTATTTTTTTTTACAACAATATTATGTAAAAATTTTTAAACAAAACGTAGTTTAAGGTAGTTGCTTTGAAAAAAAGTCAAGAAAATCATGAAATAAAAATTATATATATTTTTTTTAATAAAGGTATCTCTTTATGCTAGTTAAATTAGAAAATAATGCGAGATATTTTTTGTTGAAAATTGAATTTTTAACATTTTTAATATAGGTAAGGTGCTAAAAAATATCACATTAATAATTTTTCAATAAGAAAAAAAACAATACATAATAATCTATCTGTTTTTTTAATAATAAAAAAAAAAAAAACGATGCATGACACATTACCGCTGATAATGTTAGTAAAAAAACTATAATTATTGACCACGTAGTTTCAAAATGCAATAACAAATGACATTTGGCGACGTTCCATTTAAACGACTTTACACCCGTACCTAAAGATGTTTCACATCAAAAATTTAAATTTTTGCATATAGGTACTGATACTACTTTACAAAATGTATAACTTTTCTTTTCCGTGATACAGGATTTAACTATATATTTTATCCAATTTTGAGCAGTTATTAACAATTTATAATTTTCGAAATGTCATTTTCTTAAAAACTATGGTTACCATGCTGGACAAAGGGCCACTTTGTAATTTTGAGCTGTTTGAATTTATACATGTACAGTGTGTCCACAGACTCATCCTCAACATGGGGATCTCCGTTGTTATGGGAGATAAAGATTTGGTTAAATGAGACAAAATGTGCAGAATCTTCAGTACTACTACCCTGCGTAGTCAAACTTTCCATATTTTGCTTGGTTCGCGACCGACAGTTGAAAAACGAGATTTACCCATTTTCGTTTTTTGTTTATAACTCGCTTATTAAGTAAGCTAGAAAAAAAATATTTTCACTTTCTTAAAGCCCTTTTTTATGAAGATTTCAAATCTCTTTTCATATTTTTATTTACTTTTATAGTTTTAGAGATACTTGTATTAACTTTGTTTTTTTAAATACACGTCAAAGATGGCCATAACACCATTCGAAGGAGATTTTTTTTCTCTTTAATTTGATATGAGGTTTGATGGATTTATTTTCAAAAATAACAGAGTTATACGCAAAACACTGATTTTTAATAGTAGGCTATGCTAAATTAATTGATAAAACAACAGAAGGCTTAGCAAACAGTTGAAATTCGCGTTGGCTTAGTAAACGGCTGTTTTGTTTTAGCTGTCAAAGTGTAGTTTGTTGCTAATTTGTCAGTTTACTAAGTGATTTATTAAATTTACTTTTGTTATCATGGAACCATTTTGTAACAATGAAAAATTTGATATGGTTTCTTGTTACATTCTATGTCACAAAAATTCGACCAGAGCTGCAGAAATGTACTTCGATCAGTATTCAGAACGAAGACAACCTCATTCGTCTATTTACAGAAACTTACGAGTAAATTTAATAAACTATGGATCATTTAAAAAACCGTTTACTAAGTCAACGCGAATAAGTGAAGAAGACAAAACTACTGTTTTACGATCCATTGTTGAAAATCGCTTATTTTTCATTGTTATAAAATGGTTCCATGATAACAAAAGTAAATTTAATAAATCACTTAGTAAACTGATAAATCAGCAACAAACTACACTTTGACAGCTAAAACAAAACAGCCGTTTACTAAGCCAACGCGAATTTCAACTGTTTGCTAAGCCTTCTGTTGTTTTATCAATTAATTTAGCATAGCCTACTATTAAAAATCAGTGTTTTGCGTATAACTCTGTTATTTTTGAAAATAAATCCATCAAACCTCATATCAAATTAAAGAGAAAAAAAATCTCTTTCGAATGGTGTTATGGCCATCTTTGACGTGTATTTAAAAAAACAAAGTTAATACAAGTATCTCTAAAACTATAAAAGTAAATAAAAATATGAAAAGAGATTTGAAATCTTCATAAAAAAGGGCCTTAAGAAAGTGAAAATATTTTTTTTCTAGCTTACTTAATAAGCGAGTTATAAACAAAAAACGAAAATGGGTAAATCTCGTTTTTCAACTGTCGGTCGCGAACCAAGCAAAATATGGAAAGTTTGACTACGCAGGGTAGTAGTACTGGAAATTCTGCACATTTTGTCTCATTTAACCAAATCTCTATCTCCCATAACAACGGAGATCCCCATGTTGAGGATGAGTCTGTGGACACACTGTATACATATACATATAAAAATTGACATTTTGCACCGGAAGTGGCTTATCCCGGCCGTCGCACCAGGATTT
The DNA here is from genome assembly GCA_039654895.1 of Mongoloraphidia duomilia. NCBI lineage: Eukaryota > Metazoa > Arthropoda > Insecta > Raphidioptera > Raphidiidae > Mongoloraphidia > Mongoloraphidia duomilia. Next base: position 18,104,799 of record CM077526.1, read on the forward strand.
GACTAGGCAACCCTAGCGCTTTTTCTTTGTCATAATTAATACTACCTTCCCTGAAAATTTCATCCTGTCACAAATGAGCTTCATATATTAACGCCCGCCTCTTGGTCTATTAGGTACTGATTTGTCACTGCGATCGCTGGCAGTCCAATTCTAGTAAGCTCCGCCTTTCTGCTCGTAGTCTATACAAGTGATCGGTTAAATTTTTTGAAAAAATGTGGAAAATTAAGACACGCAGCAACTTTATAGGGGGTAGGCCAAAAAATAGCCTACCTATATAATATCTTAGGCGTAATGATATTGTGACTCGTTTAACATACTGTCACTTATCCGTCAATAATATCCTTCATTACGCCCTACATGTATAATAGTGGGGCCGTTAAGCGTTTCAACCTTGCACTTTGTGATAGAGAGATGCCACTCGGTACGAATGTTGGTCGAACCCATATCTTCATTTTAAGATGTGAAGGCATATTGGGCCCCGCGACCGGGCTCCTAGACAGGGTGGTTGCGTAACTTTCAGGGGCAAAACGCCTGTAACTCAGCTACCGTTCCTCGCACAGCCCTGGGGGTAGTCTCATTGGATTCAGTGCACTCAATTTCATACGAGACAGCCCTCAGACTAGCTCCAAAACCTCCACCAGCTCGCGTATAGGGGTGAAATACAAGTAGTCCATTGAAATATTAAATTTTTTTAGGCTACGTTTGCATTTTGGGTAGGACAAGGTTATCTTCACTTTATGATGTGGAGAGATTTTGTGCCCCGCGAACGGGCCCCTAGACAGGTGATGGTTAAGGCCGTTAAGCGCTTAATATTGCACTTTGTGATAGAGATATGACATTCGGTACGAATGTTGTTCGGACCTATATCTTCACTTTAAGATATCACCTGTCTAGGGGCCCGGTCGCGGGGCCCAAAATAATATACAATTATTGTACACAACTATAATGTTTTTTACAGATAAATAAATATTACGAGTTGCCAAACTAAATCTGGCAATATTCTGATTTCAGTTGGTGAATACTGAACACACATCCGATCCAGATGCAGGCAGCATGGTACGACAAAAAACTTTGCCGTTATTCTCAGCTATGACACGCTTCTAACAAGCAAATTGAATTGGGAATTTCAGTGTTTTTTTTGTAATACTGAAAACTCAGTTTGTTTGGTCAAGTTAATGCTTATTAGAATCGATGACAGTTCTTTCACTTTGATGTTGGATATTAAAAATGTCGGTGAATGGAGATAATTATTCTAGTCAAAGAACAGAAATTGATTTTATAGATGTCCCTATAAAATGTGAGGAAATAGAAGACAATTTCGCGGACACTACCAGTTTCTGCCAGAAAACGAAGATTTGTCTTACAGACCCCAAGATATCTTGGGATGAAACTGAAATGGGTCGTGCAAGTGCTAGATTGGATGTCTTAGATTCTAAACCTCAGATATTGGACATACCTAATGATGACAAGCAGTTAAATTTAAATGCAAATTTAAATATAAAACTTGAACCTTTTGAGAATGAAAGTCATGTGAAACAAGAACTTTTTTCTAGTCGTGGCACATGTCTTACAAACACAACCCATAAATATGAGGAAGCAGAAAATCATTGCTCGGATGCTATCAGTTTTTGTGAAGACTGGAAGATTAGTCCTACAACCAGTATGATTAACTATGAAGAAACTAAGAGATGTTTTGAAGGTAGCAAAATGGATGTACTAGAATCCAAACCTCAAATAATATGTAATCTAAACATTAGTTCTGAACAAACTAGTTTACATGTCCCTGACACAAACACGAATATAAAATATAACTCTTTTGAAAAAATCTGTGTAAAACAAGAGAATGAAGTACGCGATTCCACGTCTTCCACATACAGTGATGACATCATTGACGAAAGTCGTAATACTAAATATAATCGCACTCATAAACGTATACATACTGGCGAGAAACCGTATCATTGTGACGTTTGTAATAAGAATTTCACACAACCTGAAAATTTAAGTAAACACAAACTTACGCATACCGGTGAGAAACCATACCGTTGTGATGTTTGCTATAAGGGTTTTATCCGCTCAACTATTTTAAGTAGTCATAGACGTACACATACTGGTGAGAAACCGTACAAATGTGACATTTGTAATAAAGTTTTCGGCCATTCAAGTAGTTTCGTTAATCACAAACGCACCCACACTGGTGAGAAACCGTATAAATGTGACATTTGTAATGAGGTTTTCGCCCGTTCAAGTAATTTTATTACTCATAAACGTACGCATACTGATGAGAAACCATTTCAATGTGACGTTTGTTATAAGGGTTTTATCCGGCAGACTGATTTAAAAAGTCATAGACGTACACATACTGGCGAGAAACCGTATAAATGTGATATTTGCAATAAAATTTTTGGCCATTCAAGTAGTTTTGTTAATCATAAACGCACTCATACTGGTGAGAAACCATATCAATGTGATGTTTGTTGTAAGAGTTTTATCCGGTCAACTGATTTAAATAGTCATAGACGTAAACATACTGGTGAGAAACCGTATAAATGTGACATTTGTAATAAAGTTTTCGCCCATTCAAGTAATTTTATTACTCATAAACGTACTCATACTGGTGAGAAACCACATGAATGTGACGTTTGTTTTAAGAGTTTTATCCGACCAAGTGATTTAAACAGTCATAGACGCACACATACTGGTGAGAAGCCATATCAATGTGACGTTTGTAAAAAGTGCTACTACCAATCAGGTCATTTAATTATTCACAAACGCACGCACGCTAGTGAGAAACCGTATCAGTGTGACGTTTGTAATAAGCATTTTACAAAGCTGGACCATTTAACAAGACACAAGAGGACACATACTGGTGAGAAACCGTATAAATGTGATATTTGTAATAAACTTTTCGCCCATTCAAGTAATTTTATTAGTCATAAACGTACTCACACCGGTGAGAAATCATCTAAATGTGGATCTCTGAGATAGTTTTTATTATGAATCTAATTTAAATTGTCACAAACTTACACATACTCGTAAGAAACCGTATCAGTGTAACATTTGTGATAAGATTTTTTCTCAAACATGCAATTTAAAGAGTCATAAACGTACAGTCGCGGACTTAAAAAAGTTTACACCTGTACCATCTAGTTACCGGTTTTTTTAATTTTTGCATATTGTAATTTGGCTTTTGGTAGTAATGTATCAATTACTAAGGTTATATCCTAAAAATTCTATAAAAAATTATTATCAAAACACCTCAGTTGTTTATTGTACAATCCAAATTACCTACTCAATATTATTCAATTAAAACATAAAGATTTGATAATATTTGATACTAGCAAATTCCTTCCTCCAATTTTGCAATAATTCTTCTTTTTTGTTCATCGTTTTAACAATTTCGAGGCATTTAAATGACAATTATTTTTTTTAATTTTTGACATGTACAGTCGCGGACTTAATAAAGTTTACACTTGAGTTTTTCTGTGTGAGTTCACAAAAAATCAGTAGCTTAGCAACAAATTTAGTTTGTAATAGGTAAATGTAAATGTCAAAAATTAAAAGAAATAATTGTCGTTTAAATGCTTAGAAATTATTAAAACGATGAATAAAAAAGAAGAATCATTGCACGATTGGAGAAAGGAATTTGCTAGTATCAAATATTATAAAATCTTTTTATGTTTTAATTGAACAATATTGTTAATTTGAATTGTATAATAAACAAATGAGGTGTTTTGAAAATAATTTTTTATTGAATTTTTAGGATGTAACCCTAGTAATTGATACATTACTAACAAAAGCCAAGTTACAATTTGCAAAAATTAAAAAAACCGGTACCTAGATGATACAGGTGTAAACTTTTTTTAAGTTCGCGACTGTACATTACTACACGTACACATGACTAGTAGCTTTACCAATTATAAGTCACTACTGACTACATTTTAGTGAGAAACGTATAGACCTTTTCACGACTAGTTACGCGCAAGCGCCGTCGCCATGGTTATGATAGTGGCTTTCAGAAGTTTCGTACACTCTGACGCAATGACTAGGTTAGAAACTTTTTTCAATGTTAATTTAGATGAAAATGTAACTGACAGTGCTAAATTAGTGCACAAAACAGTGGAAGAACATACTTGTGTTAAATTGGAACGGTGGTTGAAGTGGCATGGCAGGAAAACTAATGAAAGTAAACGAAAATTGGTTGAAAGGTTAGAATCCTACCTGTCATAAATTGTTTATGGTATAAAGTTTATCTTCAAAACTACTAAAATATTTTTCTAGGGTGTTGCACTACTTCTTTGTAATATTTCTTATTTGATTACTATTTACTTTTTTCAAAATCAATCACTTGCGTCTGTCAATATGACAAGTCTCTGAAAAACATGGCGGATTTGCCAATTGGGCACATGCGCAGAAAAAAAATTGATAATGAAAAGGTCTATACAGTATTCCATGGAATACCATGCATACGAATGAACCATTTTCCTGAGAGTAATTCTTTCAATAATCCACGAGAGGCAGCACTTGTGGTAGGTACAAACATTATTTATTCCCCATAGTGTCGTGTCATTTTAGTGGTATAACTTAATTATTAAATTATTATTATCATTAAATTAATTAAATAATTAAGTTATACCACTAAAATGACAGGACACTAATGGGGAATAAATAATGTTTGTACCTACCACAAGTGCTGCCTCTCGTGGATAATTGAAGGAAATACTCTCAGGAAAATGGCTCATTAATACGTACAGTCGCGGACTCAATATTATAGTTTACGCTTGAGTCAGTAGCTTAACAACAAATTTAATAGATAAATGCCATGTTAAAAATTAAAAGAAATAATTGTCGTTTAAATGCCTCGGACTAGAAATTATTTAAACGATGAACAAAAAAGAAGAATTATTGTAAGATTGAAGGAAGGAATTTGCTATCAAATCTTTTTATATTTTAAATGCATAATGTTGAGTAATTTGGACTGTACAATATAATAAACAATTATTGAGGTGTTTTCATAATAATTTTTTTATTGACTTTTTGGGATGTATGCAACTCCTCTAGTAACTGAAATATTGAAAGCCAAATTCGCTAATGACCTCTGTTGTCGAGCGTCTATAATTTACAATAGAAAGCTAAATTACAATATGCAAATATTTAAGGAATCGCTAAAGATTATTGCTGTTATCTACAGTTACTTAAATCCTGTATTTGAACGTTAGATTTAATAAATATAGTAGTACGTATATTTGTTGTTATTTTTGTTTCTGTTCGCGAAATATTTTTCGTATTTTCGCCGGTCTGCGTCAGCACTGAACCGGTGTGTATTCATATGTTGGTTATGCGTCACGGCAGGGCTTGAGTAGGCCATGATCGAACTGTATTATAGTTCGTCAAGATTAGTAACAATCGTAACCCTTCGGTTTGGAGTTTGGACACAATATCATTGTTTACAATTATGTTATATTAACAATGGATCTTTCATCTTTGATTCACCTGTCTGTGTTTAACTCTCGCATGTGAGATATTTCAGTAATCTAGCACCTGTGTTAAAATATCGACTCTCGCATGTGGTGGTTTTTCAGTGGCAGAATGCTTTAAGTTTTGAAGGGAAAGAGTTGGTTGTTTGAAAATGTGTCACTGTGTGAGTAATTGTCAGCTCAGTCCGCCGCGATAGAGGAAAGTTTAGGGTTGGAATCCCTACAGTGACACAGGTTTGAAATAATGAATTTTTCCTGACTACAGCATTATGTTACGTCATTGTCAAAATGGGTGTTTCATATGTACTGATGCAGTCGCTATGCATTCATCTAATTGTTTACAATGTTCGCATGATCAAAGTATCGCAACTTATAAAATACAAAATATAAATCCTTACATTAGCATTAGTGTTTGAAACACACATCGAATGACGTAACATTATAATGCAACACCGGAAAAAATAATTTTCAAACAATGGTACATAGATTGAAAAGGAATTTTTTCCATGGTAATTCGATGGGTGTTTAAACACTAGTTACTAGTGACTAATTCTAACGTAAGCATTAATTATTTGTAAGTTGTATAATTGTTTACATTTTGTAATTTGATGGTTAGTTTCGACAACTAAACGTTTCCGTATTGAAACAAACATCACTTGACATTGGTAAACGAAATTGAATCTAAGAAGTAATATCACACCTTATAATATCCTGATCTTTGCACAAATCGGGTAAGAAAATATTTGATATTAGTCATGAAGACGAGTGCTTCCATTCAGGTAGAACGTGCTTTTTTCTTTCAAGCTGGATAATTTTCAGCATTAAAATGAGGTGATCTTACATTAAATTTTCACTGTTTGATTACCGACCTAATATATTTTTTTGTTATTGCTGTAGATATTGTTAACAATCTTGTAGTTCTGTTCTTAGTCGTAACTATAGAGGTTATAATTCACAAAATAAACCAATTTAATCTCTGTTTGAGTAAAGATTGAGTTAACCAATAATAAAATTTAAAAAATCAGTTAGTGCCAGAGCTGAGTGGGCTCCTTATTTCGAGAGGCCTGGAGCTATAGCCACCTTAGTTTCGTCCCCCTTAATCAAAACGTGCGTATTTATCGAAACGTCGACTAATTTAATATAATATTTTAATCATTTTGTCTGTTTAATCAGCCAAACTTATTGAAAAATAAATTTTACACAGACTTGAAACAAAATGTAATCTCTGTTATATTTTTCACAGAAAAAGAGCTGTCAAATTACAGCACTGGTAGAACTTTGTTACATATACCAGCTTCAGCTGGTACAAGTATGTCGCAAAACTGACGCTTGTGGTGAGCAGTTCGAACAGTTTTACAGAGTACAGACCCTGTTGTATCTAGAACGTAAGCTATATACACCCTCTTCGGTCTGATGTCAGATTTTTTTGAGGTTATATGTAGCTGTTATCTTATTTGCACATCTGTTGATAGTACCAGGAACTTTTAATCATAAAAAAAATATGTCTATATTTGATGAAGTTATTGTTCCTTAATCTACAAGCACCAACGGAAATAATTGTACTCCAATATTGAATATGGCGGTATATCAAGAAAGTTACACTAATCAAGGACCAGAAATTGCTTTTATAGATTTCCCCATTAAATGTGAGGAAATGGAAAATAGTTGCTCAAATTTCAACAGTGTCAGTGAAGAAATATATAACGGCCATACAGAAACTAAAGGAGGTTTTGGAGAAAACCATATGGATTTATTGGATTCCGATGAGCAGTCTAGTTTAAATTTCTCAACAGAAAACATGGTAATAAAATGTAACCCTTTTGAGAAAATCTACGTAAAACAAGAGAATGAAGAATGTGATATTACATTGAGTGATGATAATAGTGATCGTAGAGATTGTCACCCGAATCAGTGTGACGTTTGTAGTAAGGTATTTACTAGATCAGATCATTTAAAAAGGCACAAAGTTATACATACTGGCGAGAAGCCGTATCAATGTGACGTTTGTAATAAAAATTTCGCTCAGCTAGGTAATTTTAGTAGACACAAACTTACACATTCGGGTGAGAAACCGTATCAATGTGATGTTTGTTATAAGACTTTCGCTCAACAAAGTCATTTAAGTACTCACAAACTTACGCATACTGGTGAAAAACCTTACGAATGTGAGGTTTGTAACAAAGCTTTCACCCGGCCAAACGATTTAAGTAGTCATAGACGTACGCATACTGGTGAGAAACCGTATAGATGTGACATTTGCGACAAGGCTTTTGCCCAATCTAGTAATTTTAGTAGACACAAACTCACACATACTGGAGAGAAACCGTATACATGTGACGTTTGTGACAAATCTTTTAGCCGGTCGAGTGAACTTAGCAGTCACAATCGTACTCACACTGGTGAGAAACCATACCAGTGTGACATTTGTAATACGGCTTTCACCCAGTCAGGCCATTTAAGTAATCATAAACTTACACACACTGGTGAGAAGCCATATCAATGTGACATTTGTAATAAGGCTTTCACCCGATTAAGCAATTTAACCACTCATGAACTTACACATACTGGCCAAAAATCATACCAGTGTGACGTTTGTAATAAGACTTTTACTACCTCAGGCCATTTAAGTAGACATAAACTTGCACACACCGGCGAGAAGCCACATAAATGTGATATCTGCAATAAAACTTTTACCCAGACAAATAATTTACATAAACATAAACTTCTACATACTGGTGAAAAGCCGCATCAATGTGTTATTTGTGATAAGACTTTTACTAATTTAAATTATTTACCTATCCACAAACTTACACATACTGGTGAGAAACCATATCAATGTGACGTTTGCGATAAGACCTTTTCTCAGTCGAGCCATTTGAATAGGCACAAACGTACACATGAAATACAGTTTTCCACTGTAACACCAGCCACTACATTTCAGTAAGAAATCACTGTTATCTCTACCGTGGACCATCACGATCTCTACTTAATTAGGAAGTTTCCCTTTTTTATTTTTTTAGTTTAAATCATACTTCTAAAAATTACAAAATTAATGGCGGAAGAATTTTTGAAACCTATCTTTAGAAACAACAAAGTTATGCTACTTCGAAGTTTGAATTTGACAATTCTCCAAGAAATTCCGTTTTCAGTCCGGGTGACGTCACGCGGTACAATATTTTTAAAAGTTATTTTCAGTTTGTATGTGTGGTAATTAATTAATACAAATTTTGTCTTTAAATTGAAAATTGTTCTGGAAACCAATTAAACACGTATGGTAAATTTGTAATTTTTATTGTCAATAAAAATATTCACAAAAAATAATTAAAAAATACCGAGAAGCAGAAATCTGTTAACAAAAAAACTAAAACTGGCTGTTATAGAATTGTTCATGGAATTATTCTTGGAGCTATATACATGTTCGGAACTACCCAACTCTAGTCTTGCGTCTTTTTCATTTGCTTTCGGTAAATTTATGGCTGATATTTTCTTAATCAATGGGCAAGTGCAATAATTAGGTATATTATTTGAAATGGACAGTTCTTATTTTTGTTAATAAACCATATTTACATTTTTTTTATTAATATCATTGCTAATAATTAAGACAGTATGTTAATTTTTTTGACAAATAAAATTTTAAAACAGTTAATTTTTAATTTTATAAAAAATAACAACGCTTTTTTGTTTATTATAATTTGCATTTAAAACAATCTTGAACAAGCCGTGAGGTGGGTCGTTTATTAGGACTAAAGTGCGACCCTTGAGGTCCACACGACGAACTTCCCAGTTTGATAAATATTTAATAATAATAATTAAATTATAAATATTACACAGAAAAGTAATCATTTTAATCATTAAAACATCAATAATTAAAAAAAAAAAACGGCTGAACCGATTTTTATAAAATTTATGTCGGATCAAAATGACGTTAACACGCCTCGATTGACACCCTTACGAAGTCGATATAATTTTTTATTCGCGAGATATTGTGTAAAATCTACTTTTTTGGAGGTTATTTGGTTAAGAAAAAAGAACGGCTGAACCGATTTTAAAAAAATTCCTTTCAGATCATATTTACGTTAATACGCGTCGATTGGCACCCCAACGTAGTCGATATCATTTTTCGTTCTCGAGATTTCGTCTTAGAAAGAAATGGACACATACATACGTACGTACGTACGTACGTACGTACACACACACACACAGACATCTTTCTAAAAGTAGTGTAAAAATAGTGTAGTGACCTTGAAACATAAAATTTTTTTTTCCTTTTTGATTTCGATTTTCGGACCCATTACAATAACTTCCAATGGGAAGTTAAAAAGAAATTTAAACTGACAGTTTACACGTCCAGAATTATTAAAATATTTTTGACAGTTAATAAGTCTTTCAGAATTTTTAAAGTTATCTTCATTACAATGATGTATGTGTATCATAGTTAGTATTTTCGTCCTATGGAAACTTCCTAATTAACTAGCTACTAGATGTAGCCTGTAGAAATTCGATGAGTGCGAATATTTGGAAAAGTATCCTAGAAATGAAAGAAATAATTGTAAATTGTTAATATTATTAAGATGCTTATTTTTAAGATGCTTATTTGCTTGGTTTCGGCTTCACCGAGCGGTGATTCATACATGTATGTTCAGTTGCTCGCTTTGGACTTCTCAGAGTAGTTCCGATGAAACCCAATTCATACACAGCACGTGCTCAGAATAATAATTATACAAACAATAAATATTAAAAATAAAACCAGGGCTTGACAATAGCCGAGAGTGTAGCGGCGCTGTTGTTTACATGGCGTTGCTATGGTTCCTCTATTACAAGTCCCCAGTTCCCGAGTTCTAGCCCGAGAGCTGGTAAAAGTGTCAATTGGATTTTCAATTTATTATTAAAAAAAAAAAAAATAATGAATTGAAAATATGAATTGGTGCTAGGCCCAAATAACCTTAGCTGTTGGTGGTCTTTAAAATACAATTACAAAATTACAAAAATAAAACCAGTGGCGACACATTTGGTCAAAAAGCTCCAATAAAAAAATGTAAATCAGTTGTGCAGGGATAGCTGCTGGACTGTCAAAAGAAAACGGCTTCTGTTTTAAATATGTAGATATATTATGTGAAGTAGGTAGATATTAAAACTGATATGAAAATTATTTGAATAAGATGAAAACTATTAAAAGTGTATCAATTTTTTTTGCCATTACAGTAAATTTTTATAAACAATATTTCACTGACATTAAATTATTACTAGGTATTTATTTTATAGCGGTGTTGTGTCTTTTTGAGTCAACATTAATACTCTACATTGTCGACCACAACATTGTTTTGTTTTGTCAGTTTCTATGAACTACGCTTTTGAAACAAACTAGTTAATCAAAATTATAATTTCGTTGTGATCAGACATATTTTAGTCTCGTTTTGATTAAATAAAATTTGGTTGTGTTTTATTTATTTATTATATAAACAATGTTGTAGTCGACAATGTAGAAGTATTAATGTTGACTCAAAAATACACAACAGCGGGTATAAAAATAAAATACTCCGTTTGGTATGTTTTATCACAGTTCCGAAGGGTGTTCAGAAAGTTTAATTAATTTAATTAATCTTGTTTTGAAGCTTGAATTCAAGGCTTTTAAACAAATGATGTAACAATTAGTTAAAGGTCCGTGTACACAAGATAGTAAGTTGCGAGAGCACTTCCTAGAGTAACTTGTGCCAGCGTTTACACACAAGCAATTAATTTGAGCAAATTCTCTCGGCAACTGCTGTCCAGATAGTCATATTTTGCATTCTCCAGCAAGTGCTTGCACTGGCATTTACACAAGATAGTTTTTTCCCGCCAGGCGCCAAGTCTCCGCTGTCCTGGCAAAGCTGCCAATTCAAAACACGATTTTGTTTACATATTTAATAACAGCCAGGGGCGGATGTGCCCACCGGGATTTTGGGAATTTTTCTGGCAGGCCGCGGCACGCCAAGACCGATTGCCTATATTACCTACATTTCTTTTTTGTTTACTAGACATAATTAATGACTTTTGTATTTTAATTGTTTTGATAAATAAACAAATAAATGTTATTGCAGTAAAGTTTTTGTCTTAATTTCAGGAAAGTTTTTTTTAAGTGCAGTTCCGTTTCGCAATAATGATTTTTCAAAAAATAGGACTCAAAAACGCAAATTCGAAGCACATCTCTCAAAGTTAAGTGGCATACATTATTGAATAATCTTAATATTGTGTACGCCACTTAACTTTGAGAGATGTGCTTCGAATTTGCGTTTATGGGTCCTATTTTTTGAAGTGCCGTTTCCCCGGAGGGGGTCAACTTATACAGGATGTTATTTAATATTATGTATCTAGGTACTTATTTTAATGGGTGATTCTTGGGCTAATTTTAAGTCGAAAAATTCATATAAATGTATGTCTCAGTACTTTCACACAGTAAATTGTGGTAATTTTACTTGTTCGTGTAAACACCTTGGTTTTCGATATTGCTGAAGTTTTTATTTTTCGATTTCTATCGAAAACCGTTTGAGATATTACATTAAATTTTAGTTTCAAGAAAAATCATTGGAGTTACCGATTTGATTTCTCAATATTTTAAAGTCACTTGAAACAAAAGCCAAACCATACTCTACGAACACTTTCAGACAAGCTGGAAATTAATACTGAATTGCTATTTGCTAGAGCTCTTTAGCAACTCGTTTACACCCGCAATTTCTATGTATCTTAATAGAAATAATTAAGAGCACTGTGGTTGTTTAACAATAAAAAATAACAGTTTAGTCACTTCTACCACTACTTTTTTTATATTGGTGAATGTACATTTCAAGAACTATTCTCCCATCTTCAGCACATACTAAACTAAGTTTAGTATGTGCTGAAGATGGAAGCATAAAAAAAGTTGTGGTAGAAGTGACTAAACTGTTATTTTTTATTTTTCTATGTATCTTGTACAAAACAGAAAATAAAATATTCTATACTAATTCTTGCACCAACTGTTGCCGCAAATATCAAAACTTGCAGCAAGCGTGCTCTCTGCTAATGTTTACACAAGTAAGTAACAAGGCCAGTACTCTCAGATAGTAGCTTGAGATAGTTTTAGTCTTTTATTTGATCGTGTAACAGCCTTAAAATTGACTAAAGGCAAGTTTAGATGAAAATATAAATAGTTTTGGATACGACCTTCTATTTTGGAACTCGTTCGTCACTAATGAAAACCTATAATCCTACGAAATTTGGAGAAAAATTTGTACAATTTGTAAAATATTGCCCATGCTGCCACCTATAAATCGATTCAATTGCATGTTCTATATTATTCTTTGCTAATACTTAACCACCAACAGGGGCCACTACTTACTAGAGACCTACTTGTCGAAGTGACTGTTGATTGCTGACAGGGTATTTCAATATTTCATAGCCGTGTAACTTACGTTAACCTTCATCTTTGTGCTTGTTAATATTGTTATAGAAATTGAAAAATTAAAGTCTACATGATGGCGGAAATAACATTTGACCGTAGCTTGAGTAAATTGTGTAGACTGTGTTTAAAGGGTGACTCGATGTTGGACAACATTTTCTCTGTTTCACCAAAATTGGGCGGTCGAACAGCAGACGTCATCATGAGATATGCTCCCGTTCTGGTAAGAAATTAAATAATATTAATCAAATGTTTTGAGAAGAAAGGTTTGTTTCAAAGGGAAATCTGTTCTCTAATTGTTTTATAGCAATAGGCAAGTTGGTTTCTGTTAAAATTTTCCAAAAAACCTATGTGTGTAATAGATAGAATTTTACCCTTGTTTACTAACAATTTTTGCAGAACGAATGCTATTTATTTCATAGGAAAAAATCTTTTCTACATTAAAGTGGCCCCTAGACGATCAATAATATTGACAATCTGGTTTGAAGAGCGTGTCTGAATGAATTGTAAATTATAGACGCTCGACAACAGAGTGAAGAGCGTGACAATGTGCTTCAATAACCCGTCTATCACCGCCATAAATACTGATTCGGTGCTGGTATTTGGAGTGTGAAATGTTTTATAGAATGTCTGCCCGTGTGTTTAGAAATGATTTCTAATTCAGATTTGGGGTTTCTTGTTTTGACTGTAGCCATGACGTGCAAACGCAACAAACAAAAGAAGAAAATAAGTAGACGTCGCACTGGTCAAAAGAATGTTATAAACTGCGAAACCATTTTCCTCACGAATATTTGCTGAACGTTCTGCCAGATACAGAACCGGAAGATAACAAAAATTTTCTCCGAATGGACCAATAAGGATTAGAAAATTGAAGCTAATTAGGCCCCAAATAAAAAAACAAGACATTGTAAAAGTAGCATCTGGCATGGATTTGGAGAAGACTTGAAATTTATCTGTGCCACTGTCCCTCAGACTTTGGGAAGCATCATAATAAACACCTGCTAGGCAATAATTCAGGCATTGAAAAAAATGTGTTTTAAAGACCACCAACAGCTAAGGTTATTTGGGCCTAGCACCAATTCATATTTTCAATTCATTATTTTTTTTTAATAGGTAATAAATTGAAAATCCAATTGACACTTACCAGCTCTCGGGCTAGAACTCGTGAACTAGGTACTTGTAATAGAGGAACCATAGCAACGCCATGTAAACAACAGCATTGCTACACGCTCGGCTATTCTCAAGCCCAATTCAGGCATTGAAAGAAACGTTGCTGAGGAACGGCGACAGACGCTAATGACCTCTGTTGTCGAGCGTCTATAATCTACAATTGATTCATTCAGGAACGGCGACAATAGATAGCTCAGGAGTCAGGACTATGAGTAGCTCCGCCATGATGCTGGACGAGCGATTGACAGAAATATTGACAATCACGCTCATAGACGTTCAATGCCCTCTCTCATTCACGCCGTCATTGTGCTTCAATCATAATTTATGTCAATCTTAATCAATTATTGACAATCGTGTCACTCTCGTCCTAAACGATCAATATTCGCTTCAATCAGCCCTCGTCAATGTTTTTGACGCGAATATTGACAATCTTATTGATCATCTAGGAGCCACTTACCACTTTATTCCGAGTTGCAAACATAAATTTGGTTGACCTTGACTAGATTGTAGATTATGTAAATTTGTAGACCGTTGTCCGTTGCTATGGAAAATTGTTTACTATTCTTAAATTTTTTTATTGTTGAAAATATTCACTGTTATACAATGTAATTAATGAATGGGCGTGTTTGGCCGAAGTAAGTACTTACTAAATTTAGTAAGTCACTTACTATACTTACAAAATTTTCGGCTGGGACACAAAATAAGTGCTAACTCAGTAAGCAATATAAGACGCCATTTTGCTTATTGTTATTGTAAACAAAAGAGACCGGAACAGACCTGTCATTGTTGAGATACACAAGCACTCAATATAATAATTTAATGAAATTATCCATTTGCAACTATTTGCTTGAATTATATTATATTGATATCTTAGCACTGTCAATTATATTCAGTCTATGAGGTTATGAACGAGATATAACGAAAACCGGTGTTTTGTGTTATATTAAGCCAGTAAGTCTGTCCTGGCCGAAAAGCGCTATAGTCAGTCTGTAAGATTTTATTTTTTTTTATGCTAACTGGCTTACTAAGTTTAGTAAGTACTTACTTCGGCCAAACACGCCCATTGAAAATAATTTAGATTAAAATTAAATTCGATAAATCTGTATTAAAGTAATACAAACCTCTATAATTGTTATAATAAGAAATATTGTAGAATAAATAATATTATGTAATGTATAGGAGCGAAGCTCCTTTGAACATTTCGTGAATAAATTAATTCATTCATTCATTCATATTCACTGTTGAAATTACGTAAATGTAAAGTGTTCAATATGAACGCGAAGTACTGTTAAGAAGAGTGTTAAAAAATATTACATTCCCATACTAGGATTATAGACCAATTCATGGGCTATCGAAGTGCATTGAAAAATTTGAAAATCTGGTTGCGGCCACTCTACAGACACAATTTTCCCAAGGTAGAATTTTTAAAGTGGAAATGGAACACTTGACGCGGCGTGCTCTGGTTAAAAAATGTGTTCAGGAAATATTAAATTCTCGCATGGAGGTTATAGACCTATTCATGATCGAAAAATGTTGAATATTTGCAAGGGGTCACCCTATAAAAGCAATTTTTTTCAAAATCTTACTTTTTTACCTCAAAAATTCTATCTCAAAAAAAAAATGCTTGTGTAGTTTTGTAGGATGGCTGCTTTTAAATTTTCCAATTTTTTCGACACAGTTAGATAGCCCATGGATAGGGTCTATAACCTCCACACACACTTTTTAACTAAAGCACGTCGCGTCAAGTGTTCCAATTTCACTTTAAAATATACTACTTTGGCAAAATCGTGTCTGTAGGGTGGCTGCAACCAAATTTTCCAAATTTTTCGATGCAGTTCGATAGCCCAAGAATAGTTTATAATCCCTTTTTTTCGGGAATAATATATTTTTATTTATAATAATATATTTAATTTTCGGGAATAATATATAAACATTTCTGTTAATTACAACACGTATTTCTTACTATATATCTGCACGCAGCGGCTAGAGCTCCTCTATCAGGAGGGGGAAAACTTAGTATGTTCATTTCAGACCTAAACTGAAGGGATAAAAACCATTTCCAACTTTCCCTTAATTAAATTCGAATTCAAACGCCCAATCACTGGCCTAAAAATCAAATATTTTATTGTAACTTTTGAAATGTATTGGGACCCGTCAAATGAGCATATGACATCTGGTGGCAGAAAATTGTATCAAAACGGGGGAAAATTTTACATGCTAACAGTGCAAATTTATCGTGAAATTGGTTATTACAAGAATAAAACAAGTAAAATAAACATAAAGTTTATCGAAAATGGAATTTGCGACGTTTGCTAATATCATGGCATTAAACACTATCAGTTATTGCCTTGTAAAACTTACTTTACAGCGAATTCTTTTTTAATGAAATGTGGAAAAACTGTATTTATGAATTAAAAGAAATATTTTATATTAATAATAAGATGTACTCATCATCATACTATTCTACAATAGTTAAATCTCTGAATATTGACAAAATTAGGACTAATTATGTGTATACAAATGTTTTGAGGTTAGTAACTTACCTACTTACTACAATATAACATATTATGTTGCAGTTATGTGTTTACATTATTCACCTAACACAGCCTTAAAGGAGCATTGAACGGATAATTAATTTCGTGGAGATTTTCTTTAAATTTTGATGTTTTTAAGCAATATGCCGTAAAGATTACTACTTTTGACAGTTCATTTTTTATGTATTTTTCTCGTTATATTTCCGACATTTGATAATATGTTCGGCTTTGAGAATCTGTTTCCTTCAACGAAATTCCTTTGTTTAGGATTCGTACCGGCCCAATCACAAATTGCACTTATATATTTTATCATTTCTTATCACTTTGAAAATCACAAAATTACACGCAAAAGTATACCCCGTATATGAAATTTCCCCCCCTCTGCGCCATGTTTTTTAAACTCCACCTATCTGACGGATCCCAATACCACAGTGATTACCTAAACTAGGTTCATAGCATTCTTGGATTCTGCATAAAATTCACTGTGCTATTTTCCCTATGTTACCTTTTCTAAACAACGCCCGATATATTGAGTGTTTTACATATCCGTGTATTTTTTTCAGATAAATAAAGATGATGAGCTGCCAAACTTCATCTGTAAATCTTGCTACCTTCAACTGGTAAATGTGCACCAGTTTCAGTCACAGATAGTCCAGTCTGACAAAACATTTCGTCAGTATATGCAGCAATTACATGCTGGCGACAAGAAAATTGAACCTGGAAATTCATTTATGTTTTTTGAAAATTTTGAACACAAAAGTTCTATTCGTTGTGATGAATTTAATACTAACATGCCGACCAATCATGGAACAGAAATTGCTTTTGTAGACATTCCAATTAAATGCGAGGCCACCGAAGACAGTAATTGTGCGGACGTGACCACTTTCAGTGATGAAATGGATGCTGCTTTTGAAGACGACATAATTACTTGGGAAAAAACTAAAAGTAGTCTTGAAGACAGCAAAATAAATGTGTTACAATCAAAATCTCAGACATTAGGTAACATAAACAGCAGTAGTGGAGAAAATCAAACTCAGCCAGTGAATAGCGAGCAAACAGAAAGTAAAAAAAATGAAGAAAATTATTATTGCGAGATTTGCGATAAGCATATTACAAAGTTAATGTCTTTTAAAAGACACAAGCGACTACACAATAGCAAGAGAGTGTATGAGTGTGACGTTTGCAATAAGACTTTCAACCAGTTATGCAATTTAAATAGTCACAAACGTACACACAGCGGCGAGAAACCATATAAATGTGACCTTTGTGAAATGAGTTTTTACCACGCATCTAATTTGAATTGTCACAAACGTACACATACTCGGGAGAAACCGTATCAGTGTGACATTTGTGGCAAGACTTTTACCCAGTCAAATAGTTTAAGAAAACACAAACTTGGACATACTGAGAAACGCTATCTATGTGACATATGTAGTAAGACTTTCACGCAAGCGGTCAATTTAAGAAATCACAAAAAAATTATACATGGCGGTGAGAAACCGTTTCAATGTGAAGTATGCAATAAGAGATTTCCTCGATTAAAGTCTTTAAAATATCATTCGTACCAACATAGTGGTGTAAAACCACATCAGTGTGACTTATGTGGTAAGTCCTTTCCCTTGCTAAGCATTTTGGTTAGTCACAAAAAAATTCATAGTGGTGATAGGCCACATCAATGTGACGTTTGTTTTAAGTCTTTCACTCGATCAAATGATTTAAATACTCATAAACGTACACATACTGGTGAGAAGCCTTTTAAATGCGACATTTGTTACAAGACTTTCACACGGTCAGACCATTTGCGTTCTCACAAACGTACACATAGTGGTGAGAAACCATATCAATGTGACATTTGTACAAAGTCATTCGCTCAAATAAATACTTTGAAATGTCACAAACTCGCACATATTGGTGTGAAGCGATTAAATACCGGTGAGAAGCCGTATAAGTGTGAGTTTTGTAATAAGTTTTTCTTTAGATCGACTGAATTAAAACGACACCAGATGTCCAAAAATCATATTGGTGCGACATTGCAACAATGATTTTGGTAATTATAAAATGTGCAAAAACACTGTCCGTAAATTAATATTTGAATAAAAAAAGTCAAGAGGTGTCATAGGGCACCCGACAGAAGCTATGCTTTTTACGCATTGTATATAAAACCGAATTTATCAAAGCTATAGACAATACAATTGAAAAGTTATTATTTGACCGCCATTTTTAAATCTGACGCCATTTTATTTTTTTGCGTCCTATAAAACTCTTAATTATCAATTTTCAAAAAGACCGGATAATTTTTACAAAAGTAGGTACATAATATTGCCGCCATTTTGAAATCTGACGCCATTTTATTTTTTGATGTCCTATAAAACTCTTAAATATCAATTTTCAGAAAGATCGGATAATTTTTACAAAAGTACATAATATGACCGCCATTTTCAGATCTGACGCCATTTTATTTTTTTGTGTCCTATAAAACTCTTAAATATCAATTTTCAAAAAGATCGGATAATTTTTACAAAAGTACATAATATGGCTGCCATTTTGAAATCTGACGCCATTTTATTTTTTTGTGTCCTATAAAACTCTCACTGCGCGTGCGCCAGTATATTACTTTCACCGCTGGCCATAGCTATAGATATACTTTTAATAACATGAGCGTGACGCGAATCTTAAAGTTTACCCCCTGCCAGAAATCGTCTAACGCGCCTATAGAAGCATAGCTTCAAAAGCATAGCTTCAAAAATCTTGATAGAATATATTGATAAGAGTTTAAATGCCTCAAACGCAAACTTGTATCTATAATGTGACTGCTTTGAGAATGGAAGCCGTATGTACCTTAAGATAAACTCAGACGGATCACATTTTAACCACTATTTTGCAGTTGTTATGCTGTCGGCGTAATTAACAATACGCGAACCACATTTCAGTGGTCGCTTGAAGTCCGCATTGACAACAAAGGACCATAACACAAGCTTAACACTCAAATGAACTCCCATGCCTTTGCTTTTTCGATTCGGTCGCTATAAGCAACCAAAGTATAATCCCAAATACATGGTTAACTGTGAATTTCTTTTTTTTATTAACAACTCCGTGACAAAAGAATTTTCATTTTCGGTCGCCATTTCGTGCCAAACATCAACAAACAACAGAACACGCGTATAGACATTGGTATAAGCACGTAAAAAAATTCGTAATTGTCGATTTATTACATTCACTTATAAAACCAGAAACGGAATCCATAATAAGATTATAACGTACGAAGTATATAATTATACAGTCTCTCTCACGGCAAGGTATACATAGATTTTTAGCATTGGGAAAAAATGAATTGATCAGAGTGAGCCATGACTGATAATGTACAGTCGCGGACTTAATAAAGTTTACACTTGAGTTTTTCAGTGTAAGTTCACAAAAAGTCAGTAGCTTAGCAACAAATTCAGTTTTTAATAGGTAAATATAAATGTCAAAAATTAAAAGAAATAATTGTTGTTTAAATGCCTAGAAATTATTAAAACGATGAACAAAAAAGAAGAATTATTGCAAGATTGGAGGAAGGAATTTGCTAGTATAAAATCTTTTTATGTTTTAATTGAGTAATATTGAGTAATTTGGATTGTATAATAAACAACTGAGGTGTTTGGATTATAATTTTTTTATTGAATTTTTAGGATATGTAACCTTAGTAATTGATACATTACTATCAAAAGCCAAATTACGATATGCAAAAATTAAAAAAACCGGTAACTAGATGATACAGGTGTAAACTTTTTTAAGTCCGCGACTATACGTATTTATATAGAGTTGTTATGGTTATGGTTATTTTTGTGTTTTTATTTTAGATTCAATTATTTTTATTTTACTTGCCGTTTTATGCACCTTGTTACTATAGGTACCACCAAAGCGTGATAGAAAGAGATAGATAACATCTAAATTCTCTCTATCTCTATCTTTTGCATCCTCATTTTTTTAGGTAGCTTCCCTACTCTAGTTATGGTATCTCTATGGTTTTATGTCAAAATAAAAATAATTGAAACTAAAATAAAAACACTAAAATAACCATAGCAACTGTATATAAATTATAGAGATATCATAGATAGAGTAAGTGAGCTTTCGGCGCAACTGTATGTGACAGTTTTACCTTGGAAAAGAAAGATAGAAAACGCAGCAGTTCTGTTTTCCTTGTCTTCTGACGCATTTGTGAATTTAAAAATTTATAGTAGGTATTGTTAATTTACATCTGTAACCATGGTTATGTATTTGTGATAGAAAAAGATAGAAGAACTGCTCTCTTCTCCATCTCTATCTTTTGCATCCACACTTATTTCGTATTCTATCTATGATATTTCTATGATAAAAATACGTACATTATCAGTCATGGCTCACTCTGATCAATTCATTTTTTCCCAATGCTAAAAATCTATGTAGGTAATGCATAGATTTTTAGCATAATAAAAATTATTTATTATTTAACAGAACTTTGATAATCGACCCAACATCCAAAACCAACTAAAAACTATTCCCTATCTATTTATACACTACCTAGGGCTTAAAAATAATGTAATATACCTCCTTTTATCAGAAAAATTTAACGGTCCATTGAAATCTATTTCAATAAATTATAAAGTGGATTATCTGGAATTGGACAGATTTGGAGAGATTTTAAAGACTATGAGAAACCGGAAAACATAAAAATTAAGTAATTTAACTTGGAGGGTATTTTTGGCATACATTAGTATTCATAATATGCACTATGTTAGATGTAAAAGACATATTCTTAAGTACTTCAATGCAATTTAAAAAAAATCAATAAAATCACAAACATTTTCAAACTTTAAGTCTCATGAGGAACCTGAAGATACAAAGATAGGTCCTCCAGTTTTTGAGAAGAATTTTTATTTACCTAAAGGCACATTTTGACGCCTATGACAAAACGTTTTGAAAACAATTTTTTTTTCCGTTCCACCCTACTATGTATACCTCGCCGTGAGACTCACTGTATATTTGTCATCGGCGACGCATTGGTCGAAGTATCGCTCTGTGTGTGATGACCACTATTTTATTATCGGTGATACTGTCCACGCATTAGAAATGCAAAGTTTCGTTGCTTTTGAATACCTGTAACTATTCGTTACAATACTCGTTAGTTACTATTCGTTATAAGTACTCGGAGTTCGGACTACTCGAACACTATGCGTCGTTGGATGTTGCGTATTTAGGTACCGTGGCGGTGGCAAGTAGGTACTGACCAGTGGGGATATATCGTATACGGACAGTAAAAACGATCACGACCGAATCACATGCGCCGACGGACCTATCACAGCTCAAGAAACAAAGGTACACACACACACACACAAACGATGCATATTACGATACGAGGGAACACGTATTATATTATGTATATGCACAATATGCTGTAGGTACGCCTGTATCTATAGGTTGTTAGATGATTCGAATACAAAGTACCGAATAACTGTTTGTAAAAAGTAACGAATACTTTATCATGTAGGTATTCGTTACTTCGAATCTCGTCGAGTAACGAGTACTCTAGTAATGAATAGTTACTTTTTTTGCATCTCTACCACGCATTGCGACAGTCGTCGAACGCGACTTCAGTGTGTGACCTTTGTGAGTACAATCATGCATTTCCATATTAATTCAAGCCCGTCCACAAGCAACTACTGTTTTGCGGTCTTGGTGAGGTTGAAATGTGGTCCGTCTGAGTTAACCTTTAATAACTTAGTTCAATTTATTATCTTGGTTCAATTTATAGTTTATACATTTGTAGTTTTTTTACGCTAATGACCCTAGTTGTCATGCGTCTATAATTATTATACTTTTCAGATATTATTCATGTCCAAAACTTATATAGGTGATTTACACCAGGGGGAGAAAAATGAAAATTCGTCTGGGGTTGGATTGTAAGCATAAAATGTAAAACGGCCTTTTGTTCGATCAGCTTTTGTTTTGGAGATATCAATGCATGGAGTTTTCTGAACTTATTTAAATTTTGTCCTTAAAATTAATAGTAAAAAATTGCTTGGAAACAAAAGTTTTATTTATTAATTGTTGACAATTGTTTGCATGTTACTCTTGACTCTTAGTGTAGAAAAGATAAATTTTTTGCAAAGAACGAAGTTCAGCAGATTATTTATGCTCACCTAAGCGCCCTTTGAAGCTTGCTTTACACTGCCGCCTTTACTAACGTGACGTATTTGAAGTCTACTACCTTTATATATAAAAAAAGGGTGTGGGTCTCGGGACTCCCGACAGATGTGAAACATCAAAGAAAACGTTATTGAACTCGGTGGTATTCTCTATGTAGTAGTATATATTTTTTCAAAAGCAGCAACTAACTGTTATGCTGACGTAATCCTATATACTGCACTGTAACACACGCGGTTGTCTTCCCGTGCCCGAGCGCGCGGAAGCCGAGAGAGAGAGAGAGAGAGCCGCAGTGGTGGGGAGAACAGCAGCGAAGGAGTGGACCATAAATTTCGTTGTATATTTCCCCTCACGCGGCTGTTCACAGCCCGACATAAGATGTTTCACATCAAAAATGATAGAGTCATACAGTAGTCGCCAATGATGTATAATATCTCTAACCTCGTATTTTAATACAACACTTATAAAATATCAGAACGAACGGTTCACAGCTGTGTGTTCTTTCTCTTTCTCCCCCCCCCCTCTCTTTTCAAACGCTATGAAAATGTGTGATTTCATATTACAAGGCTTGTCTCGCTGTTGACAATGGATTTTTTGAACATACGTTGTAAGTTAAAGTTCGACTTTTTTCTTTCTGTGCAACCATTACAGAGACTAAATAAAGTTTTATACGGTATACTATTATTTTTTTATGAAAATTGGACTTACATCTTTCAAAAGTTCGAATCCCGATACCTCAAAAACAAAGGTCGATCGGAAAAAAGTCATTTTACATTTTGTGCTTACAATCCAATCCCAAACATGAAACCCTGTATATTAGCTTAAATCACAAGAACAAGGACTTCAGAAAAAAGTTATACCGTGTAACGTGTTGCGTTACTAATTCAATAAAGCGAATAATATTTATCTTTTTCGCCGGCTGGATATAAACCTTCGGCTTTGGCCAAACCTCCGGCCTGATTTTGGCTGAAGCAGAAGGTGCTTTTTTGGCCGAAGGTGGCCGAAGCTTCGGTCAGCCACTAGTTATGATTTTAACAATCTGTTTTTATAATTACTATAATAGTTGGATATTATAATTTTGTCAGCGAATTTTCTGAATGTTTTATTGACTATAACATCGCAATATTATTATAGCCTGAAGAAGTCTTAATAACATACGAAACGTTGCTCTTATTAATAACAGCTGTGTAGATATTATAACTTTTTTCTAATATCTATTTCCTCGTGGTCATTGAAGACTATTATATTTTTTACTTCGAACACTAGAGTTATAAAGTAAAATACATTTTTTGAAACTAAAAAAGTACCTAAATATTTTTTTAAATATTATGTGTATTATACTCGTAATCTATTTTAAGGTTTTAATTTTATGTTGTTTATTTTATGTAAGGAAGGGAAAAATAAAACCATGGAAAAATTGTAACTGAATTTCTTAATTTCACATTGGTTAATTTTTATGCAGAATATATTTCGGGTATTTTGTGAAATGTTTTGATTAAACTTTATTTCTACTATACCTAGGTACAGTTTTAAATATGAACCATGAAACGTCTAAATCCGTCGAAATCTCGAATACGATTTTTTTTTCTTATTTTAAAAGCACCAATATACAGGGTGGGACATCTTAAATAATACAGTGAAATATCTCGTAAACGGTACAAACAAAAAAAAAATGTTTTATACAAAAATTATAAAGTGTGTTTTGACGAATCCTCGTGTAATTGTATTATGGATTAATAAATTTCTATTCTATTCTATTCTGTCAAGGGGGACAGAAAACTGTGATATCAGATTTAACATAGGCGGTGCTGTGAAGGTCAGGCGAAGGTCAGCTTCGATTTTTTAATTATTGTAAGAGTGCATTTTTATTCCAGAATACGATACAGTATTTAATAGTGAACAGTAAATTATTAAGGACATATCAGTTAAAGTTATTTTGGTAGCAAGGGGTTCCTATCATTTAACTCAGTGCTCCTCTAAACTGATTATTTGTATTAATTTATTATCTATTAATTAGTTATATAAACCCAACTAACCCAAAATCGTAAAAATGGAAGAGACTTTTGGAGGTCTATTCCCTACAGAGGAAAACTTGGGTTATTTATTATTATTATTAATATTACTAATAATATTGTTAAAAACAAAGAAATAAAGACAATTTGGAACAGTAAACATTATAAAAATCATTATTAATTTTCTTTGGGGTACAAAAGTACCCCCTTGATAAAGTAGTATAAACGCACTAAAAAGCGAGGTTCAGCCACTGGCTGTTTTTCAACCTAACCTTCAAATACATTATACATACCTAAAACGTAGATAAACACAAAGATTGATACAAACAGCATCACACAATATTATGCAAAATACATCTGGAACATAATATAAAATAATTCTTTAACAAATAACAATCGAAGATAACATTTTTGTAATTAACGTTAGATTGCGAACTGTTCTGCATTTTCATTTCTTAGGAATGTCCTAAAAAATAACGGCCAATTTGAACACATTCTGGCCAAAATGCTGGTTCCTCCAGATCTTCCTTCAAGCAAAAATTCGCTCCAAGTTTGAAGCAGGAATTTATTCCTTTTGTAGACAACTTTTCGCACTCAAAATCTTTGAATTTACTTTGCTTATAAAAAAACAAGCTTTTCTGTCAGCAGCTATAAATTCTTCAGAATTTTCGCTAGTGCCAACTAATTGCATTATCCTTTCCTTCGCCTACTAACGACATGTATAAAACCATCTTTTGCCTCTGAATCATTAGAATAATGTTTGTTATCTCCATTGATTTCAACCGTTTCTTATTTGTTATTCACATCGTATTTACGCGAGTTACGAGTTACAATTCGGCTATAATTTTGTTTAATTATTGGAGACTGCGTCATCTGTTTAACTGAATTTGCATTTTGGATAGTCGGTAATAAACAACTACTGCCCGATTTTGTCGTCTCAAGTTGTTTAGTATTAGATATTTCAAGTTTCCGTTTTTGAGATTCTTTGATCATATTTTTTTCAATAACACTTTTTAGGTTATTTATATTTTTTTTTTGATTTTCCATTTTTGCTAGCTCACTTTGCATTTCAGAAATTTTTATTAAAATCACATTAGGTATACCTTTATTGGTCTAAATCCAAGATTTTTGCACTGTATTATACTATTTTGGACGACCTCCAAGATTGCGTGTAGTGACACAATGCGGGCACTATTCGCACTAATCGACAAACTCATCCATTTCTCGAATTTCCACAGATTTCATTTTTTGTAAACAGACATATTTGAAATTAGCCATTGCCGAATAATCTGGAATTTCAGCAGTCAGTTTCAAGAAAAAATTTAAAAGAGTAAGGGGATAATGTCACTTCTCCTTAGAATACGGTTAAACAACCGATCTCGAAAATCTGAATAATTGTTCATTAGGTTTTGATATAGTTTTGAATGATAGAGGTCATGTATCATCGATATGTATAAATTCTGTGGATTTCTATCGACCTTAGACAACAGTTGCCCAAAAAAATAAATATATTTATAATTTTCTTCATAAGGAATTTCATCGGGTAATAATTTGATAATTTCTGGAAATAAATATATACATTGTAAATAGTTTTGATTTAAAAAAGTTAATAATCCCAAATTAGTTTGAAGGATATATTTCAATGTTGAACTATTTCCGTATTCAAGCAAAATTTTCTGATCTGTCTTTTCTAAGATACGTCGAGGATACTGATTAACCATTATATATTTTTCTTCCCATGTATTAGATCTATAAATCTTTTCGAATGTGTTGTAGTTTAAGTACGGTTTTTCATTAAAGTAATCTAAGAATTGTTTTTCATCAAAGAAATCTAAGTACGGTTCATTATAGAATTGTAATGAAATTTTGCACTGATCCTCAGACACATTTAATCGAAACTGATTGTCTTCATAGAAACTGGATTCGTCGCAATATTTCCACAGACTGATAATTTTCGCGTCGTCGACATACGAACAAACAACAGCGAAATAACAACGTGTTTCATAGTCCAATGTTTCGTTGTCCACGATGAATCTTTCAATTGTTTTTCCCGATTCAATTGTTCCATACATCGACCAGATGAGTTGGTCACCGACGCAAATCCTTCCCATAACAAAGCCCTTATATCCCAATTCAAAAAAAAATCTCTTTATTTCGAACTCCAATCTCCCTATTAAAAATATTAATATTAATTTTAATTTTTTGGGTAATTCCGCATCGTAAGAGTCAATTTCATTTTGTAATATACCACGTAGACGATTAATTTTATCACCTAATAAATCACCTTCCAGTTCAGTGAAATTTCTCTTCGCAAACTTCGAACACCAAATTTGTGTAGCCACTGCTGTTAAAGCCAATGATTTTAATTTCAGCACTCTGTTTATCATTTTAACGGTTTAAATGCACGTCGTTCTTGCTGTCACACCAAGTTTAAATTTGAAATATTTATATTATTTTAAAATAAGAATCAGATTCTAAATACATGCAGACGTTCGAATTCAAATTCGAATCTCGGAAAGTGTTTTATCAAGAGATTTAAAATTTAAACAAAATGTTACCCTTTGAAGTGTCGGCCAGGAACTGTTTAATTTTTGAATTTATCATGCTCTTAATTAACTACCTCTGTTTAATAGTCCTAATAGTATTTAGGAGTAAGGTCGAGCTGAAGTCATAAGATAGTTAAAGGGTGGTCTTTCAGGTAGTAGAACTCTGTGACCTTTAGAACCTATTTCAGACGCTAGAAAACGGTACTAATATTTTGCATACGAATATCCCCTGGGCGACATGTCTAATATGTAGTTTACACGTTATTAACCAACTTATTTCTTGATATTCGATTACTAAAAACCACACAAAAAAAACTACTGAACCGATTTAACTAAAATTTATGTGGGACCACCCTGAAAGTATGTCCTATTAAATAGAAAAATAATCATCAAAATCGGTTTACAAATGCAGAAGATATGAGGTTACATATTATTATAATAATAGATAGGGTGGGGCAGGTTCGGACATGGGGCACCCCCGGACATTTCGAATTTACCACCTTAAAATGGCTCTACAGGGTCGCCAAGATAACTGAGGAATTAGTTTATTGTGAGTTATTGTTGGCAACATCGTGACAGCAATTCTGTTCAATAATTTATAAAATATTCAACAAAACTGAAATCAGTGCCGCCTTGTGTAATATTTATGGCTGTTTTCGTAATAGAGCAAGAGCCCGCGACAGCCAGACATACGTCATTTTATAAAAGCTGAAAGTTTCCCTGCGCATGTACCCAACACAGGTAAGAACGATAATCGACTTAAGAAGTTTGGATGGTGGTTACTTTGGCAGGTAGAGGGTACCAAAGGTACGATAAGCCACTTCCGGTGCAAAATGTCAATTTTTATATGTATATGTATAAATTGAACCAGCTTAAAATTACTAAGTGGCCCTTAGTCCAACATGGTAACCATAGTTTTTAAGAAAATGACATTTCGAAAAAATTATAAATTTTCAATAACTGCTCAAAATTGGATAAAATATAATAGTTAAATCCTGTATCATGAAAAATAAAAGTAATACATTTTGTAAAGTAGTATCAGTATATTCAAAAATTTAAATTTTTGATGTGAAACATCTTTAGGTACGGGTGTAAAATCATTTGAATGGAACTTCGCCAAATGTTATTTGTTATTGCATTTTGAAACTACGTGGTCAATAATATTATAGTTTTTTTTACTAACATTATCATCGCGTAATGTATCATGCCGTTTTTTTTATTAAAAAAAAACAGATGGATAATTATGTATTGTTTTTTTTCTTATTGAAAAATTATGAATGTGATATTTTTTAGAACCTTACCTATATTAAAAATGTTAAAAATTCAATTTCCAACAAAAAATATCTCGCATTCGATGATGTAAATTATTTTCTAATTTAACTGGCATAAAGAGATATCTTTATTAAATATATATATAGGTATATAATTTTTATTTCATGATTTTCTTGACTTTTTTTCAAAGCAACTACTTTAAACTACCTTTTGTTTAAATATGTTTACATATTATTGTAAAAAAAAAATATTTTAATAACACGTTAATATAAGTATACTTAGAATAAGTAATTTAATAATAATTCATAAAATGTTATTGCCTTTGTTCGGATACATTTTTGAATAGTTTTATGTACCTATAGTAAATTATATTGAAACTCATGTTGGTCACTCACGTATGTAATATAATAAAATTAAAAAACCGATTGATTTGTGAATCAGAATTGTCAATTTTTATTATGGCAATGTTTCAGCAACCATTTTGTTGCCTTCTTCAGCCCTAAAATTTCATAATTCTAATAATGTAATTTTAGGCCTGAAGAAGGCAACAAAATAGTTGCTGAAAAGTTGGCATAGTAAAGATTGACAGTTCTGACTCACAAATCAACCGGTTTTTTCTTTTATTATAGTAAATTATTATTCATCAAATTATAACGATAAATCTATATACGGTTTTTAATATAAACATAAGAATGTGAGTGGGAGTTCTGGGTTCGATTCCCGGCGGTGCATTTAAATTGTTCCTATATAGCCTTCTATATAAATATCATGGCGATAGTTTGTCTGATATTCTTATGTTAATTTCACTAATATAGTGAATTTAGTTACGGTATAGGTGTCTAATCATATTGTTATTCTTATGTTTAAATTATTATTATTTTCCATTTATCATTATAATTATTTTGGTTTAATGTTTTTTTATATTTTATATATATATATAAGTTATGTTTTTTCTGACTTTCAAAACAGTTTGACATTTTTTTAACTTTTCCTCAGAAAATAATATTATTTTGCCATTACTTTTTTTACAAACAAAACAAATTAGTACATCTCCCATGATAACACTTTACTATAAAACTAGATCACATTTATTTCATAATATGACTTTCAATGTATCTGGCAAGATGTAAAAACTATCAAAATTGTCTGACTACTAAGGTATCATCTTTTGATAGTTTCCCAAGTAACATATATAAAATTCAGCTTTTATACTATAACGAAAGTATAATTAAAATTAAAATTAATACATTGAAAGTCATATTATGAAATAAATGTGATCTAGTTTTATAATAAAGTGTTATCATGGGAGATGTACTAATTTGTTTTGTTTGTAAAAATAATGGCAAAATAATATTATTTTCTGAGGAAACGTTAAAAAAATGTCAAACTGTTTTGAAAGTCAGAAAAAAACATAACTTAAAATATAAAGACATTATTTTGCCTAAAGAATATACAGACAGTGGTTATCACCGGGAATGCTATAAAGCATTCACAGGACTTATGAAAAAATATGTTACTTCTGAACCTGTAAGTATACTAATTTATATAAGAGGTGCACGTTGAATTACGTTAAAAATAAAAATAAAAAATTGCTACACTAAAATATATAAATTCTTGGGAAAATTGTCAATACTAGATTCAGGTAATTCCTGCGTCATTTTACGGATATGAGTTAGAAACCAAATGCGTTGAAAACATAAAGTTATACATAATTAGACATGCGTATGAACGTTTGCCAAACACAAGGCCGATAACTCATTTCAGAACGGTTACAATATATACATATACATATATACATAATTTTAATTGACAGCTTTAAAAATGTCAAAAAAACAAATATAATTTATAAGTTTTCAATGTGTTAACCAAAATTTCCTTAGGCAACCCTATGTATTTCAATACAGCTCTTCGAGATCTACAATATGGCGTCAATTGTATGCTGTCATATAATGACGAAAGATAATTATGAGCTAATGAAATATGTGTATTTTGCACCGGAAGTGAGGTTCTCCCGGCCGTCGCACCAGGATTTGACGAAGCAACCCTAGCGCTTATTCTTTGTCATACTAAATACTACCTTCCCTGAAAATTTCATCCTGTCACAATCTATTTCAATCTATCATAATTTATTGAAGTTTAGGGGTGTCTGGCAGGGGGTTTAAACCGTACTAAGTGTCTGGCAATGGACGACGTGATTTCTAATATTATTCCGAAGAAAATATAAAAAAAACTGAGCTTTATACTTTAACGAATTTGAGGTACTATTTTATGCACCTTTGCTGCCCTATACCTGCCAAAGTAACCACCATCCAAACTTCTTAAGTCGATTATCGTTCTTACCTGTGTTGGGTACATGCGCAGAGAAACTTTCAGCTTTTATAAAATGAGGAAGGTCTGGCTGTCGCGGGCTCTTGGGGTATAAGGTATTAGTATTACTTCTTTCTAAGTAACGCGAGATAAGTTTTATTGCAATCACGTAAAACCATGGCAATGCATGTTTACCAACCCTCACTTATTCGCTTCTAGATTAACCGTTATAAAAATTATTCAAACCTATAGATAATTTTAGCATGTGGGGCACTTTCGGACAAATCACATGTGGCACATTCGGACAGTCCGAATGTGCCCCATGGGGTACATTCGGACTATCCGAATGTGCCCCACGTTTTACAGCGATTAATTAAAATTAATTAATTCCAGGTTGTGCTCAAAACAATGGTCAGAAATTACAAACCTAAACGAGAAAGAAACTGAAAATAACAAGAAACAGTTAAAGAAAAATGTACAAAAATATTAGTAAAAAAACTGTTTGAAGACATGCTTTTATTTAAATGTACTAAAAAGGAAAAAAAATAAGTTTTAATAATTTAGTTTCATACAATTATAGTTTAGTTTCATACAATTATAAAAGCGTGGGTTGTAAACTCTACGATATTTTATTAGTCACGACCCATGCTTTTGTAATTATAAAACTAAATTATTAAAAGTTATGTTTTTCCTTTTTAGTACATTTAAATAAAAGCGTGTCTTTAAAAAGTTTTTTTTACTAATATTTTATTTTGTTCCTTTTAGTCGTTCAAAAGTTTATCCCCTTTTGACTCCTTTCGAAAAATCCCTTCATATAGTGGGTGCTTACGTCACAAAAGAAACCTACTGTCCAAATTCCAAGTTTCTAGCTTTAGCGGTTTGGCCTAGGCGTTGAATAGTCAAAAAACCCCTACTCCCTCGTTTGACCCCCTTAGGGATTGAATTTAATTCTAAAAACGATTGATTCATATATTGTTATCGGGAATTCATATGTGTACCAAATTTTAAATTGATCTGATACGTGGAAGTTGTTCAAAATTGATTGGCAAGATTTGACCTAAACAAACAAGCTAACATACAAACATTGCAAGTTAAATAAAAGCTTGTAAAAAGAGAGAAAATCTAAAAATGGTTTCCATTTTTTTACAAGTGATGAATCGATCATTTCTAGACAGGACGTCATAGCAAAACTCCCGGATCCAACTTCAACACCAGCAACTTCTCGAATGGCATCAGTTTTAAAGTTCAATGTCAACTTTTTTGGTTACAATATACAATGATTACTTTAATAACTACTGTTTAAGTACTTGATTTATATTCTTCTGAATAAAAAATGACGAATTTATTGAGTTGGTAACTACCAATAGTCATTGTCCGAACGTTCCCCACCTAATGTCCAAACCTGCCCCACTATGGGGCACGTCTGGACAAAAGCAACTTTTAAAAAAAAATATTATTTGAAAGTAACCACGTAGAATATTTCAAAATAATATATGGCAAAATATTGTAAAATGTCTATACTTTCCAATGGTATTTTGCTTAATTATTAAATATGACCACAAGCGAAGATAAACACACTTGAATTTTTGTGTCCGAACCTACCCCACCTTACCCTACATGTCTAGCTTAAAGTTTAAGTATCATATAAATTTTCATTCATAAAATAACTACTTATTAGTTTATCCAACCCCCATCACTAACCCAGAGGATTTTCTAATTAATATTTCCTAAATGTTTTTTCGTTCATGCTATTTGCTTTTCAAGCTGACTTAAGAAGTGTAAATGATATCGAGATACCTACCTTCATATACATATTTTTTCATTAGGGGTTTAAACTGCACTACACTTGATAAATAATAATTATGACATGACAAATGAATAAATCATAAATATGACTTATCCTATGTCAGATAAGATACAATTTTATTAACTAAAAATACAATTTTATACATAAAAATACAAATATCAAAATTTTATTTTGATAGCAAGGGGTTCCCATACTTTGACCAGACAGAAGGCACAAAACTATTTGTTTTTTAAAAGTGTGTGGAGTGCGCTGTGCTCTGATTGTTTGGTTCAAGGTTAAATAAACCTCATAGAATTTAGTGCATTGACTTGACGTGAAGTTCTCTAGTAAAAAAGGGTGTTCAATGAAGATTTATTTCCCATGGATTATCTTTCCATGGGAAATAAATCTTCATTGAACACCCTTTTTTACTAGAGAACTTCACGTCAAGTCAATGCACTAAATTCTATGAGGTTTATTTAACCTATCCATCGCCTATTCAACTGTGTCGAAAAAATTGGTTAAATTTGTTCGTGGCTACCTTACAGAAGTAGGTATAAAATAAAACTTCGACTAAAAATGGAAACACATGACGAGAAGTGCTCTGTGCTCTAGTAAGAAGCTGTTCGATAATTAATATTAAATTTCCATAGACATAGACATATTTGTGGGGTATCTAATACCGTTGAAAAATTAGGAATCGGTCCCCTTCCATTTTTTTGTCTTTAGGGAGACCGCTACCACATTTTCCAAAATTTTCAACCGTTGTATAGCTCAAGGATAAGTATACACCGTCTGTATGGGAATTTAGTATTTCTCGAACACCTTTTTTACTAGACTTAGAGTCCTTCGCTTCAAGTGTTTCCATTTTTTGTCAAAAGGTACTATTTTGATAAAATTGCTTCTGTAGGGTGCCTTCTTTCGATTTTCCTAATTTTTTTATGCATTTAGATAGCCCATCAATAGGTCTATAACCCCGATGTGAGAATTTAATATTTCTTGAACAAATTGGTGTTTATCTAAAATTTCAAAAAGTGTTGAGTGATTTTAACAGTGGAGCAGAATATTACCCTTCAATTATTTTGGCCGACATTTGATTTTTTTTTTATCACAGATTCATAATAAGCGACTAATCCCTAAAGCACTTGAATTACATTTCAACATAGATTTTTTTAAGTATTTGCTCTATTTAAAAAAAAAATCGAAAAGCGGCAATTTTTAAAGAGTAAACTTTTTTCATCCACGAGGAAGTTTAGATTAATATTTGAAACTGGCCGGCCTGGGGTTTCGCCCGGGTGAAAATCGAGGGTTATCTCAGAAGACCGATTTCAAAATTTTTTATATAAACGACAGGCAAGTGTTCTGAGAAACGGGGTCCGCTTACTGTAACAACTGGTACCTGCACGAAAGTTCTAGAGAAAGCGAGAACACACTAGGCTTATGCCACGCAGCCTATATAAACAGCAGTGCGAGTGAGTGAAGGAATCAGTCAACGGTGTCACGCGGTCAAACATCGGTGGATCAGTGATATAAATAGTGCCGTGTAGAAATAAATAAACTGATAAAATAAATACTAGTGTAGTGATAATAATTACGAATTATTGTATATATGTAGTTGTTTTGTTTTGCTTTGTAATTACTGTTTAGTTATTGTTTACTTGTGTTGATTGTTAGAACTGACTTTTCGTTGTTGCAATCATTATTATTGTGTTTTTAAATATTGTAAATAAATATTTATTCCGCCAATTCAGAAAACAGTTTTGTATCAATACTTTGCTTTAGGGTTTAGGACAAAGGCTATAATAACTGTTAGGCCCGACTTTGCCCGGGTGAAAATCGGGGGTAATCGCAGAAATTCCTGAAGCGATTTCAAATTTTTTTTCAGTGTGAGCGAACGAGCGAAGCGAGTGAGTGTTGTGTTAATAAATCATAAATTCATAGCACCCGGACGAATCCAGACCGAGATCGGACCGCTAGTGTAGTATAAATCAGCAAAACAAAAAGACTCGGAGAACTAAAAATGATACACAACTAAAAATAATAGGTAGGTACAAATAAAAACACATTATTGTTTGGAATAAGTTTATTCACTTTTAAATTTTCAAAGCCTGGACATTCTTCAAATGAATGTTATCAAGGTTCAAGATAAAATATAACATTGCCATATTACTTTTAAAGCCTAAATAATTAATAATTAAATGTAAATGCATTTCAAAATAACCACTAGATTTTCTAACAAAAGCTTTCTGTAACCCAGCATTTAGTCTCACATAAGATTAGTAGGTACCTAATTCAACCTTTCAATTTTAAATTTAATTTGTTTTTGGGTGAAGATAGAAAAAAAGTTTAAATACAAAAGTTCTATAAATTTTAATGGTGTATAACCTAAAAATATTTTCAATTATACAGCCTGTCCCATTTAAGCGTGGCAGACCAACGCTATGTTTTTTTAACCTAGCACCGTTTTTATTTGTTTTTTCAATTCTGTACCTAAATGTGAATAGAAATTGTAAGGAAAGCCATGCTCGAAAATTCAGTAATTTTTGAGTTATTTAAGTTTTTTAGAAATTTGACGCGTGCAGACCTTTACCTAAAATTCGACATAGCCAAAACAGAAACCTTTATCAAACTGAAATTTTGAGGATCACTAGACAATAGACGGACAAATCAATGTATGTCCTAAAAACATGAATTTATTATACATGATGTTCAAAATAATGTACTTCTTTTACCTAACTTTAATCACGTGTAACTTTTAATTGTTAAATACAACACTGTTTTTGATTTGATTTTTAGACATTTATTCATATTTCAATAAATTATTGCATTTAAATAAATCATTCAATACTTCTCAGATTTTAAAGTTGTGTTCAAATTGACATATATTTTTGTGCTACGAAATAAAAATGAGATAAAAAAAGTCATGCATATACCTCTGTTGAATCACCAAATGTATATTATTTCACTTGCATCGCATGACACAAAACACCGTGACATAGAGACTCGAATACAAATTGAGTGCAGAAGGCGCCTGAGGGTTGTACCATTGACTAAGCAAATTTAACCCAATGATTGTACTTAAAAACGAGTTATGATTTTTTTAAACTGATTTTTCACAATAGACAACAGAAGTAGGCGATTCTAATTTGAGCGCGAAATTTAAAGTGGAGTCGATTGGCATTCAAAAATGTATGGGATTTAACGGAATATTCTTTACTATTTTCTTACACATTTCTAACCAAAACAATGGCTGTTTCATAAAAATAATTAATATATCCCGTCATTATTGGCTACAAAACTACAAAACTTTATTTTTTCGTGTGAAATATTTTTTTTTTGAATTTGAAAATTTATGAAAAATGGATGTAGTAACTTGATTCAGCCAGTGACGTTTATTGTCAAGGTATAATAAATTTAAGCAATTATAATTAGAAATTGAGTTTGTTCTTTCCATTTGGAGTTGGAAAAGTGTTCTAAAGTCGTCTGAGTAACGCTAGATCAAGCGAAGGTACGCTAAAAGTATAAAAAAAATGTTTTCACCAATTAGGTATTGGATATCTAGGTATTATTGTAGCTTTTTCCTCAGTCGGAAATGTAAACTTTTTGCAGTCATAATTTTCATTATGACTGCAGTCAGGTACAAAACACCACCCCATAACAAATTGCTTTGTTTATTAACGACAACGTGTTATATGAATGAAACTTGTGTTGTGTCCTGTCAAGGCGACGGGAAAGACTGATTCAATTCACAACGTACGTTTAACGCAGATTCTAGTTAGAAGGAGACAGTTACGACTCCGCTACGCCTCCCTTTCCTAATCTATTATGCATTGAATTTCTAAATTGTCTAATACAGTGAAACATATAATACAACTTATACGTTTTTTTTGTTCTTTTTACTTTTTTTATTGTGCGACAACTGGTGCATTTTTAAGTTGAATGAAAAACTGAAACACCTATTACAAACGTTACATCGATACTGATTCGGATCTGGATGTTTTCGTTTGTGCTTCTTGAAATTAAAATGTGTGAAATGCTGATTACAAACCGGACACTCATACAATTTCTCGTGTGTATGTTTGTGAATATTTAAATTCCCCAGCTGAGTGAAACGTTTCTCACAAACACTGCACTGATACGGTTTCTCTCCAGTGTGCACTCGTTTATGTGTTTTTAAAGAACCAAATTCAATAAAACACTTGTTACATACTTCACACCGATATGTTTTCTCAGCAGTGTGAACTAGTCTATGAGAATTTAAATGACCCAAACGAGTGAAAGCTTTATTACAAAGATCGCAATGATACGGTCTTTCACCAGTATGTAGACGTTTGTGCATTTTCAATGAATGCGATTCGGTGAAATTTTTGTTACAAATGTCACAGTGGAATGGTTTTTCATCGGTATGTGTTCGTTTGTGTCTTTTTAATTCAATTGATTGGAAGAAACTCTTTTCACATATGTCACACTTATACGGTTTCACACCAGTATGGGTAAGTATATGTTTTTTCAGACGATATTTTTCACTATAACATTTATTACATATGTCACATTTATGGGATTTGTCTTCGTCATGTGTTTTTTTATGTCTATTAAAACTTACTAAAGTATTGAATTTTTTATTACACACTTCGCACTGATAGGTTAGTTCACCGGTATGCGCAAGTTTATGTGTATTCAAATCATCTAATTCACTAAAACACTTATTGCAAATGTCACACATGTACGGTTTCTCGTCATTATGTATAAGTTTGTGGCGTCTAAAACTACTAGAATGAGTAAAACATTTATTACAGACAACACAACGATACGGTTTCTCACCAGTATGTGTAAAATTGTGAGCTTTTAAATGATATAATTGAGTAAAACGTTTCTTACAAACGTCACACTGATACCGTTTCTCACCGGTATGGATAAGTTTATGTCTTTTAAAACTTACAAGATGAATGAAACTTTTATTACAAATTTCACACTCATATGTCTTTTGCTCATTAATTTCAGGTTGCGGCCACATATCGTTAACTGCTTGAAACGGATCGTATTCATTATTATAATTTTTTTCGCCATTTTCAGTATTAAATGACGAAATCAATGCGGCATTCTCTTGTTTCAACTCATCCGCGAAAAAATCGTTAATTTGAGGCTCACATTTTATATGCAAATTTGTGCCTGAATCATCTAAAATTTGATCGCCTTCACTACTAACTCCTCCATCGCTGTCATCAATAAATTCAGACGTAACATTAGATTCTAATTTCTCTTGTTTTATATTCAACACATTTACGAACGAAAAACCTGCAGGTGGCTCTGATTTCGTAATCAAATTTTCTTTTGGTGAATTTAAACTCGTCAATTTGCTAGAATTAATCGCTTTCAATACCACTGGAGCTTTGCTACCTGGAGCGTCAACTTTTCTGTTTACGGAATTCGCGTCAGGATTTTCACTCGCTGTAGCATCAGCGAGACCAAATTCAGTTCCGTCATAAGTCGCGGTAATGTCTTCAGGAACAAATTCCATTTGTTCGCATTTGATATAAACATTTGTAAGGTTAGTTTCTGACACATCGACAGGATTTGTAAGACCAGCTTCTGGTACTACACAGCCGACGGCAGTATCTGCAAGATCCTCAGATTCTTTACCAGCGTTGTCTTCAATCGTCGCCATGCTGCTCACGATTTTGTTTTGTACAGAAAAGAGACTGTGTATTTTACACTACATACTACAGAAGTGAAATTTCTAGTCGCGTTGACTTACACACACACGCATCCATACGTAAAAGACGCAAATGAGTGACGACGCAGCGTTTTGTAAATGTCGCGTCGGTTCGTTACGCGTTCAGCCGCATGAATTCAGTTCACTCTACCGTGCGTGAAGAAGTTTCACATCAAAAATCCACTTCCGTTAGATTTGTAGTTGCTGCAGATTACGGCGCTGCATTCTGTCAAATTATGTGGCCTGTTACATGTATTCGGAGCTGCAGTTTTTTTACAGCTTGTCGTATTTCTTTACCTATAAAAATGATTCTTCAATAAAGTATTTGTTCATTTATGCCTCCATACTCTATCATTTACATGGTATGATATACCTAAATTTTGTTAACATGGTTTTTCTACTGCGAATTTCAAAATTAATTTTGGCATTGTCCTAGTTGACAAATTTTTTAACAAGTTCTAATAGTTTTTAGAATGTAAGAAGGGAAAATACATGTATACATGTATTTAACATAGTTTTTTGTACAATTTCCACTTCGAAATAAGATTTTCTACGCATTTTGATCAAAATTTAGCTTGAAAAGCGATCTTTTTCTATGCATATCAATCATTTGTTTTTGTGTGATTACAATATAATGTTCTAAATGACAACATTAGACTGCTCCTGCATGTATAAAAACTATTATATCACAATCTAAGGTCATTGTCAAACCAAGTTTTTTGACAACGCTTTGTGCAACCGAGCATTAGACCAACTTTTACTCTGTTACCTATGTTAAAACTATGGATGACACTTCCTTAATCAAAAGAATAATTTTTAATGTTAAATTATTTTCATATGATAGATTCTGATAAAAACAGTGACAATATTAAATCATTTAAGCGTAGAAACAATTGCCCTATGGATATAACCTACGCGAAACGTTATTTCTTAAAAAATATCATTTTTTTAGGTATTGGGATACTGCGTCTCGTTTTCGGAATTATGAAATTTCTACCTATGGATCGCTTTGTTATTACTTCGTATCTTCAGTCGTTTTAGTCAAAACTAGTATCGTTACCTATTAAATGTAGAAAACTTACTTTAACGGAAGCGCACGACACCATTGTTACCTATCTAGCACTCTAAATCCATTGATAACGAAAATACAATGGTTCTACGTAACGTCTTACATATTCTGTAACACTTCGAGTTCATTGTTTGCCACATTTTCTAAATATTTGTATCGATAGGTACCTATCTATAATTATTATAATAATATTGAATCTTTTCTGTCTTCTAACCACTTCTGACACGTTTGCTGAACAACCGAATTTCTTGGACGGAGGTGGATTGAGGAATAATGACCGAATAAAACTATTTTTTGAAAAAAGTTTAGATAATATTATGACAGATAATAATATGAATAGGTAGGATTTGGTATAAATTAAAGTCCATCGCATTTCTACCGAATCTCCGTAAAATGTTATTTTTAAATTGTAGGTACCTAAGCCTATACATTAATGTAATAAAAATGAAAAGTGGCACTTTGATTCTTCTTCAAAATAATTTGTATTTCTAGTGTCGTAATGAGGTATATTACTCACGAGTAGTGGCAGTATGTTATAACGAGCTAGTTTTAACAGTCATATTATGAGTCAATTTACGCACGAGAAATATATGGTATTTTTTGCCATACCCACTATAAAATAGCTACTTTTCACTAATTTTCAGTATTCTTAAAAAAATTCATTTGCGTCGCTAACGTCTTTACACTTATAGCAGGCCGTGATAGGTAATAACGCGCGGATCAGAGCGAATAAACATAAATCACTGGAAATGGTTTTATTTTCCACACTAGTGTGTTTTGAAAACATTTTCAACACATCTGCCTGTTAACTGCCCCATTCCATGCATATATACACGCATGTAAAGTAGCTATTTTATAGTGGGATGGCAAAAAGAATTAAACATACCTACCTGATAAAATACAGAATGTTTCCTAAAAAATGTCTCAAGCTATCTTAGGGATTGCATTTAATATAATATGGAGGGCTCATTTCTATTCCTTGATTCCTTGAATATTTTTTTTTTGGAAGGGGAATTTTTTTTGTGAACGTTCAGAGAAGATGATTTATTTATTGTAGATTATAGACGCGTCGACAACTCAGGTCATTGGCGTCTTCAACACAACAAAAAATCCATTTGTGTATTACAATCCGCCAGCCGGCATACACAAACCGACTGGTACGAGTTCGGGTCCCTGGGAGTGCTAATCCCCACAAAACATTGGAATGCAAACTACATTCCAATGTTTCCCTTGAGGGACAGAGAAGATGACCCTGGGTAGTGTGGGACTTGGGCCAGTGTCCCCTAGTCCCTACCCACTAAAATCCCTCTCTATCTCACTCCTCTGTCCTTTTCCCGGCACCCACGGTCTGTCATTTCTTCACGAGAGGGGAGCTACGGCTTTATCTGCACTTTTCTCTCGGGGTAGTACGAGACCTATCTAATATCTATTACACAGTGGGCACCTTTGTCGTTGCCGTTGCAGCTCCTCTCTCATCAGCGCTTGCATTGTTTTAATTTCGTCATGGATCTCGGAACCATAATCGGAATGCGGCGTTCTGATTGGTTGTGTTACACCATCCGACTGAGTGCTGAGATGGTGGGCAGCAGAGACGGGCCGTGAGTTTTTTTACAACTTGGGTGCCTGCCTAATTAATCAACTAATTTCCATTTTGTCAAAAAACTGTTTTCGATAATGATGTTCTAGGTACACGGTATAGGAAAAAAAGAGGACAAAAAAATGTTTTATTTATTTAATATAACTTAGACACACAAACAGCAACTGTAAGACATTATTGCAAAAGAAATCTACAGGTTATGTTATATAAATTATAAAGCAACCTTTCTGCATTTTTGTGCTGCAAATTGCTTTATTTGCTCATCACATTGTAAGTCCTTTGTTAAATCACAATTTATGGAAAGAACTGATAAATGATTTAGTCGATAGTTTGACATTGTTGTCCTATATTTGTTTTCTATATACGACTGCATCCTGGAGAAAGAGCGCTCCGCTTCACAGCTAGTGATTGGCAACGTTAAAAAAATCTTTAAGATAGTATAGCAATTTGGGAAAATATCAACAAGTTTCTTTTCATAAATTAGCATTAAAATTTCACTGCAAGAGGAAGAGGTGTAAGACTCTGGCTTAGACTGTAGTATGTAAGATATTTACTGAATGCACTCATTCACTAAATGTTCGTCTACGTCTACGCTTGGCTTAAGTCTAGTCAAACTAGCCAGTTACCAGACAGAAACTAAATTTCATTTCTACTAGGGTGTCCATTGTCTTCAATGGGGGCTGGGGGCCCTTTATATTCACGGGGCCTTGAACTGCAGCTTAAAAAGCCCTTATATAGATCCGCCCCTGGTGGGCGGAATTGACATCAAAGTGCCGAGACAACTGACAGAATTGATAAAGTTTACTTTGGCTTTGCACTTGTACCAAAAGGGATATTATTCAACACATGCACGCTTTTAGTGTTTTTTACTTCCCACCTCTACTATGGTAGGGAAGTAATGGATTTAGTCCGAAAAAAACATTTCGAGATTTTAACAGATTTTCACGTTTTGAGATCCTAGCAATCGTTTAAGATCATTTTCTGACTGATGTCTGTATGTGTGTGTGTGTATGTGGTCAATTTTTCGCCTTCGATATCTTAAGAAAACGGAACAACATACATGCCGATTGTTCTATTGTGTTTATCAGCCTTTAACTTAGATCTGATTAGATTTTGAGTCAAATCGGTTCAGTGGATCCTGAGATATTCAAAAAAACGTCCTCAATGTCATGTATTAACATAGGTAAAAAAAAATATAAATGAATTCTAGATGTTATAATA
The DNA here is from genome assembly GCA_039654895.1 of Mongoloraphidia duomilia. NCBI lineage: Eukaryota > Metazoa > Arthropoda > Insecta > Raphidioptera > Raphidiidae > Mongoloraphidia > Mongoloraphidia duomilia. The sequence continues at coordinate 18,147,076 of CM077526.1, forward strand.
TGAAAAAAATGTAAATATTTTTTTTCTCTAAAATGTATAGTTTTCGAGAAAAAAAATATTTTACTAAAAAAAATAAAAATTGTACGTAAATCAAGGTAACCATGATTTTTGCTATTAGGTGCGTTTGGTATCAAGGTGTAGTGTAAAAAGTGTAAGCACTTTTGACACTATTACGTTTGTTATACAAAAGTGTAAAATAACTGATCTGTTTGTTATTTCAGTGTGGGACTAAAAGTGTAACAACTATTAGTCCTGACTTTTGAGCAGGTGCACGTAGTGTAGTGCAGGTCACGTGATATATGTCTGAATTGACAATCGCTTTGACAGATTTGATACTTTTTTCGTACTCAATTTTTTACATTTTTTGTCTCTTAAAAATGAATGAACTTCAAAATGTAATGGTACAAGATAAATATGGCAGTGAGTTTAACATTTTTACGACCAAAAAAAACTGTAAAAACTAGAAATAATGAACTCAGCCAATCTGTCATTAATTTATTTTGTAATGCGCATGTACAATCTACTCAGAATGTACACTAGCCCGTTTGTTACAAGTGTACATTTAGTTTACACTTTTGGTGAACTTTTTACACTTTTCAGTGAAAAATTATCTACACTACACTACACTACACCTTGATACCAAACGCACCTATTAAGTTAGCCATCAGTAGATCACCAAACAAAAAAGAGGGCCATGCTTTTTTCAAAGAATAAAAATTAAATTGTGTTTTAAAGACCACCAACAGCTAAGGTTATTTGGGCCTAGTCAAAGAATAAAAAAAAGAGTGTTTATTTTTTGCAAATATTTACTAGGTGGGAAGTATAGGACTGGTCATCAGTCGAATTTTTCGTGTCTAGAATGCGGACTTTAAACGGCCGTTTGTTGATTGGTGACGTCATGATTCATTATGAAACAACACTCGAAAAACCCGTTACATAATGAACCATGCTATGCCCTCTTTTCGATGCTATAATGAAATATGGTTACTATGGCAACGAAGTAAATAAATATATTTATTGTTTCAAGGCTCGATCAAGGTCAATATTTTTATTATGAGATGTACTGCTGTCAGTGAATATAAGGTGTTTGATACTATTCAAATATTCAATTATTCGAATAAATTCCGAGCCTCAGTTTGAATATACATTATAATTTATAGGTACACTGATTGTCAAAAGTGTCTCACTAGCTTGTCTGATTTGTATTTATTCTGTATTAATGAACGTAGCTATTTTTATTGAATTCAACAGAATCATTGAAAGATTACATTTTAACTTTAGTACCCCCGAATCCCGATTTACGCTATCACTCACCAGACGGCAGGATCGGTCGTGCTCACAGTGTATATCAGGGATAAGTTTATGCGTCCACCTCTCCTTGGTCGCGTTGTCCCATCTTGCCTGCCATTCCAGGATTGTTTTTCCTCTGTCCCATTGTTCATCCATGTTTAGCCAGTAATTCAAGCTTTGGGAGTCCTGCAATCACCAACACCGCCACGCCAGATTGTCATCCCTTGACTTTTGTTTCTCTAGGAGAGATTTGTGATCCTCGAAAGTATTTCATTTGGTACGTGAATTTCTTCAATGTAGCATATATGACACTCCACCGCATCTTGTAATATTCCCCTTTCCTGAAGCATCCTGTATAGTTTAAAGTGCTTTATGTTTATTATTAGAAATGGATATTTTTTCTGTGTACGGAAATTCCGTAATAACAAACATAGACGAACATTATCATAATTTCTAAGAATAAACATCGTTCAAGGTAACCTTGGTTCACTAAACTTGATATTATACAGAATGTTTCAGATGACTCCTTATACCTGTCTCACGATTATTTTTGACGATAACTCCATCGAAAACTATATTATATTATTCATACATGGGATGAAATTCACTGCAAGATGGCGCTAATTTAACCACCGACGATATCTCTTTATAGGCCAGAGAAGCAATAGTTAACTTTTTTCTAAAATAAAGACATATTAGGTACTTTTAAGACATTCGGGTAGAGCTTTTGATGTGAAACATCTTTAGGCACGGGTGTAAAATCGTTTGAATGTTACGTCGCGTCTCAAATGTTAAGTCGCGTCATCCCGGACTATAGTTTTGCCCTATTTTAACTTAACTTCTAATGTGTCTTTTATTGTTCTTTTTAATTTGTGACTATGTATGGCACTATGTGTCGCTTGTACAATAAAATTATGTATGTATGTATGTATACTGTTCATAGTCGCAATGCTACGTGTGTGTGTGTGTGTGTGTGCGCGTGCGTGTGTGTGAATTGAATTGGGGTAAACTAGAGTAAAATGGGATAAATTAAGGTAAATTAGGGTAAATTGGGGTTAATTAAGGTAAACTAGGGCACATTAGGGTAAATTATTGTAAATTGGGCCGTAAACTAAGGTAAATTAGGGTAAATTGGGGTAAATTAATGCATAAATGCAGGCGAAATCGCGGAACATACACGCAAAAAAAATATAGTCGAACTGAGAACCTCCTTATTTTTTTGAAGTCGGTCAAAAATTAGCCGCTGGCATACATTTCTAAAAAATGCATTTTTATAATGTATGATTTGACAGTGTAGTGTAGACAGTGACGCATTTTTGCAAATAATTAAACTCCAAGATAGGTCGCCGCGGAGGTGTTGCGGGGTGCGGTGCGAGCGATGCAATGCACAGCCGAGGCCGGCGGATGCTGATCAGAGGAGAGCGGGCAGGACGATCGAGAGATGCTGCGGGGCTAGCTTCGCGGTCTGTTTTATTGCTGATTAGGATTGAATTGTTTTTAGGGTAACATGGTTCCGTACCTCAGAATGAAAAAACGGAACCCTTATAGGATCACTCTTGTGTCTGTCTGTCTGTCTGTCCGTCCGTCCGTGCGATCTCCCCCCCCTCTTATCTCCGAAATCACTGAGCCTAAAATTTTGAAAAAATAGGGAATATAGGGCCTCACGCATAGTTTACAGGAAAACCTAAACCAAAGTCAAGTCTTATAGTACGGAACCCTCTCCGCACGCGAGTCCGACTCGCACTTGACCGGTTTTTCTATGGGAGTTCCCGGTGGTTTTCCCGAAATGTGATTTTTCTGTGTTGTCCTATTTGTTGTTTTGTGCGTTTTTACAATAGTTAATATAAACTATAATCAAGTAAATAAAATGTTCATTTATTATAATATATTATGTTCATTAAAATTACTAAATATGCATAAGATTTAACAATGTGCAATACACTTAACAAAGTAAGCAATTATAAACAAGTTTGAGCAGTAACTCCGTTTTGTTATTGTGAATAATATTATAATATGTTTATTGTTTACGTTTGACTGAATTCTAATTGAGGTATTTTCTTTCTTTTTTACCCGACTACGAAAAAAGAAGGGTAATGATTTTAATTCGACTGTCTTCCATCTCCCCCAGAAGCACCTCGTTGCCTTAGCTGAAACTTTAATCTTTTAGATTATGGGGCACGGGACAGAACCTAACGGAGCTGAAATTTTGCTTTTATCCCCGGGAACAAAAATACAGTTTTTCAGAAAAAATATATGTTAATAATTCACAACAAATACAGTAATCAAGTGTTGTATTTGTTGTGAATCAGTTGTTAATATAATACACAAAACGCAAAATGTTATCGCACAAAATAATGATTTGAATGCTTCATAATTTATTTATACTTTGTATAATTCACAAAACTTAAAATCTGTTTGTTGATTCGGGTAACTTTCGGAGTGATTAAACTTTGTTGATGATTCGTCACTGATTCCCTCTCCTAAATTTTAAAAGCTGTGGTTTAGTATTTTTTGTTTTTTTGCAACTAGTAAATAATCAGCATTGGCGTAGGTAAGTTTTTTATTTGAATTAATAATATGGAATACTTTATTGCTTGTTAATTTTTTTGTTTGTTAATTTTTTATTGCTTGTTATTATTTGTCTTATACTTAACATAATCTCCTTTTCTTCTAAAGCTATCATCTTCACTCAGTTGGACCTATAGGAGTTAGACATTTTATGATAGACCGAAGTTATCCTGGTGCTACCCCGATCAGTTTATTGTTTTTTGCTTTTTTTGGTGTTGAGTTATGGAGGATTTCGCAATTTGCCGAAAGGTCAGGTACACTTTTATACTAATATTTAGCAAGTTGACGAGTTATAAAAAAACAATTATGTTAAAAATGTATCAAGTTGTATTGAAAGTGTAATAATAATAATTGTATTTTAAAGACCACCAACAGCTAAGGTTATTTGGGCCTAGCACCAATTCATATTTTCAATTCATTATTTTTTTTTTAATAATAAATTGAAAATCCAATTGACACTTTTACCAGCTCTCGGGCTAGAACTCGGGAACTGGGGACTTGTAATAGAGGAACCATAGCAACGCCATGTAAACAACAGCGCCGCTCAAGGTTAGTAGAGTATAGGTTGCCTCATTCCGATAGACAGTAGTGGGGGGGGGGATGACGTCACTCAGAATATACCATGCTTGTTGGGCTTGAGAATAGCCGAGAGTGTAGCGGCGCTGTTGTTTACATGGCGTTGCTATGGTTCCTCTATTACAAGTCCCCAGTTCTCGGGTTCTAGCCCGAGAGCTGGTAAAAGTGTCAATTGGATTTTCAATTTATTATTAAAAAAAAGAAAATAATAATAATAATGAATTGAAAATATGAATTGGTGCTAGGCCCAAATAACCTTAGCTGTTGGTGGTCTTTAAAATACAATATCAATTTTTACCATGCTTGCTCACTTCAATAGAAAAGATCAGACGATGGACGCTGCTAATTTTTGGAAATAAAAAAATCACAGTAACCATGGTAGTGTGATATGTTTGTTTTTTTTTTCTGTCGACGCGTCTATAATCTACAATAAATAAATAAATAAATAAATAAAGATATGTTTTTTCAATATAATAGAAACATGATTCTTCTGTTAGTGAAAAAAAATATGATAAGTTGTCAATTTTGCGATAGCTGTTAAGTGTTATGGTGTTTAGTGGTTATTTTTAATATTTTGTGAATATAAAAGATAAAATAATTAATTTATCAATTTGTTAGTTAATTTTATTCGTTTCTTATATTTAAAAAATAGGTAATTAACAAGATCTGCCATTTCTTGAGCATTATTTAATTTTTTGTTTGTTTATATTATAGATATTAAAACCTAAATTTTGTAATAAAATAAAAAATTATCCTATTTTTTAACATCTATTCTTCTATTTATTGTCTTCTGCCAATTTTAAGAAAAAAATCTGCACGAAGCATCTAATATAAATAAGCATTATCTTCAACAATTTTTGTACTTGATTTAAACTAAATTCTAGCTGACGTCATTCCCGCGCTTACGCCGATTGGTCAGATGGAATGAGACAACCTGTACTCTAATAACCTTGAGCGCCGCTACACTCTCGGCTATTCTCAAGCGCTTGAAAGTGTATCATTTCAACACAACTTGATACGTTTTCAACATAAATATTTGCTTTTTTTATAGTTCGTAAACTTATCAATGGCACTAAACCGAACCAATTACCGTTGAAAGACGAAAGTACTTACTAAGTGCTATTATCTCGATTTTTATCAGATTTTTCAAACGCGCGGTTGAAAAATTGAAGAGGGGGAGCATTTTGATAACGACTTTGATAGCAAATATCTCATAACTGATGGGTTAAAATCAAATGGCTTTTATAACATTTTTACTGCGTTTTGGACGATCTACCTAAAGACACCCCACTCAATGGGGTAAGTGAAAAAAAAATTTTAATTACCCTTTCAACTCTATGGGAAGGGCTCACAAAATTATTTTTTGAAAAATTTCATCGCTTCTGTTTTTGGGTCATTAATCTATATATTAATCTATATATCAAATTTCATTTTAATAGTTATATAAATAAGAGGATGAGAGGCCTGTGACATACGGAAAAAAGAGGCCGGCAGAAATGCTTTCCGGGCGGCTGATTGCAGGCAGAGGCACACCAACATTTTCTGTAAAGCTAAGTCTCAATGTGCATTCATGTAAAATTTGAAGTCGTTTGGTTAAAATTCTAATTTGCTTTGCTGAAAAAAAATACTTACACCGAAAGTGTCCTTTTTTAGTAATGATCCGGGGGAAAATGCCGACAGAAGGAGTTTTAAGGGCTTTTAAAGATGAAACGAGTCAAGTAAAAAAGGTCCCATGTTATTTGCTTATCACCATAAGTTAGACGCATCTAATTCCCCGACTATAAATATATTCGCTAACGATTATAATAGTTTATACTCTATAGAGTATAGACTAGAGTCTATGTGCCATGCACTGCACTGTGTGCAACTAAAACACTAATGATAAAAAAATTCGCAGTTTTTAGTGACTAATAATTAATTTTTTGTGTACAATTACTCACAAAGCACACTGATAAATTCATTTCAATAAGTGATAGCTGAATTAACATTAAATAAAAAATATACTTAATAACAGAAAAATATGTCATATTTCAGAAACTAAATTGAACCAGCAAAAGGTCAGCCTAGAACGAAACAACCGGTATTTTTTAAAAACAAAACTAAACGAAGGCCTAATACCCTATAACAGTGGTCGGCAACCTTTTAGCACGCAAGGCGAGTGAGCAGGGGTTGATTCAGAAAAATAATTCGGGGGGGGGAGTTTAAAAATATTTATGTACAAGTACATTATATTGATACTGTTTTTAAATAAAATAGAGCTCGTATAACGTATTAGATTTTGTTATTACGTCATATTCATGAAAATAATACGTTTTACTTTTTTGGTCTAATAACATATAATTATAACAATAACGTAAGAACTAAAGTGTCCACTTGAGACAAAACAGTCTCGAGAGTAGTCTCGAGACGACTCACAAATGGATAAGGGCCTGAGACCAGTTTCGGAGACAAGCAGGTGCAGGTATCAAAGATTGCACGTGTCACAAGTGGACATGCTCTTTCCTGCTCTCGTGACCTAGTCTCAAATCTTCCGTCAATGTTGGAAGAGCTGAGATTTTCTTAAGCGATTCAAGTTAATTTTCGCAATAAATATTATGAAAATGAGCATGTTTGAAGAATTTGTGACAACATTACAAAGTTCAAATTGCACTGCAGACATCCGAATAAAATTTCTAAACTGTTGTGCATCTTCCAACCGCAACTCATTTACGAGTGTTGAACAAGCTCCTAATTCATTTCGTCGATCCACCCATTTTCTTACCCAACCCTTCTTTTTTTCACATTCCGTTTCTTCATAATTTTATACGCAATTAGAAAGACTAGGACCTGATGCGAATTCATTTGGAAAAAAAGATAATAAATTATAATTTAAAAAAACTAAAAAACACGCTTTAATGAACTAAAAAGTAAATAATTAATTTTATTGTAAAAAAGCGTGGGGTGCTTTGTATCATATTTTCATACTACCCCACGCTTTTTTACAATAAAATTAATTATTTACTTTTTAGTTCATTAAAGCGAGTTTTTTAGTATTTTTAAATTATAATTTATTTTTGCTTTTTAGTCCTGGAGATCCTGGTCAGGATAATGGGACAAACTTATGGAATTATTGTATTGTAATCGGTCCTTGATAAGTGTGCAAAGTTTCAGTTCAATCTGAAGTTTTTTGCTTTTTTTTTAGTCCTGGAGATCCTGGTCAGGATAATGGGACAAACTTATGGAATTATTGTATTGTCATCTGTCCTTGATAAGTGTGCAAAGTTTCAGTTCAATCTGAAGTTTTTTGTTTTTTTTTAGTCCTGGAGATCCTGGTCAGGATCATGGGACAAACTTATGGAATTATTGTATTGTCATCGGTCCTTGATAAGTGTGCAAAGTTTCAGTTCAATCTGAAGTTTTTTGCTTTTTTTTAGTCCTGGAGATCCTGGTCAGGATAATGGGACAAACTTATTGAATTATTGTATTGTCATCGGTCCTTGATAAGTGTGCAAAGTTTCAGTTCAATCTGAAGTTTTTTGCTTTTTTTTTAGTCCTGGAGATCCTGGTCAGGATAATGGGACAAACTTATTGAATTATTGTATTGTCGTCGGTCCTTGATAAGTGGACAACGTTTAAACTAAATCTGACCGTTCAAAGTTGGTCAAAATCAAGTTCAAAGAAGTCGGTTACAAACTGACAAACAAGCAAGCAAGCAAACATACAGGTGAAGCTAATATAAGCGTGTTAAAAATAAAAAAACGTGCGATTAAGTCACACAACTTGACTGCGAGTTGACTCTCAAGTCGACACAAAATTTTCCTGGTCACGAGACTGGAGTCTCTGTCAAGTTCAAACAACTGTTTCGAGAGCGAAAGTGATCTCAAATGGACAACATCCTAAGACCAATCTCGAGATTTTCCCTCAAGTGGACACTTATCTTTACATAAAGGCCAACGCCCAACGCCGCTAAAATATGAATCGGATGTTCTTTTCTATGCATTCTATGCGTTGCAAAAAATTTCGGGGAGGAGGGGTGTTGGACCCCCTAAACACCCCCCTGAATCCGACGCTGCGAGTGAGCCGCGGGTAATGGCTGTGAGACGGATAGACAGAACAGTGGTCAGTGAGAACATTAACAATAAAGTTCCACCCCTTATAATGACGGAAAAACCAACACAAGTTTGTTGATTAATTACATTCTGAAATAAAATATGTGTTCTACGTAGATCTGCTTATTATCTCTAACATGTTATGAACAGTGTCCGGTCAAATTCATATTTTTGATCACGGAACTATAAATAAATTTCATTGTTCTGTGCTTTTAACAAAGGTCATCTCAGAATGCTTTGCCCTGCAATCAAATATCAATTTCCCTATTAGTGTGTCCATAGCCTTCTTAACGATAGGACATATTTTAATTACAGAGTGCTGTTGTATCTAATAATTGTAGTGCATTCAAAAAAAATGAGAGCGATTTTTATCCTTTCTGTGATTGTTGCGGCCGTGGGAGCTGTTGCTATCGAAAAACTTATCGACGAAGAATGGGAGACATTTAAGGTATATCGATTTTTTTTCTAAGGCCACCAATAGCGCCAGCGTTACTTGGGTCAAACATCATTTCATAATATTTTCAATTGATTTTTTTTTAATAATTATTAATTGAACATTCAAATAAAATTTCATAGTTACACACATTACTAATTTAGACCGTCTATTTAATAATGCAACATTACAATTATTAAAATTAACTCAGTCACCGCGAAAGTGGAAGTTTCGGGTTAGAGTCCCGACGGTGACATAGGTTTGAAAAATGAATTTTTCTGCATTATTGCATTATATTGTTACGTCATTTCGATGGGTGTTTCTAACACAAATGCAAACTATGCATTCATTTGTATGTATTAAAATTAATATTTTTTAACAGCAAATCCTTACTAATATTGAAAGATTTTTTCGTTGGAGAGCAGCCAATTATATAATTGTTTCGAAACATATAGGAAAAAATCATTTTACCAACCAGTGGTCACAGTCAGGATTCTAACCTGAACCTTTCCAATTTCGCGTCGGAATGAGCTTACAATACTCAACTGTTACATGATTGCTAAATTAATATTCTCCTTATATGCTTCAGAATCAATAGATTTTCACTACAAGCGAGTGTCAATTCATATCTGCTAATTCAATAGCTATGATATGAAGTGAATCCTTGTACCAGCGAGAGCCCAACATGAAAGTGAAAATTATTTCGAATTCCCTTTAATAGTGAAAATCTATTGATTCTGAAGCATAAAAGGAGAATATTAATTTAGCAATCATGTCACAGTTGAGTATTGTAAGCTCATTCCGACGCGTAATTGGAAAGGTTCAGGTTAGAATCCTGACTGTGACCACTGGTTGGTAAAATGATTTTTTCCTATATGTTTCGAAACAATTATATAATTATTGGCTGCTCTCCAACGAAAAAATCTTTCAATTGCATACAGCCGTATAAAAAAACTATTATTATCTTACATTATTAAAGAAACGTTTAGGTACTTTTTCTTTGTTTATATTCAGTAATCGATTTTAAATAGGTTTGTATTAATTTATATATTTTATACTCAATTTGTATCATTTTTGTATTTTGACAAGTTAGACGAAATGTTTTTTTCTTATTGACAATAAAAATATTCTATTCTATTATATATGCGAAAGTAACTCTGTCTGCAGTCTGTTACCTTTTCACGCCTAAATCGCTGAACAGATTTCGATAAAATTTGGCTAGGAGATAGATTGCATCCTGAGGAAGGACATAAGCTACTTTTTGTCTAAAAAAAAACCGGCTCCGTTCGAGTGAAAAAGTAATCTCTGGAATTCCTGAACCGATTCTAAAAATTCTTTCAGTAATAGAAAGCTACACTATCCCTGAACGGTATAGGCTATATTTTATTTTGATTCTCGCGGAGGGAGGGGGGCCGATAAATCATAAATTCTTAACTCTGGAACTACTGAACCGATTCTAAAAATTCTTTCACTAATAGAAAGCTACACTATCCCTGAGTGATATGGGCAATATTTTATTTTGATTCTCGCGGGGGGGAGGCTTTATAAATAATAAATTCTTATCTCTGGAACTACTGAACCTATTCTATAAATTCTTTCACTAATAGAAAGCTACGCAGGGGGGGAGATTCTCGCTGGGGATAGGGGGAGAAATTCTTGCGGGGGCTAATAAATTATAAATTCTTATCTCTGGAACTACTAAACCGATTCTAAAAATTCTTTCACTAATAGAAAGCTACGCAGGGGGAGAGATTCTTGCGGGGGGGGGGGGTAACAAATTAACAATATATTAAATATACGTGAGCGGAGCAATGGGTGACCGCTCTTAAATCATAATTTTATACCACCCGGTTGAAGCCGGGACGGACCGCTAGTAATATTATAAGTTGTCAACTAAAGAGAGAGTTCAGCTATTTAGACATAATAATATTACATAATATGTCTGAGTTCATATATAATATTATACAGGATGTTTCCTAAAAAACACCTCAAGCCATAACTGCGTTATTTATTGTCCAGTTTCATTAAACAAAAAACTAAATGAAATTATTCTAGAAATACTACTACAAAAGGCCCTAATATTGATTTTTTAGCATCAACTTTAATATAAAAAGCGACATTCAAACTTATTTCCTTTAAAATGGCCGTACCTATATCCCCCTATATTATTAAACGAGTAAATCTTGTATATATATATGTTTCTATGTATCTATATAAATATTTTCTCGAAAACGGCTCTAACGATTTTGATCAAATTTACCGAAAAGGGGTTTCGGGGGGCAAAAAATCGATTTAGCTAGGTCTCATCCCTGGAAAAATTCGTTTTCCTATCGATTTTATCATTTTTAAAAACGGTTTTTTGACCTGTCAAAACATTGTAATATCGTGAGTAGGCTTTGGAGAAAACAAACTACTTTCATTATTTATAATATCTGGGTGGCCGAGCTTTGCTCGGATGAGTTCAATAAAAACAGTACTTAATATGCTGGGAGATATTATTTTCTCAGAATATTATTCCGAAACGAATTTATTTCTGTAACATAATTTAAAATAATTGTTTCTGATATTTTAACTACCTATGTGTATTTTTAAGCGTAAAAACTAAGTATCAACTTGAATCAAGCATTTTTTCCTGTAAATATTATTTAGGTCGCCATTTTCAAATCTACCGCCGTTATTGTTTTGTTGACTGAAGAACTCGCAAAAACCGATTTTCATAGATTGAATATCTTGTAAAAATGTTCGAATCAGATGAAATTTTGCTCGCCCGTTACCATTTTAACAATCCAATTTTAAGCATTAATACCAAATATCAACTTTATCGAAGTACTTTTTCTCTGTGATGTCATCTTAACAACTTCCAGTAAATTTCAAATACTTTTTTTTGCATAGGTACCTACTGAAAAACTCACAAAAATCGATTCTTTTAATAACAAACGTCAGACTAACCTGCGCAAAACTTTTTTTGCATGTATCTTCACCATAGTTTTTAAAAATCGATGTGTTTTGATACACATGCCTGCGGCGCTAGAAGTGCGGCCCTTCGGGTTGCCGTTTTGTCATTATTTACATATTGTGCAAGACACTTCTTAAGTTCTTATATTAGTGTTCATTTAAAATTTTAACACTTGTGATATATTATATAAAATCTATGTAGAAATAGACTTCGAATCAATCTGACTTTAATTGAGCGAGTTACAATAAATAAAAAACACCTTTTTTTTAATTGCTCCCCTCTGGAACCAAAATTCCTACCTAGATAGTTAGTCGTTTTGGAGAAAAAAAGGTCTAGGTAAGATTATACGTCATACTACATTTAACGTACCTACTTACCTATACATATTTTATATAAGTAATATAAAAATAACATACCTATTTATTTAAATATTAGCTAAAACTACTTACATAATTATGTTTAGATTTTATTGTTTTTATTTTTTTACTTTTTAAATAATTACTGATTATTTTAATAAGTTAAAGATTGACTGTCAGAGTAATTTTGACATAAATAATGAAAATAGTTTGTTTTTTCCAAAGCCTACTCACAATACGACACTGTTTTATGACGTTAAAAAACTGTTTTTTAAAATGATAAAATCGATAAGAAAACGAATTTTTCCAGGGATGAGACCTAGCTAGATCGATTTTTTGCCCCCCGAAACCCCTTTTCGGAAAATTTGATCAAAATTGTTAGAGCCGTTTTCGAGAAAATATTTATATAGGTACATAGAAACATATATACAAGATTTACTCGTTTAATAATATAGGGATGTCAAAATACTCTGACAGAATTTTTAACTTATTTTAAAATAATCCGTGAACTATTTGTATAGTAAAGAATAACAGAAATAAAAACTAAACGTAATTATGTAAGTAGTTTTAACTAATATTTAAATAAATAGATACCTAAGTATGTTATTTTTATATTACCTATATAAAATATGTATATTATGTACGTTAAATATAGTATGACGTATAATCTTACCTAGACTTTTTTTTCTCAAAAAAGAATAACGATTTTGATGAAATTTACAGAATGGGGATTTTTCGGGGCGAGAAATCGATCTAGGTAGGAATATTGGTCCCAGGGGGAGCAATTTAAAAAAAGAGTTTTTTTATTTATAACTCGGTCAATTGTCAGATCGATTCGAAGCCTATTTCTACATAGATTTTGTATAATATATCACAAGGGTGAAAACTGTAAATGAACACTAATATAAGAAGTGTCTTGCACAATATGTAAATAATGATAAATAGGCGGCCCGAAGGGCCGCACTTCTGGCACCGCGAGTCTGTGTAAAAACACATCGATTTTTGAAAACTATTGTTAAGATACATACAAAAAAGTTTTGTTTAAAAATTTGCACGGCGGCCCGAAGGGCCGCACTTCTAGCGACGCAGGCATGCAGTATATCAAAACACATCGATTTTTAAAAACTATGGTGAAGATGCATGCAAAAAAGTTTTGCGCTGCAGGTTTATAGTCTGACGTTTGTTATTAAAAGATATAATATGAATTCTATTTCTTCGAAAATCGATTTTTGTGAGTTTTTCAGTAGGTACCTTCTTATGCAAAAAAATATTTGAAATTTACTGAAAGTTGCTAAGATGACATCACAGAGAAAAAGTACTTCGATAAAGTTGATATTTGGTATCAATGTTTAAAAATGGATTATTGAAACGGCAACGGGCAAGCAGAATTTCATCTGATTCGAACATTTTTACAAGATATTCAATCTATGAAAATCGGTTTTTGCGAGCTCTTCAGTCAACAAAACAATAACGGCGGTAGATTTGAAAATGGCGACCTAAGTAATATTTACAGGAAAAAATGCTTGATTCAAGTTGATACCTACTTAGTTTTTACGCTTAAAAATACACATAGGTATTTAAAATATTTAACAGAAACAATTATTTAAATTATGTTTCAGAAATAAATTCGTTTCGGAATAATATTTTGAGAAAATAATATCTCACAGCATACAAGTACTATTTTTTTGAACTCATCCGAGCAAAGCTCGGCACCCAGATATTATTTTTATAATTTAGTCTGATAGAGATTTTTTTCTGAATACAACGATGTGTAACAATTGACTTTGATACAATAATCGCCCTTTTGGGCATCTTCAATATATTGAAGAATGAAGATGTCTAAAAGGGCGAAACTTCTATAAGAATAAAGAATAAAATTAAGAAAAATCGCAGGATAGTGGACAAAATATTGAATTTATTTAATTAAATGTACGACGTTTCGTCTATATATTTAGACTTTTTCAAGTGTACTTGAAAAAGTCTAAATATATAGACGAAACGTCGTACATTTAATTAAATAAATTCAATATTTTGTCCACTATCCTGCGATTTTTCTTAATTTTATTATAATCACGATGGACACGATTTCTAATATAAATAAAGAATAAACTTATGTTCTGTATTGACTGCTCTTTTCAAAGTTGATTTTTTTTTAAGTTTTTGTAGTATTTCTAGAATGGTTTCATTTAGTTTTTTTTTTTTTTGGACAATAAATAACAGAGTTATGGCTTGAGGCGTTTTTTAGGAAACACCCTGTATAAAAACCTTAGTTTTCCAGCGTCTATAATTTACAATCAATCAATTTATAGATTGTAGCGGGTAATCTTTAAATACTCATATTTAAAAAAATGTAAAAACTGGAATTTTATTGCAGGTAAAATTTGGAAAATCATACAAAAGTGATATCGAAGAACGTTTTCGCAAGAAAATTTTCATGCAAAACAGATATAAAATTACTATTCACAACAAAAAATTCGAATTGGGACACGTGACTTTTGAATTAGGAATGAATCAATTCGGTGATATGCTCAATTCAGAATTTGTCGATATTATGAATGGATATAACAGAACAAAGAAAGTTTCTTCTTATGATGACAACTTTACCGACTCAGATGCTATTACATTCATCCCTCCAGAAAATATTCAGGTTCCAGATTTTATAGATTGGAGGACAAAAGGAGCAGTCACGCCTGTAAAAAATCAAGGGCAATGTGGATCGTGTTGGGCATTTAGTTCTGTAAGTTTTGAATTAAAAAAATATATCGATTTTATAGTTAAGTAACATTTCTGCAAGACATTAATTTCTTGAAAATTTTTGTTGGAAAGCAGTCAATTATATAATTGATTCCAAACATATCGGAAAAAATCATTTTACCAACCATAGTCACAGTCAGGATTCTAACCTGAACCTTTCCACTTTCGCGGCGGAATGAGCTTACAATTACTCAACTGTGACATGATTACTAATCTAACATTCTCCTTATATGCTTCGAAATCAATTGATTTTCACTACATGAGAGTGTTAATTCATTATAGCTAGGTTGTAGATGTGAATCTTCGTACTAGCGAGAGCTCATCATGAAAGTGAAAGTTCATTCCGGTTCAGGTTAGAATCCTGACTGTGGCTATGGTTGGTAAAATGATTTTTTCCGATATGTTTGGAATCAATTATATAATTGGCTGCTTTCCAACAAAAAATTTCAATTGCAAATCAGCCGTATAAAATCTATTAATTTATCTTATTAATTTCTTGATAAAAAAGCACACAAGAATTCCAAAGAACACCTTTCCGAAATCTCCGAATAATTCCCAATAAAAAATTACACAGAATTCATGGGGAACCTCTTCATTTGGTCATTGGCCATTACAGTATGACAAGGGTTTTTGTGTAAATTAATTTTGAAAAACCCAAACAAATGCTAAAAAAAATATTCGAAGTAGAAAAGACAGGTACCTATTCTTTTATTTGCAGACTGGTTCACTTGAAGGTCAACATTTCCGAAAAACTAATAAACTCGTTTCTCTCAGTGAACAGAATTTGGTAGATTGTTCGCGAAGATATGGAAACAACGGTTGCGAGGGTGGATGGATGCAATATGCGTTTACCTATGTGAAAGCAAATCGTGGAATCGATACAGAAACATCTTATCCATACGAAGCATCTGACGATTCTTGCCGGTAACTTCCATATTATGATCTTATACAGGGTGTCCCAAGAAGAATGGGACATAAAGTAACAGCTGATTCCTTACAAAAAAATATTGCGATAGACCCCAACATGTCTATTCCGAAAGTTGATATTAAAGAGATACAGGGTGTCAAAGTTTAATTTTTATTTTTATCATTATGACGCGGCATTTTAATAAGAAACATTGATTTTTTAAATAAAACTGTCAAAATTACCATGATAACGCCGCGCCGGCGTTTTCAAAGCCACCTATGTTCATTTTCAAAATTTGCCATTTAAAACCACCTTGCATCGATTACTTTAAGTGCAAATATCTTGAAAAAGGTTACTCCTAGCCACTTTTACAAAGTATACCTTTTTTACGTAAAAATGACGGAAAAATCAATTTTTTAATTCAAAAAGATAGTACGAAAAGTTATGACTATTTGAATGAGTGAAAAGGTGTGTAAGTGGCGCCCCCTACAAGTAAGAGCCATACCAAGGTCAGATTTGAATTTCTCATGTCAAAAAATCCCCATATACCAAATTTCATTAAAATGCCTAAATTATTTTAAAAGTTATTTAAAAAACTTTGACACCCTGTATCTCTTTTAATATCAACTTTCGGAATAGACAAGTTGGGGTCTATCGCAATATTTTTTTGTAAGGAATCAGCTGTTACTTTATGTCCCATTCTTTTTGGGATACCTGTATATTTGTCAGAACTTATATATCTGTCAGATCTTATGTATCTGTCTAAATACTTAGATTTTTTATAATATCACTCTTATAAAAATTGTAAGTATTTTGAATCTGATTCGTTCATTTATCTCTATTTTCAATATGCTGTAATAAAACTATTCCTATTTAATGTATATTCTTTAATAAGTATAATTCTAGAATTACTGAAGATGCTGTTGTGTCTTTTTGAGTCAACATTAATACTCTACATTGTCGACCACAACATTGTTTTGTTTTGGCAGTTTCTAAGAGCTACGCTTTTGAAACAAACAAGTTAATAAAAATTATAATTTCGTTGTGATCGTGGTGTGAGTATAGCATGGTGTGCTCTTGCGCAGCGAGTAAGTGAGATACGTTCGTCTCGCTCTTGCCGTGTGACGTCACTTAAGGAACAGTACCTAGTGATTAGTTATTATTTTTGGCGTTTTTGTGAAAAAATAATGGGAATTTCGACAAAATTTGTTTACTAATTGTTTTTTAAGGCTTATGAGAAGTTGGTATAGAAGTATTGTATATCCATTTTCAATATTCATGTTTTTTAATAGGCCTGCAACTTACCCCTTAAAAGTCTTCTAGAAATCGAGTAACTGGTAACTTCGAGATCTCGTTCTTTCGCAAAATTATCAGGTCGGAATACTCTGGACCAAAATTATTCAAAATTACTGCGGTGGAACTTCCCCAAATAGCGTTCTCAAGTTCAAATCTGCTCCCTACATGACGTCACTGCGCAAAGCGGTCAAAAACTGGTACCCTAGGTAGCACACCATGTTATATTCACACCACGGTTGTGATTAGACATATTTTAGACTCGTCTTGATTAAATCAAATTTTGTTATGTTTTATTTATTTATTATTAATTTTATATGAAGATCTACGATATCATTAAATTACGTCAAATAGATCTTTATAATGCCTAAAAAGGCGAAACGTCTAATCTAAATATAACTATCTAAATATAAATTAACTGCAAATTTTTTTTTCAAAAATCCTATTATCTAGTTTTCGTTTGTCGCTAATTTTAAAATACAAGTTTGTATAAGAGATACAGTAAAGTTGTATTAGAGATTTGTTTAACTTGATTATTTCGCTATGAAACCAAAATCTAACCGGATCGGAAAGCTAGTATTGTGAATATTTTTCTTACTTTAAGATACACGCCGTCTAACTCTGGAGCAACCGATCAAGGCTACGTTGCAATCGAATCAGGTCACGAAGAAAAACTTCAACAGGCAGTGGCCACAGTTGGGCCAGTTTCAGTAGCTATTGATGCTGGTACTTCCGAATTTCAATTGTACAAACAAGGCATTTTCTATGATCCATATTGCAGCCCCTCAAACTTGGATCACGCCGTACTTGCCGTCGGATATGGAACTGATCAGAAAACTGGGAAAGATTATTGGATAGTTAAAAATTCATGGGGGGAAAGTTGGGGAGATAACGGTTACATTTTAATGTCACGTAATAGGGGCAATAACTGTGGAATTGCAACAGAAGCTAGTTATCCTGTCGTATAATAGTATATTGTGTAGCTAGTGTGCTGAATACATCTTTATACGTCAGGCGCGATGTTTTCGGCACAAGTAGTCTGCGATGCACACTCGCCAAGGCTCGTGCGCGCTCGCCTCCTACTCGTGCTAAAAACATCGCGCCTGACGCATAAAGATTTAGCACACGCGTTGCACACTATACTTTATTCAACACATGCATGGTTTCAGACTTTTATTGAATTTAAAAAAACAGTTACATAATGAACCATTATGTAACTGTTTTTCATTATAGCACTGAAAATCGTTACATAATGGGTCATTATGTAACTATTATTATAGCATTGAAAAGCGTTACATAATGGTCACTAGTCGTAGTCAATAAACGACTATTTAAGGTCCGAAAAACGGATATGAAAAAACACTAAAAGCGTGCATGTGTTGAATAAACATTTTAAAATTTTAATTATTGATTTTATAATAACACAATGTGACATTTTTTTATATATCTGATACTTGTAATTTTACAGAAGTTTATTTTTTGTTATGTACAGGTGTGTCGAAAGTTATGTATCAACCATTGGTAACTTTTATTACATATTATAACTTTTAAATATATATATATATATACTATATATACTTTTAAATATATGATTAACCATATAGTATATTAAATGAGCATTTGTGTAACATTTTTGTTTGTAGATTACGACGGTATGATGACAAAAATAACTGAGCATCGGGTTTTTGAGTTATTCTCAAAATTGACTTTTTTTATTGAAACATCCTGTGACCCTATATATATTTGCATTTTTTTAAAGGTAAAAACATTTTTTTATTTTTCGAAAAATTCCAAAATATAGAGTGCCTCACATTAAGAAAGGGTAATTTTGCGAATAATTCAAAAACCCGATACTAAAATGTTTTTGTGTTTTCAGCCAAAAATATCTAACAAAGTTAGCAATAGTGTAGACTTTAACTTTGGACATTCCCTGGAAAAAATTATTTTTGCGGAGTTTTAATGTAAATAATAACAGTAGTGTTGCTAACATGAAATCTCGTCTTGTATTTAGAGACGAGATAATTAAATTGTCGAGATTTCGTCGCTATCGAGATAAGAAAGACACTCGAGAAAACACCAAGACGAAAGTTTTAAAATACCTACGAGGAGACTAGAATCTTTACTCGACGAGACGAGACAAAATGGTTTCACTAAATAATAGAACAATTATCGTACAATTTTATTTTTTAATCACGCTGTTAAATGACGGTTGTTATGGTAACGATCAACAATTTGCGAAAATGCAAACGCAGCTACCAATGAACACGTAGCAATCAAAATTTAACAGAGTGATAAAAAAACAGCCTGTTAAAATTGTACGATAAACTCAGCATTAGTATTTTTTTATTTTTAATTCCGTCATTATATTTGAAATGATTAGTTATGACTCTTTTTTAAGGGACGTGTGATACATTTTTAAATTAAAAGAAAAACAGTTAAAATACAATAAATACTAGTATTACGTTTGATTATAATAATTATGTTAATCAATGATGTTACTTATAAGTTATAACATTTACATAAAAATATAATTTTTCCTATATTGATAGAAACAAGCATGTTTTATTATTAAACCCGCCCTTCACGCGCAATCATGCTTGTATATGTTTTGTTGGTGCCGACATGCTTGTACTACAAATATTACAACTACACGTATCGATTTGATTGCATGATTTGTTTGTACTGTCATGTCTGTTCAAACTTGATGTTGCGTTTAGGGATAAGAAATGTTTACTATCAGAATATTCTATAAGACATGTTTTATCCCTGGACGCCACATGAAGTTTGTTGCATTGTAGTGAGTGGGCGAAATAAAATATTGAGCTTGTTATCACCCTATTAGCATATGGTACCAATAGGGCAGTAAGGGCTCTTTAGACGATCTTAAGTTCCCCGTTTAGGAGGCCAGGATCGTTGTGATGGTTCTAAAAATTCTTTCATTAATTATCTTCGCAGAGGGAGAATTTTTCGCGGGGGGGATAATAAATCATAAATTTTTATCTCTGTAACTACTGAACCGTTTATTATTATTATTTTGTGCCCATGAATTTTTTTATGAAATATAAAATCGTTTTTTCGATTTAAGTTGTTTTTACATATTTCACAACTAAAATTGTAAGTTTTAAGGGGAGCGATTTCGTCGAGCTTTCCTTCATGACATTTCTTGACGTGTTTCCGCAAATCATACAAACGTTTAAATATAACATTACATTCACTACATATTTTGATTTTATCACTAGGATTGTAAAAAAATATGTTTAAATACAATGGACGGAATTATACCAACAACAATGACGTCTGACAGATAATATTAACTACTAAGTGTTACGTTTGTGTGTGTGTGAACTGTGAGTTCAAGTCACGCGCGCGCAGGCACAGTTGTCGAGACTCGAGAGTCACCCCCCAGACGATTGTGTCCAATCGTACTATACACTGCAGTTTTGGATCGCGAGTTGGTTCGCTGCGTGTCGAACAGATGAAAAAAGAACGACGCGTATGGGAGCCTTGAGAGACACCCAATGACAGTGCCGTTAAGTATAGGCCACTTCACTTTGTGCCGCCCCCCTCCTTCCTACCCATCATTTGTATCTATTTACCTAGGTCATTAGGTAACAAACAATTTTTTTGAAATCTGCCGCCCCTAGGCCGCGGTCTTACGGCCTAATGGCAAATCCAGTACTACCCAATGACGTCACGTTATATTGCAATATCAGAAAAAAAATTATTTAACCCGTCACCGTCGGGAATCAAACCTGAAACTTCCAGATTCGCGCTGCTACTTAAAAAACCAAAGTTAGACATTTTTTCGGAAAATAGGTAGGCCATGGAAAAAAATTGTTTGCGCCATTTTATAAATCAGATTTAGTTACACAAGTCTCTTATTTAACTTTTTCTTGTGTCTTTAAATTTTCAGCAGATATAAGCTGGGCAATGAAAAATCAGCCATCCTGTATGGGCGTTTTCACACTTGCCAACACGACACCGGCACGGCACCGACAACGATGTCGGTGGACGTATAATCTCATGTAAATAAAGGGAATGGTTTCCCACTCGCCGATATGTCGGCATCGTGTCGGTGCAGGCAACGACATGTCGGCGAGCAGCAGTCACTCCACTGGTGTCGTCGGCGGTTATTTAATATTTTTATTTGATTTTTGTGAGTGGTATTAAATTTTCTTTGTTGAAACTAACAAAAATGGCCCGTAAATACGATATAGAAACATTAATTGATCTAGTAGAATTTAAGCCCTGTATTTGGGATAAAACCAATAAAAATAACAAAAACAAAATACTCCGGGATAAAAGTTGGCAGGAAATATTTCTTTGTGTATTTCGTTTTTTGCGCCTCAAATATAACAAATATAGCAAACGCAATTTGTTAACTCCCGCTATGATGCTTCTTGAAGGACGTTAACTGTGCCGTGTCGTTAAATGTGTAAATATGCTGCCGGATATCGTGTCGGTATCGGTGCTGTGCTGATGTCGTGCCGGTAAATGTGAAAACGCCGTATATCGGTTTTATTAATAAGAATTTGATTTAATGGCGCCATTTTACTCGGACGTTTGGAAAAATCTGCTAGATTACGTTCGGAATTGTTTAGATGGCTCGAATTGCTCGCATGTCATGTGACGATTCTTGTTTTATATAATAGGGCATACCTTCAGCGTGATCCCATTCCCATATAAATTTAAAAAGACAAAAATAATAAAATTTTGAGGTCGGTGCCAATTTAATAAAAGTATAATATATGTAGATACCTAAAAAAAGTTTTTGTTATTAAATTGGCGCCGACCTAAAAATTGTATTTTTTTCGACTTTTTAGTGGCTTTTTTTATAAAAAATTTTTAGATGTAAGCTTGTGAGATTCAAAGAAACGTTTATTACAGTATTCAAGTGAGTTAACTGGAATACAAATGTCACACGACACTGAAAAGGGTTGCTAACCAGTATGCATGCGTTTATGATTTAAACCGCTTATTTGGCTGAAACACTTCTTACAAACGTCACACTGGTATGGCTACTCACTGGTGTTTTGTGCGTTTGTGATACTTTAAACCGTATAAGTGGCTGAAACACTTATTACAAACGTCACACTGGTATGACTTCTCACCAGTATGTGTGCGTTTGTGACGTTTTAAACTGCTTAAATGCCTGAAACACTTATTACAAACGCCACACTGGTATGACTTCTCACCAGTATGTGTGCGTTTGTGACGTTTTAAAGTGTTTAATCGGTTGAAACACTTATTACAAACGTCACACTGGTGTGACTTCTCACCAGTATGTGTGCGTTTGTGAATATTAAAACTTTCTAAATACATGAAACACTTATTACAAAGGTCACACTGGTATGGTTTCTCACCAGTATGTGTCCGTTTGTGAATATTTAAAGTGCCTGATCGGCTGAAACGCTTATTACAAACGTCACACTTGTATGGCTTCTCCCCAGTATGTGTGCGTTTGTGAATATTTAAACTGTTTAACTGGCTGAAACACTTCATACAAACGTCACACTGGTATGGTTTCTCACCGGTATGTGCGTGTTTGTGTAGTTTTAAAGTGCTTAAAAGCCTGAAACGCTCATTACAAACGTCACACTGGTATGGTTTCTCACCAGTATGTGTGCGTTTGTGAATATTTAAACTGCCTGACTGGCTGAAACACTTCATACAAACGTCACATTGGTATGGTTTCCTATTCCTGCGTATACACATGTGTATTTTCAAATGAAAAGATTTGGTAAATTTCTTATTACAAATGTCACAGTCATACTTCTTTTCAGTTGCTCTTTTAAGTTTCTCATAATTTACCGAAATATTTTTCTTCCCCTCCTCACATTTGTTCCGACATTCATCTACATTGTTCTCCGATATGTGGCCACTATAGATCTTTGAGTTTTCGCTGCCGTCACTCTTAGATAAAGTTTCCATTGTATCATCAGCACATTCTGTTAGATTTAATGAATTATCATACAGCGGTTCGTCTTTGATTTCACATTTTAAAAGAATCTCTTGGTTAATTTTGTTTGCTGATTTAAAATTTCCATCTTTCCCGATGATAAACATGTTTTCGCTCAATTTGGTACTGTAGCTATCATCGATCTTTGAGTCTTCGCAGTCGATTTCACTGCCATCACTCTTGGATACAGTTTTTACTGTATCATCAGAATATTCTGTTAGATTTAATGAATTATCATACAGCGGTTCGTCTTTGATTTCACATTTTAAAAGAATCTCTTGGTTAATTTTGTTTGCTGATTTAAAATTTCCATCTTTCCCGATGATCAACATGTTTTCGCTCAATTTGGTATTGTAGCTAACATCGATCTTTGAGTCTTCGCAGTCGATTTCACTACCATCACTCTTGGATACAGTTTTTACTGTATCATCAGAATATTCTGTTAGATTTAATGAATTGTCAGTCGTTGGTTCAACTTTGATTTCGAATTTTAAAGGTATCTCTTCGTTAATTTTGCTAGGCACTATTTCTTTCCAATTGAAGTTCATGCCAAATATATCATGAAATACTATAGATTCACATTTAACGGTGACATCGCAATGATTCTCAGAAGACTTCTGAATGGAACATTCAGATTTGATTTGTTTGTCAGAAATATGCAGTTGCTGTAGATAGCGTCGCAGAGTTTTATCAGACTGTATTATTTGCATTTGGAAGTCGTGAATTTTCTTGAGTTGAGTGTAACATAAGCGGCAGATGAAATTGGGCATATTATCATGCGTTCGTATCTGAAAATCGAGACATTTGTTACGTGGGTAATTTTTAAATAAATAAATAAATACTAGGTTTCGTAAATCAAATCACTGATATAATTCGCCGATTAAATAAAAAAATACATACAAATTAATACAAAGGTTAATTCTTATAAATTAGTCAATTAATTACTGGTAATTTTATTATATACAATAACATTTGGTCGATATTCGTTCCTGTTATACAATGGTCAATGAAATATCCGGGAAGGGTACAAAGTGTCAACCCTTCAGATATTTACAGGAGCAAAACATAATGTTCAAATAACGGTCTGGTCATGGACTCCTACGTTGTGTTTTTTTATTATTTTTAAGCCTCAACTTATTACGGGCGGGGCAAATTAACGGTCATCGCTATTGTGAATGTTACGGTACAAATGTCATAGTTCGGGGAAAATGCGTATGTAAAAGAGGGCCGCTGATATGCAAGCACACCCTGTATGTGAGTAACTAGAGCCGTCGATGTACCAACACACTCTGTTTGTATGTGTAGAGGGCCGCCGATATGCAAGCACACCCTGTATGTGAGTAACTAGAGCCGTCGATGTACCAACACACTCTGTTTGTATGTGTAGAGGGCCGCCGATATGCAAGCACACCCAGTATGTATGTGTAGAGGGCCGCCGATATGCAAGCACACCCTGTATGTGAGTAACTAGAGCCGTCGATGTACCAACACACTCTGTTTGTATGTGTAGAGGGCCGCCGATATGCAAGCACACCCAGTATGTATGTGTAGAGGGCCGCCGATATGCAAGCACACCCAGTATGTATGTGTAGTCTACCCAAGCGAACTCAGAGGACTTTTGTGAAGTCCGAAGACCTCGGTGAAGTCCGAAGGCTTACTTTTGTATTGAAAAGTGTTCTCATGTCCATAAATTATGTACCGTTCATGATGCGAGAGCTAATTATTTTATAAAATTGTTTAA
Organism: Mongoloraphidia duomilia; assembly: GCA_039654895.1. Taxonomy (NCBI): domain Eukaryota; kingdom Metazoa; phylum Arthropoda; class Insecta; order Raphidioptera; family Raphidiidae; genus Mongoloraphidia; species Mongoloraphidia duomilia. The sequence continues at coordinate 18,171,997 of CM077526.1, forward strand.
CAATAAATTTCTATTTATAGTGCGTAGCGGTTTGAAGAACCGATACGCTATTTCAATATGAGAATCGCGTTATTTGTAAATATAATATGACTGAAAATAATTAAAATTAAAGTGAAAATAACAAGTATTAATAATGAAAATTAATACTCGTAACACATTATTAAATTATTTTCAAATAAATTAAAATCCAAAATGCTCTTAGATAATAACTGTAATAATAAGACGACGTATTATTCACTTATTGTCAATTATTTCTGAAATTTTAAAATTTTCGCAAAATAATAGAATATAATAACAAAAACAAATTGTTGTATTTATTCAAAAACAACAATGTGGTACAATAATTCGTCAAATAAAAAGTCAATAAAAATTCTGTATTATTTATGCCACTAATAATACTCATTTTTTTAGGATTTAACTTAGGATTTAACTTTAGGATTTAACTTATATTTTATTTGTGAGTAGACTATAAAATTAAATAGAATCAGTTGTTATAAACTATAATGCTATTTAAAATTTGCTATGTATGTAAACATGCATGCTTTGGAACGCGCCTGATTTCTCCATGGTTTTGGGAATTGTTATTAATTGAATGAAAATAACAAGTATTCTGTGTGATATAATTATTGTAAGATATGCGTTCAATAAATAAGTGTTCCATTAAATATATGTGGTATTATTAATACATGCTATCTAATACACAACAAAATTAATGTAAAAATCTCATGTATCACATTAGTAAACTTTGAAAAGTACTTACCTGGACGGGAGCATACCACATAATTATGTTCGATAGTTGATTTCTCATTTCGGCCGAAAAATAAAATATATCTAATAGCGCCACGCCTTTTGATAAACACAACCGACACATTGCACTTATGCCATGTCCTTTTACCGAGATTTCGCTCATTATGTATCACTTTTTCAATTTTTTTAACAGATCAATTGTGGAGGGTAGAGATAAGGAGAACTCTCTCTGTGTATGAAAAAGCGACCGTCAAAAGGCGTTATAAGGGTGGCGCCACAATTATAGCAAGAGTGTAAATTTTAAATATGGAGGGTAGAGGTCTATAGATGTGCCAAATAATACTAGAGTAGGACAGAGAAGTAAAAAAGGAAAGTAAAACTTCCGCTTTTAAATGGCGTACTTCTCAAAAGAATAACCGAAATCAGAAAACAGTGATATATTATATAATTAATGTTATGTCAAATATCATTGGTAAACTTCTAATTATGCATAAAATAGTAAATAAGGATAATCCCAATATAAATAAACTTCTGAAAAATTATTAGTGTATTTGCCATAATATGGCACATACACTATTGGCGTCGGTCGGATGGCGGGACCTAGGGGTCGGACCAAAATTTCTCGACGTTTCATACCCTCCTGAACACTTTGGCACCATTTTTAAAAATGTTTTATATATATATGTATATATATATATATATATATATATATATATATATATATATATATATATATATATATATATATAATAATATATATATATATATTTATTTATATATTTATATATATATTTATATATATTTATATATATATATATATATGTGTACACGATAACTCTCGACAGACTTAATCGATTAAAACGAAATTTGGTACACACATTGGAACCCATCACCGCAAGAAGCCTATTTAAAATGGGCCCGATCGGACCATTTTCAGGGTTGTATTTAGGGGTTCCAAAAAGTTTTTGGGCCCAAAAATACCGAAAAATTTGTCAGAATCGTTTCAAAATTGAAATTTAACTCTTTAGTAAAGATTAAAATGTGCTGCTAAAATTTTAATAAAATAGGCCCGACAGGACCGGACTTTCTTTTTTTATGAAAACACTAGTTTGTTGATACGGATTTACTTATGGAAGGGTGTATTTAATTGCGTGTACTGATAAAATCCATGTCTAATATTGAAATTTAGAAAAATTTAGTTATTTTAAGGGATGTATTAAGGGGTTAAATTTTTTATTTTGTCAAAAAACAAACTTAAGTTCACATAATAATGCCACAATGCCTGTATTAGCAAATACACTATATTGTCGGCAGGGTTTGGCACTGCGACCCGAGTTTTTTAATTTTTAACAATGATTGCATTTATAAAAAATTACAAACGCAAAATTTAAAACACCTGCAAATACTTAGAATTTGTCAATCAATTATATTTTTTTCATTTTTTTATAAAATTTCCACATAATAATTTTTGAAATTTCTTCAAAAGTAGAATTCTCTAATAAAAATTATACAAAAAACTGAAATTTTTGATGTAAAGATTTTTTTGGAAAAAAAATTATAAAGAAAAATAAAGTAGGTATTGTAATTTTTTTTTTAATTTTTGTTGGTTTGAAAACAATTACAAGTCTTTCGAAATTAATGAATGAAAGTATAAATTAGATAACAGTCATAATACGAGTTCATTGGACAATAAACGTATATTTGTTTTAAACAATAAAATAATTGAGATAAAATACACTTTGATTGATTGTGGTATAATTCGGACGATTCTTGTACATGAATAATATTAGCTTGGAGCTCATACTCTGGTATGGGAATGTAACCTACCCTTTCTTAGCGCAGTGGAATTGAGGGAATAGGTTATAAATTATTATTGTAAATAAAATGCGTTTTAATTTAGACTTTAGTTTAGTATTGATTAATATATTTTTAAATGTAGAAATTAGAATATAATTATTTAAAATTTGCATATGAAGAATATTAAATACATTTTATTATTTATAATGGTGAGAAATTCTTTATTAGCCTCAGCCTCCGAGATATTTAGATATACGCAATTAAATGTAAAATGATGTAAAATGTAACTGATTTTAAGCGTGTGTTGGTCGTTAGAATCCTTTAGGATTTTATTCTTCACTTATTTAGTTTAAATGATTGGAATTGGTATAAATTGAAAATATAAATATTACTTTACTTCGATAAAGACCTACTTTGCGCTTTTAGTATCAGAAACAGACTGTCTACATTTTTAAGATTTTTACATTTTAAGAAATATTTCATCTTTAGAACAATTGTATAATTTATTCAGTAATTATATAATAACGATTGAAATTTGAAATTAATCAGGGGCGGCTGAGACTAATAATTTATAAATTGTGCTAATAAATGTGACGTATCCAAAATAACCTTTTGGATCCGTTACAATAATATTATATAGTGTTACGAATACTCAATGTGTGCTTTTTTAAAATAATTAACCACACCTGAAGATGGCAACTCGTTGCTGAAACGCGTAGTGTAAATTCACAAGAAGTCACAAGACGGACATAATACAAGGTATTTCTAATACTTCATCTAAACTAAAAATATTGTAGCAAAACCCCAGATGTTACGCCAGTGCCTTGAGCGGAAATTATAAAAACAGGTCACAAATGAATTCCGAGAAATCTGTTGTTTGTTGATAACCGGGCGAAGGATATATACGGTACTAGAAGGATCGAGAGACATTGTCCCGCAAGTATATAACGAGGAGTGAAGCGAACATGTCGACCAGTCTACAATCAGTCGATGATTCATTCAGTAATCTGTGCGCCACGCGAAGTATTGGAAAAAAATGTGAAAATAAAAAAAACAGTATTCTGTGTTAAAATAAATATCCTTGTATTGTTAAGTGTATTAATTACCGTTTAAGTGTTTCATTGTTCAGAAGTGACATTTTCGTTATTGTTTATTTTTTTGTGTTTATAATCAGTAGGTATAATTAATTATTGTAATAAGACATTGTAAATAGACATTGTACATAAAACCTAATAAATAAATAATTTTAATTCCGCCAAATCAAAAACAGTTTTGTTACAATATTATAAAAGTGGTAAATTCTGCACTTTTTACAATAGAAGCACTACTGGGTATCGATCGATGTGTTCGTATATCTAGTAACGCGCCTACAAAGTCCACATCATGAAAGAGTTATGTTCTTAATGATTTATACAAAAGTTAATAACTTTAATAAAAATAAACCAAATCGTAACTTAGCCTGTAATTGTAAAGTTCTAAGGACTAGAAGGGCCCATTGTATTGATATGATGACGTCAAGGCAGACTGACCAGCAACTGCGATCCGAGACTTGCAATACTAGACAGAAATGAACATATGAGTGGAAGTGAAAAAGCATGTTTTTAGCGTGGGTAAAAGAGAGAACGCCGAGGTAAGATACTGAATATTTTGGTAAACTTTTGCACGTCAAGGAGAAGAGAATTGGCTGGCGTGTGAGACGCATCGCAGCTGCTGATAACAATAAAAAATTAATGATTGATTATTCTGGCGAAAAAAATAACTTTTATTTTGGGATTTTGTATCTTAATTTGTGATTTTCGTCTTGGAGCTGTATTGTTCTAGTCTTGGATTTTGGATTCTGCGTTGTTTTCTCCTTCGATTCCTGTATTGGTCGACCTTCCTAGTTTTCCGAATTCCCTAAAATTGATTTATTTTCCGTATTTCCATTGTTGGTTCATTGTTATTTGATATAGCTAGATTACCGTGAAAAAAAATAAACCATTATAACCCAAGCGGTTTCCCCTTGTTTAGGGATTAGAGGTTGCTGCTTTTGGATTTCCGTGTGGTTTCGTGATTCTGGAATACGGGAATAATTTAATTTATTCCAGAAACTTTGAAGATTTTTCAATGATCCCGAGATTTTGAATCTTTGCTATCATAAGTGACGACGCATAACGATCCTAGAATATTATTAAGTGTCTATCCCAGTGAAATAGATATGGTACTACAACATATCCCGAAAATATTAAAGGATAAAATCTAATATTGTATGAACGTTTCACATTTCCGAATGTCGATCACTCTGCGTAGTACTGAGTCAATTTAAATATTCTCGTCAGGATTAGAGTGAATAATAGTGCGTCGATTGTATTCCTGTAGGATTTCTTGCACTACATTGGGAATTTTCCGGAATATTTTGAATCTTATTACGAATTAAGTTTAAATTCCACGTCGCCAGTTTCGCCGATTTTAAAATGTTTATGTCCCGAATCAAATATGCTATATGTTTTCTTTTCAGGCACAGGAATTTCCGTACAGGCACGGATTAAGTGTGAAATAAATGTGAAAGATTAATGATTGTGAATTCCGTTATCGTTCCGTTATCGCTTCGTTATTTATGAAGATTTTATTATGAAGATATATTAGCTATCGTCACGCTAGCGTTTTGCGATAGAATAAGTAGGTTCTTGTGAGGCATCGAGGCCTATTGAATTAGGATTTTTGTCTCGATTGTTGGAAGTTCCGTGGGTCCTATGATTACAGTGCCGCCTTTTATTTTTTTGTGTCTCGAATACTGTGTGTCCCGATATTGTGTTCGTAATATGTTGTTTTTTGGTATTTTAGGTTAAGTTATCGTGTGGTATTGGCCTTTGAAATCACCTCGGATTGTTTTCTGTTTATCTTGCTAAGGAAGTAACAGCGTTAGGCCTGGGATTAATATAACTGTGATTGTGGTTCTGGACTCTGTTCCGGAATATTTTTCAGATCTCGTTTGGCCAACGTTGTTATCTTCTAGGAATTATCCCTAACTGTGACCACTCTCTACGTCTCAGTTCAGGCGACCTGAGACTTACGCAGTGTGGCCCTATAAGTTCTGGCGCCCTTCGATCTCCCGGTCGGTATCTGGCCAACTAATTAATGTTCCAGCGAGGTCCGTCTCTGGTTAGGTGATCCTGAGTTTAGAGGTGACTTTAAATTTAATTTGGGTTATTTTGGTGCACGATTCATTGTGTGCGTTCACTTTTTTTGTGTTGTCCTAAGTGTCGAGTGGTAGGTGGTTGGGGTTTTTATTGCCCATTAAAGGCTTTTCCTGTACTTAAATTTTGAGACTGCTTTCCAAAAACAAGTGCGATCATATAACTAGAAATAATTTTTGTTCTCCGACCCATGACCCCGCAGCCTTCTGTAGCTAGCCGCGCAACCGATTGAATTCGGGTCAGCTGAGGAAAAGCAATAGCTATAATATATATATATATATGTGTGTGTGTGTGTGTGTGTGTGTGTGTGTATACACGATAACTCTCGACAGACTTAATCGATTTAAACGAAATTTGGTACACACATTGAAACCCATTGAAGCCTATTTAAAATCACTACGATTCATTGTAAAAAAATATGTTTAAATACAATGGACGGAATTATACCAACAACAATGACGTCTGACAGATAATATTAACTACTAAGTGTTACGTTTGTGTGTGTGTGAACTGTGAGTCCAAGTCGCGCGCGCAGGCACAGTTGTCGAGAGTCACCCCCCAGACGCTTGTGTTCAACCGTACCATACACTGCAGTTTTGGATCGCGAGTTGGTTCGCTGCGTGTCGAACGAATGAAAAAAGAACGTCGCGTATGGTAGCCTTGAGAGAAACCCAATGACAGTGCCGTTAAGTATAGGCCACTTCACTTTGTGCCGCCCCCCTCCTTCCTACTTATCATTTGTATCTATTTACCTAGGTCATTAGGTAACAATTTTTTTGAAATCTGCCGCCCCTAGGCCGCGGCCTTACGGCAAATCCAGTACTGCCCAATGACGTCACGTTATATTGCAATATTTGCAATATCAGAAAAAAAATTATTTAACCCGTCACCGTCGGGAATCCGAAACTTCCAGATTCGCGCTGGCTGAGTTATCAATTACTTCCACAGTGACACGTTCTTCCAGGATTTTTGGAGGATAAACGAACGGTGTACCGCAAGGTACCGTTCTAGGTCCAATACCAATTTTAATATATATAAACGATCTTTATAACACATTGATAGATGGGTCTATAGTGTCATTTGCTGACGACATTGCTCTGTTATTTTCCGATGTGACTTGGAGTGGAACTATGGCAAAGGCAGAAGCTGGCATGGCTTTAGTATATAAATGGCTCAATAATAGCTTACTGACACTTAACGTGACGAAAACTAAATATATGACCTTTACTGCCTCTATAGTTCGACAACCTGACATGACAAAACTTAGACTACATACATGTGACGGAAACTGTGACAAATGTTCATGTACAACAATTGATAAAGTGCATAAAATAAAATATTTAGGTGTAACTATTGACTACAGACTAAAATGAAAGGACCACATATAAGACTTAAATAAAAACTCAGGAAATTAATATACATCTTTATATCCCTAAGACAAATACTGACAGACGGAACAATTATTAAAACTGTGTACTATTCCCTCTGCCAGTCAATTCTTAGTTATGGTCTTGCTGCTTGGGGAGGTGCTTACAGAACATCATTGGTCCCGCTCATCAACACTCAAAAAATTCTATTACGAATTATTCTTCGTAAACCCTTCCGCTATCCTTCTGAGGACTTATTCAGAGATTTTGGAGTTCTGAACTTGCAACAGCTGTATGCAAAGACAGTTCTTAAATTAGTGCATCGAAGTCTAGAATTTATGAATCCAGTCAGCCATTCCCATCAAACCCGAGCCCAATCCCTAAATCTTCTCAAAATGTCGAAGACCTTTGGCCAGAAACACATTACATTCCTTGCTCCCAAGCTATACAATCTATTACCCATGGAGTATAAAATGGTTGCAAATAGGAAAAGATTTAGTAGGCTTATAACACGATGGTTGCTAGAGGATGGCAGTGCGACGATTGCCGTGTGTGATATCATCGGTTGACTCAATAATTAACTATTTTTCAATCAGATCAGTTACACCATAACTACACATTTTGTATTTGTTTTTTTTTTGTTTTTTATTTCTTCTATTTTTTTTCAGTCCGATCAACATATAATTTTTGTGCTCCCACCCTAGCACTGGCTTGCCAAGTTGGGTGGGAAAATTCTAAACATTTTATATTGTTATAGATAAATGTGTATTTTTTTTGAAGGAATAAATAAATAAATAAATTAAATCCTACATTTTTAAAAATATTATACATGAATAGGGTACATGCCAGTGGACAGTGATCAATATAAAACTTTGTTATAATGAAAGTTTATGCTCTAAAATATTTATTAGAATTTTTATTTTTATTAATTAAGTTTCGTAAACATATTTAAATAAATAAATAAAATCATAATTTTTAATCTACTACTATGAAAAAAACCACATATGCTCTTGAAGAATGGTTTACAAAAAATAGTATTAAAATAAATAAAGATAAATCACCCTTATAAAGTTTGGAAATTATTTCGAATTAGCTAACCCTATAAACTTATTGGGAACGGATGTAATGTTGGGGGACACTGTCAGGTTCCTTGGCCTTAATATCGATAAAAACTTGGATTGGAAATCCCACATAGATGCAATAATGCCTAAATTGAATAAAGCGATGTATATATTACGAATCTTGAAAAAATATGTCAACGATCAAATGTTGATTAATGTATATTATGCATATTTTCATTCCAAAATACAGTTTGGTATCATCTTTTGGGGCAGTTCAGGTCACACTGTAAAGATTTTTAAACTACAAAAAAAGTGCATCAGAATCATGGCAAATGTGACACCCCGCACTAGTTGTCGTGGATTATTTATTAAATTATCAATTCTCACTGTGTATGATTTATATATTTTTGAATGCAGCAAATTTGGAAAATATCATCCAGATTTATTTCATAGAAACCATAGAACTCATGCATATACTACTCGTGACAAAAATAATTTGAAAACAGATTTCGCGGCACTGACAGTTACGTATAGGGGTGTCAGAAATGCCATGATTCGGATTTATAATAAAATGCCAAATCATTTAAAAGATGAACCAAATAAAAATAAATTCAAAAATGACTTAAAAACATTCCTGTTGGGACTTTGTAGCTATTCGTTAAAAGAAATTCTGCAAAGAAATGATTATGACGCTATTTATACTTTGTGCTTATTAATCAAATAGAGATTTTTTTTATTATTATTATTATCATCTATGTGTCACGTGACTTCAAACACCGCGTGACGTCAGTTCTAAGTAAAACATTAATGCATCTAAAGCAACGCAGCTTAAATTGCTTACATCATGTTTACTAGGTACAGAACGGTATTTTTCAACACTCTGTTTCTGGGTCTTTAAATAATATTTGTAGCTAATATAAACGAAATTTCATAAAATTATGACGTCATTTTTAAGTAGAGCAAAAACGATTTTTAGCGGGCGGGGCTAACATAAATATTTCAAAAATTATTTTTGAGCTTATTTGAAATCAGAATGAAGTGATTTTTTAGGTGTCATTTTGTTCATAATTTACTGCTCTATTAATATAACACAAAAAAAATTTAGTCATCTACCCTATTTGATTATTTCATTTCCCATGTTCAAACATTTATGTTATTTAGAATCTTATTCCGGAAAAATATACAGAGCGTCCTACTTAAAAAACCAAAGTTAGATATTTTTCCGGAAAATAGGTAGGCCATGGAAAAAAAATTGTTTGCGCCATTTTATAAATCAGATTTAGTTACACAAGTCTCTTATTTAACTTTTTCTTGTCTTTAATTTTTCGGCAGATATAAGCTGGAAAATGAAAAATCAGCCACCTGTATATCGGTTTTATTAATAAGAATTTGATTTAATGGCGCCATTTTACTCTGACGTTTGGAAAAATCTGCTAGATTACGTTCGGAATTGTTTAGATGGCTCGAATTGCTCGCATGTCATGTGACGATTCTTGTTTTATATAATAGGGCATACCTTGAGCGTGATCCCATTCCCATATAAATTTAAAAAGACAAAAATAATAAAATTTTGAGGTCGGTGCCAATTTATTAAAAGTATAATATATGTAGGTAGGTACCTAAAAAAAGTTTTTGTTATTAAATTGGCGCCGACCTCAAAATTGTATTATTTTCGACTTTTTAGTGGCTTTTTTTGAAGTTTTTTTTTTTATAAAAAATTTTTAGATGTAAGCTTGTGAGATTCAAAGAAACGTTTATTACAGTATTCAAGTGAGTTAATTAGAATACAATTGTCACACGACACTGATAAGGGTCGCTAACCAGTATGCATGCGTTTATGATTTAAACCGCTTATTTGGTTGAAACACTTCTTACAAACGTCACACTGGTATGGCTACTCACTGATGTTTTGTGCGTTTGTGATACTTTAAACCGTATAAGTGGCTGAAACACTTATTACAAATGTCACACTGGTATGGTTTCTCACCGGTATGTGTGCGTTTGTGTAGTTTTAAAGTGCTTAAAAGCCTGAAACACTTATTACAAACGCCACACTGGTATGGTTTCCCACCAGTATGTATGCGTTTATGATCATTTAAATGGCTTATTTGGCTGAAACACTTTTTACAAACGCTACACTGGTATGACTTCTCACCAGTATGTGTGCGTTTGTGACGGTTTAAAGAGTTTAAGTGGCTGAAACACTTATTACAAACGCCACACTGGTATGGTTTCTCACCAGTATGAATGCGTTTGTGAATATTTAAACTGTCTAATCGTTTGAAACACTTATTACAAACGTCACATTGGTGTGACTTCTCACCAGTATGTGCGCGTTTGTGAATATTAAAACTGTTTAAATACCTGAAACACTTATTACAAACATCACACTTCTCATCAGTATGTGTGCATTTGTGAATATTTAAATTGCCTAGTTGGCTGAAACACTTCATACAAACGTCACACTGGTATGGTTTCTCACCGGTATGTGTGCGTTTGTGAAGTTTTAAAGTGTTTAAAAGCCTGAAACGCTTATTACAAACGTCACACTGGTATGGTTTCTCATCAGTATGTGTGCGTTTGTGAACATTTAAATTGCCTAGTTGGCTGAAACACTTCATACAAACGTCACATTGGTATGGTTTCCCATTTCTACGGATACACATGTGTATTTTCAAATGAAAAGATTTTGTAAATTTCTTATTACAAATGTCACAATGATACTTCTTTTCAGTTGCTCTTTTAAGTTTCTCATAATTTACCGAAATATTTTTCTTCCCCTCCTCACATTTGTTCCGACATTCATCTACATTGTTCTCCGATATGTGGCCACTATAGATCTTTGAGTTTTCGCTGCCGTCACCCTTAGATAAAGTTTCCATTGTATCATCAGCACATTCTGTTAGATTTAATGTATTATCATACAGCGGTTCGTCTTTGATTTCACATTTTAAAGGAATTTCTTGGTTAATTTTGTTTGTTGATTTTAAATTTCCATCTTTCCCGATGATAAACATGTTTTCGCTCAATTTGGTATTGTAACTAACATCGATCTTTGAGCCTTCGCAGTCGATTTCACTACCATCACTCTTGGATACAGTTTTTACTGTATCATCAGAATATTCTGTTAGATTTAATGAATTGTCAGTCGTTGGTTCAACTTTGATTTCGAATTTTAAAGGTATCTCTTCGTTAATTTTGCTAGGCACTATTTCTTTCCAATTGAAGTTCATGCCAAATATATCATGAAATACTATAGATTCACATTTAACGGTGACATCGCAATGATTCTCAGAAGACTTCTGAATGGAACATTCAGATTTGATTTGTTTGTCAGAAATATGCAGTTGCTGTAGATAGCGTCGCAGAGTTTTATCAGACTGTATTATTTGCATTTGGAAGTCGTGAATTTTCTTGAGTTGAGTGTAACATAAGCGGCAGATGAAATTGGGCATATTATCATGCGTTCGTATCTGAAAATCGAGACATTATTAAATTATTTTCAAATAAATAAAAAGCCAAAATGCTCTTAGATAATAATTGTAATAATAAGACGACGTATTATTCACTTATTGTCAATTATTTCTGAAATTTTAAAATTTTTGCAAAATAATAGAATATGATAACAAAAATAAATTGTTGTATTTATTCAGAAACAACACTGTGGTACAATAATTCGTCAAATAAAAATTCTGTATTATTTATGCCACTAATAATACTCATTTTTTTAGGATACAGTTTTAACTTATATTTTATTTGTGAGTAGACTATAAAATTAAATAGAATTAGTTGTTATAAACTATAATGCTATTTAAAATTATATGTAATAATCTCATGTATCACATTAGCAAACTTTGAAAAGTACTTACCTGAACGGGAGCACACCACATAATTATGTTCGATAGTTGATTTCTCATTTCGGCCGAAAAATGAAATATGTCTAATAGCGTTACGCCTTTTGATAAACACAACCGACACATTGCACTTATGCCATGTCCTTTTACCGAGATTTCGCTCATTATGTATCAATTTTTTTAACAGATCAATTGTGGAGGGTAGAGATAAGGAGACTGGAGAAGGGAGAAGAGAACTCTCTCAGTGTATGAAAAAGCGACCGTCAAAAGGCGTTAATAAGGGTAGCGCCACAAAAGCAAGAGTGTAAATTTTAAATGGAGGGTAGAGGTCCATAGATGCGCCAAATAATACTAGAGTAGGACAGAGAATTAAAGAAGGAAAGCAAAACTTCCCTTTTTAAATGGCGTACTTTTCAAAAGAAAAACCGAAAATAGAAAACAGCGATATATTATATAATTAATGTTATGTCAAATATCATTGGTAAACTTCTAATTATGCATAAAATAGTAAATAAGGATAATCCCAATATAAATAAACTCCTGAAAAATTATTTAATTTTTTAACAATACTGTGTGTAAGGAAGTAACAGCGTTAGGCCTGGGATTAATATAACTGTGATTGTGGTTCTGGACTCTGTTCTGGAATATTTTTCGGATCTCTTTTGGCCAACGTGGTTATCTTCCTCGAATTATCCCTAACTGTGACCACTCTCGCGTCTCAGTTTGGACGACCTGAGACTTACGCAGTGTGGCCCTAAAAGTTCTGGCTATGCTATATAAACGTTCGGATATGCCGCTTTTATTAAATTAGAGTTCGTATTACACTACTACCTATACTACCTATACCTACGTTCTGCGCACCCAGAGGCCAGAATATCTCTTAACGCGTACAAATCTGTTTCATTCTTTACTGTTTTCGCTCTCTCTCTAACACATTGATTTTGGTGCAAAATATAATGCAGAACGTGTCACGTGCGTAGTGAATTTACTACGGCTGAGGACTGTTTATAGAATATAGGTCCTGCGGCATGCCGTCATTTATAATAATGCTATGTGATGGCTTCATAATTATGAAATTTTAAAACATATTATAAAGATCTTTTTGATCTGAATTATTAATATCGTAGATCCTTATAAAAAATTAATAATAAATAAATAAAACACAACAAAATTTGATTTAATCAAGACGAGTCTAAAAATAGGTCTGATCACAACGAAATTATAATTTTGAATTACTTGTTTGTTTCAAAAGCGTAGCTAATAGAAACTGCCAAAACAAAACAATGTTGTGTCGACAATGTAGAGTATTATGTTGACTCAAAATTACACAACATAAGACCCCCCTTCGCATGGGAAAATTACAATTGAAAGTGGCCAGTTTTCAAAACTAACTGCAAAACCCACAGGAAGGAACCAAAGAATAGACATATAGTTTATTACGCATTAGTAATTACATACTAGTGTTTGTTATGATAAAAAAATTAATATATCATGGTGATCTTCGTCTGAGAACCATAGATGGACAGCTAGGCACGTTGTAGAAGGCGTGACAAAAGCAGGAGTCCACTAATGAAGTTCGTGAAGACGTAATGTCAATGAATTAAAATAAGTCTATGAATTGATGAAAAATAAAGGTAAATAATAATTAAATCAGCTGAACATCATTCTGCTTTGAGCTTGCGTAAAAAAAATTGTTGAACATAATTCTGCTGAGAAGACAAAAAGTATCAATTCGAGGCAGATGATCAAACACAGGGAGAACAGGTACTATCCTGGAAGTGTACAAACATATATAGGAGTGTATCGACCTCAGCAGGAGTAACCTGAAAGAATATAACGAATAAGAACTAGTTGTTCACTTCGTAAAAAATGACGGTAGCATGTCGCTAATCCGTTGCACGGAGGAAAATAAGGCAGCAAACCCATGTCTAAATCAAAAAAGTAAATATTTGATAAACAAAATAAAAAATGTTAAATACTGAATAATTATAAATACCAAATATCAAAATTCGCAGTGTAGTGCAATTAGTGCAAATATAGATTTGAGTTGTTTGATATAATGTTGTGAAATGTAATGTGAATAGATATAAATATATGTTAAAAGAGCAAAAAAAGCATAAAAATATTAAAAAATATAAATGTCAAAATGAAAAAATTATCAATAAAGTAAGTAACCATGGATGATAATCTGAAAAAGTAACTTAGGAGGAAAATAAGTAAATAAATTTATTGTACTTAAAAATAAATGAAGCGTTTGCGAAAAAATATTAAAAATGTCACTTTTTATCCGTTTTTCCAATCAAATTCTCCATTTGAATATATTATTTATGTTTCTTCTAAAGCTTTGTCCATGATACAATATTTTGAAAAAATATAAGTAGTGCTCACTTGTCAGGGGTCACCAATTATAAAGATCTTTTTGATCTGAATTATTAATATCGTAGATCCTTATAAAAAATTAATAATAAATAAATAAAACACAACAAAATTTGATTTAATCAAGACGAGTCTAAAAATAGGTCTGATCACAACGAAATTATAATTTTGAATTACTTGTTTGTTTCAAAAGCGTGGCTAATAGAAACTGCCAAAACAAAACAATGTTGTGTCGACAATGTAGAGTATTATGTTGACTCAAAATGACACAACAATATTATGCAGATTTATAATACAATTTTTTTTTTAATTGTGCGTTATTTTCTGGCAGTGTGGCAGATCCGCAGCTCTTATACAGGAGCCGCCACTGGTTCTGACTTAGTCATTGCGTCAAAAAGAGTACGAAAAACATATTATGAAACTTTTGAAAGGCGCGATCGTAACCATGGCGACGGCGCTTGCGCGTAACTACTCGTGAAAAGGTCTATTATGGAATGAGCTATTGTTCAGTTTCGACCCTTCATTATTTAAGCCAATTATTTTATTGTCAGTATCTTAGAATGTTGTAATAAACAAAACCGTTGGCTTGAAACTTTAGTTCTAAGATTAAGCAGAAAATTGAATGTACCTATCCGTATTTGTTCTGGGAATTATAGAAAGATAATAATAAATTGTGAAGGGTACCAATTTTATTATAGTTGCAAATAGTAGTTGTAAACACAACTCGTCATAAACGAAGCCTATTGTAAATCCTTCGTACCCCAATTAGTTATATTGCTAAGACGGGACTTAATTCTCATTAAAATAAGCCAAAAAGTTCATATAAACGTATGTCCTAAAACGGCACCCTTAGGGATATATAGGCTCTTTTAAGGGTGGGGGGAGCAAAAGTTTTTTATCCTGTATATTTTTTTTCATTTTTTTCTATAAATTTAAAATTTGTGGACATTTTTACGTAAAAAAGACATTTTTTTTAATCGATATCGCCAATCGTTTTTAAGTAAATTGGATTTGAAAATTGCCATCTTTTACAAATTATAATTTATTAATATTTTATGCGAACGTTAAAACTCGATTTACTCGAAAACTGTAACCGATATAGATTTAAACAAAAAATACCTTTTTGACGTAGAAATATCTAATATTTGACAATTTATGGTAAAAATAGAAAAAAATTTGAACAAAAAAAAGTTACAGGGTAAAATGACCCTCCCCCCTTCCGAAAGACCGAAAGAGACGCCACAGGTTTTGATAACCAAAAATGAACTGGCCCATCTTGTCCAGCCTGAAAAATTAGGTAAATGCGCAGAAATTTGTCTATTTATCTTATACTGTTCTCCAAATAATAGAAAAAAACCAAGTTCATCTGAACCCCTTTAAGGGCCTTTGCTTCCCTAAGGGTGCGTTTTAGGCCATATGTTTTGAATCATTATTTATGACTTCTTTAATTGATTCAATATTTTATAAACATTATGTTTAAAAACCTTATTTTATTATTTATTTATATTATTTCGATCAAGTATTTGGCGAGGATTTGCCCGAACACTCATTACCAGGGTGATAAATAATATACCTAGATTTGATATTTTTTTCAACAGAGAGAAAAATTTGAAAAATAATTGAACGTGAAAATGTAAATAAAATTCACTTTGCGTCTGGAATTTGTCTGAGTCAGTAGTATAATTTTGTGTCTTGTATTTTGTAAATTTCTTGATTGTTTTGAGTCGTAGTCTGGTAATTTCTGTATCGTTCTATTATTATTAATCACCCTAATATAGTTATTTATCAAATTCGTATTTCTATATTAAAATTATTGAACATTCATTTTATACTGTACGGTATATTAATTAATATTATTATTTCTGTTATAAGGAACGTTTTAATATTTGAAATTATTCTATTTATTGATTTACATTTTCTGATTATTTAAATTAAACGTTGGTAAATATTAAATTTGATTTTTTTTATTCCTTTTTTTATTTTAGATTTCTACTATTCCAGAAAACTCTGGACAGATCAATTGGGCCGTAATTAAATACCGTTTCTGGAATAGTTGAACTTAGAATTAACTTTAATTAAGATTTATTTATGTGTAGGTAATGGTCAATCTTTCTTTAGAATTCCACTGCGAGAAAGATTGATACAGTTTATACAGCGTGTCCACGAAAGTTCTTTACAAATAGATTTTTTTTTATTAATAATCGGAGTAAAAATTTTTTTCTGTGGAAAAGTTCTGTTTCGTCCAAAACCTCTAAAACACCAAAGAAAATTTTTTTCGGCCTAAAGTTATACGAGGGAAATCAAAAAGTTTTATTTTACTAAAAATAAAAATTATCTGTGATATTCAAGATTTTCGCTAAATTACTTACATAAATTGAATTCAAAATTATAACATAACTAACTTCTAAGTATAATTATTTATTCAGAATTATAAATCAGAATTCAACATGTCCTCCATCTCTCTCCATAAAAAGAACAGTATAACTTTAGGCCTAAAAAAATTTTCTTTGGTGTTTTAGAGGTTTTGGACGAAGCAGAACTTTTCCACAGAAAAAAATTTTTGCTCCAATAATTAATAAAAAAAAATTCTATTTGTAAAGAACTTTCGTGGATATGCTGTATGAACTTTTTGACTTATTTTGATGAGCACTGCATGCTTTTGCCCGAACACACTGTATAAACATGGATACGAAACTACTAAATAATAATATGAGCAATTATTGGGATCCATCAGATAGGTGGAGCTTAAAAAACATGGCGCAGAGGGGGGGGGGGAAATTTCATATACGGGGTATACTTTTGCGTGTAATTTTATGATTTTCAAAGTGATAAGAAATGATAAATATAAGTGCAATTTGTGATTGGGCCGGTACGAATCCTAAACAAAGGAATTTCGTTGAAGGAGAACGGATTCTCAAAGCCGGGCATATTATCAAATGTCGGAAATATAACGAGAAAAATGCATGCAAAAGTAGTAATCTTTACGACATATTGCTTAAAAACATCAAAATTAAAAGAAAATCTCCACGAAATTAATCATCCGCGTTCAATGTGCCTTTATGGCTGAGTTAGGTGAATAATGTAAACACATAACTGCAACATAATAAGTTATATTGTAATAAGTAGGTAAGTTACTAACCTCAAAATATTTGTATACAGAGTTAGTCCTATAAATCTGTCAAGCATCAAATGATTTTACTATTGTAGTACAGTATGATAATAAGTACATCTTATTATTAATATAAAATACTAGCGGACCCGGTCCGGCTTCGCTCGGATGGTATGAAATTATGATTTAATAGCGGTCACCCATTACTCCGCTCACGTATATTTAGTATAGCTGACCCGGCAAACGTTGTTTAGCCATATACGTTATTTCCAGGAATAATTACATTACTCACTCGCTTCGCTCGTTCGTTTTAATTTTATTGATATACTACTCACTCGCTTCGCTCGTTCGCTTGAATATAATAAATACACTACTCACTCGCTTCGCTCGTTTGCTTGAATATAATAAATACACTACTCACTCGCTTCGCTCGTTCGCTTGAATATTATAAATACACTACTCACTCGCTTCGCTCGTTCGCTTGAATATTATAATTACATTACTCACTCGCTTCGCTCGTTCGATTGAATATTATAATTACATTACTCACTCGCTTCGCTCGTTCGTTTGAATTTTATTAATACACTACTCACTCGCTTCGCTCGTTCGCTTGAATATTTTCGCCTACTCACTCGCTTCGCTCGTTCGCCATATATGTATTTTTTAAAGCTTAATATAAAAATCGCGATTAAAAATCAGGGGTTGATCGTATAAGGGTGAAAATTTAGAGTTGTATGTATTTTTCAATGCTGAATCATGAAAAACTTAAAACAAAAAATTTTGTCCAAAAAATAAAAAAAAATTTGAGGTAGACCACCCTTAACATTTAGGGGGATGAAAAATAGATGTTGTCCGTGTCTCCACCCTACCCGATAAGCACACAAAATTTCATCAAAATCGGTCCAGCCGTTTCGGAGGAGTTCAGTAACGTACACCGTGACAAAAATAGGGGTTGATCGTAGAGGGGTGAAAATTTAGGGTTGTATGTATTTGTGTATGCTGTATCATAAAAAATTAAAAACAAAAAATGTTGTCTAAAAACTTAAAAAAAAAATTTTGGGGTGGACCACCCTTAACATTTAGGGGGATGAAAAATAGATGTTGTCCGATTCTCCACCCTACCCGATAAGCACACAAAATTTCATCAAAATCGGTCCAGCCGTTTCGGAGGAGTTCAATAACGTACACCGTGACATGAGAATTTTATATATTAGACAGGGGTTGATCGTATAAGGGTGAAAATTTAGAGTTGTATGTATTTTTCAATGCTGAATCATGAAAAAATTAAAACAAAAAATTTTGTCCAAAAAATAAAAAAAAAAAATTTGGGGTGGACCACCCTTAACATTTAAGGGGATGAAAAATAGATGTTGTCTGATTCTCCACCCTACCCGATAAGCACACAAAATTTCATCAAAATTGGTCCAGCCGTTTCGGAGGAATGCAATAACGTACACCGCGACACGAGAATTTTATATACCTATATGATTTTTTTAATTCATAAATACAGTTTTTCCACATTTCATTAGAAAATTATTCGCTGTAAAGTAAGTTTTACAAGGCAATAACTGACAGTGTTTAAGGCCATGATAATAGAAAACGTCGCGAATTCCATTTTCGATAAACTTTTTGTATATTTTACTTATTTTATATTTGTAATAAACAATTTCACGATAAATTTGCACTGTGAGCATGTAAAATTTTCCCTCGTTTTGAATACAATTTTGTGCCACCAGATGTCATATGCTCATTTGACGGATCCCAATAGTAAAAATCTATGTTTAAAATTAAGCCGTTTCTAAGGTTTTTTTTTAAGAAAATGTTTATAAAACTTATGTTTTCCATATATGTGTTTGACACATTTGGCGACTTTTCCCTGTAAAATGGAGACTTTCAAGCCATTCTTTAGGGACTTTTAACAATACCAAATTGGCAACACTGTCGGTAAAGTAGTAACAAAAAAAAACTGGCAGTCTTTTCTTACGACGTCCAGTGAACAGTGAAAACTGAAATGTAAAGATATAATTTTCAATAAACATTTTTAGTTAAATACAAACAACGTGTTTAATTAATATTATTGAATATCTCAATAGTTTAAGATATCTCGCACAACCCTGAACTTGTAATAACAGGAGTGTGCGCACATCACAACAAAAAACAACCTATAAATTATAAAACTTTGAATTTCAAAATTGTTAAAATTAACATAATGAACGAAATATCGATAATTGGATCTGGCGTGACTGCAATGTGTCGGTTGTGCTTATCAAGTGGCGTTACACTGTTAGATATATTTTCGTTTTCATCGAAAATGCAGAATAGCGTGGCTGGTGTAATCACGAAATGTGCTGCTGTTCAGGTAAGTTCTATTCTTTCTAAAGAATACCTACGGGCAGTACATACAAGGTGATTCTGTAATGAGTACCATAAATGATACAGGATGTACCTACTGTCAAAATAATACGAAAACCAAGAATAACTTTTTTTCCAAAAGTGCTTCCCTAACAAGATACAGGGTGTTAAAGGGTCGATTTGGAGAACACTTATTTGCTCGTATCTTTTAACTGGGTTGAACAATTTAATTCATTTTTGGTAGACATCTACTACATAAATAAGAATCGTAAACGGACAAAATTTTGTTGCATTTGAACAACCCAGTGGCGTAGAATTGGGGGTCATGTGACACTTTTTCCCCCCAAAAAAAGTTGCTGTTGGGTTTTTTCCATTTTTCTTTGTTTTTTTAGTATTATTGGTTCAAATACAACAAAAAAGGTACACTTGTTTCATTTGCCCAGAAGCGTCCGTTTCCGAAATATTCTGACTTGCGTGTCACTATGTGAAATACCAAGCTGCAAAGTTATCACAGAAAAAGTTTTATTAACAAACAAATAAAATACTTAAAGTCGAATACATCTAGGTAATAAAGTTTAATTAACAAAAAAATAAAAATTAGTAAAAATAAAATTAAAGTAAGTTTTCAAAGTGTCCTTCCCTTGGAACATGACCCCAAATTCTACGCCACTGGGTTGTTCAAATGCAACAAAATTTTGTCCGTTTACGGTTCTTATTATGTAGTAGATGTCTACCAAAAATGAATTAAATTGTTCAATCCAGTTAAAAGATACGATCAAATAAGTGTTCTCCAAATCGACCCTTTAACACCCTATATCTTGTTAGGGAAGCACTTTTGGAAAAAAAGTTATTCTTGGTTTTCGTATTATTTTGACAGTAGGTACATCTATCATTTATGGTAGTCATTACAGAATCACCTTGTATTATGGATATTTGAAATAGTAATATAGTTTCTCACTGATTCAACATCATTCTCTTACATGTTAACTTGTCACAAACAAGCCATCGTTTCAAATATATCATAACATGGTTTTTAACAACAATTTTAATTTAGCTTCTTAGACCTGTTCAGTTATCTTCATCTTTTTCGAATTAACGACTTATTTTTTTATTTCTACCGCACCGATAGTGCCACAAATGGCAAATTTACTCTGAAGAAAATCTTTGTTTAATAACATTTGAAAATATAATTATTAAGAAAACATTTTTTTATAAAAAAGTATCAATAATTTGAAAATAATTAAAATTTCTCTCGATTGTTAGATAACCAGAGACGATGAATTACCGAATTTCATCTGCCAATCATGTTACACTCAACTGGAGAAAACTCACCACTTCTTGATACAAATAGAACAGTCTGATAGAACACTACGACGTTATCTTCAGCTATTATGCGTTTCTGACAAACCAATCAAAACTGAACCTTTCGAGGATAAATTAATCCTTAACACTAATACAGATATTGCGAAACCTGAATATTTAGAGCTCAATGGTGTGTTTGACATAGATCCTAATTGGAAAGAGACCGGACCGGGAAATTTCATTCAAGAAAATAAAAATAACGATGATATATCTTTAAAATCTGAGATCAAAGTCGAATTGGTTGATGATTATTTATTTTTACCAACAGAATGTACAGCTGGCAAAGAACACATATTGTCTGATATAGATGGCAGAGAATTCAGCTGCGAAGACTCAAAGATCGACATTGGTGAGACTAAAGTGAGCGAAGACATGCCCGTAAATTGGAAAGAGAAAGAAGCGGAAAATTACATTGTGACGAAGAAATTAATGGACGAAATATCTTTAAAATCCGAAATCAATGACGAAAAGTTCGATGATAAATTAACTCTAACAGAATCATTCGATGACACGGAAAACGCTTCATCTAACGGCGATGCTAATGAAATTAGCTGCGATGTTACGAAGATTAATATTGGCAACGCATCGGAGAATTCGTGTTTACGTTCTGCGAATTTGAACGGAAATTTTAGTAAATGCGAAGAAACAAATAAAAATATTTCGGTAATTCGTAAGAAACACAAAAGAGGAAATAAATTGAAATCGTATCGATGCGACATTTGCAGTAAGTGTTTCTCCAAGTATTCTGGTTTGTATTATCATAGACGAACACATACTGGTGAAAAACCTTATCACTGTGAGCTTTGTGATAAGTGTTTCGCCAATTCATCCAATTTAAATGCACACAAACGTATACATACTGGTGAGAAACCTTTTCAGTGTAATGTTTGCAACAAGTGTTTCTCTCAGTTATCCAGTTTAAATTGTCACAAACGTATGCATACTGGTGAGAAACCTTATCAGTGTGACATTTGTAATAAGTGTTTCTCTCAGTTAAGCCATTTAAATCGGCATAAGTTTAAACATACCGGTGAGAAACATTTTCAGTGTGATGTTTGCAATAAGTGTTTCTCTCATATATCCATTTTAAATTGTCACAAACGTATGCATACTGGTGAGAAGCCTTATTAGTGTGACCTTTGTAATAAGTGTTTCTCTCAGTTAAACCATTTAAATCGACACAAGTTTAAACATACTGGTGAGAAACCTCATCAGTGTGATCTTTGCAACAAGTGTTTCTTTCTGTCATCCACTTTAAATCGTCACAAGTGTATACATACTGGTGAGAAACCTCATCAGTGTGACCTTTGTAATAAGTGTTTCTCTCAATCATCCAAATTAAATGAACATAAACTTGCACACTCGTGAAATATTTACTTAGTAAAAATACTAACGACTCACATGCTGACGTGATAATAATTAAATGGCTAACAGTTTTAGAGGAATCACGTCTAAGCAAAGATAAATTAGATGCAACAAAAAACCCGATGCAGATAATCTGGATTCAAAACGAAATATTGATAAAAAATTTTGGGTTCTGTCAAGTGGGCATAATGTGACATAACATGGTGGTAGAAAATTTTACACGGTAAGGGAAAAATGTACATGCTAACAGTGTAAATAAATCGTGAAATTGTTTATTACCAAAATAAAACAACTAAAATAAACAAAAAGTTTATAGAAAATGGAATTGGCGACGTTTTCTAATATCATGGTATTAAACATTATCAGTTATTGCCCTGTAAAACTTACTTTACAGCAAATTATTTTCGAACGAAATGTGAAGAAACTGTATCTATGAATTATAAAAATATTTTATATTAATAATAAGATGTACTCATTATCATACTGTACTACTACCATTATTAGTCACTGATGATTGACAAATTTAGCACTGACAATAATCATACAAATATTTTGAGGTTAATAACTTACTTATTACAATACTTATAACATAATATTATGTTGCAGTTATGTGTTTACATTATTCACCTAACCCAGCCTTAATGGAGCATTTAACGGATGATTATTTTGGTGGAATTTTTTTTTTTAATTTTGATGTTTTTAAGCAATACGCTGTAAAGCACTACTTTTGACAGCTCAGTTTTCTCGTTATTTTAACACATTTGATAATATGTCCGGCTTTGAGAATCCGTTTTCCTTCAACGAAATTCCTTTGTTTAGGATTCGTACCGGCCCCATCACAAATTGCACTTATATTTATCATTTCTTATCACTTTGAAAATCACAAGATAACATGAAAAAGTATACCCCGTATTTAAAATTTTCCACTAACGCCGCCATGTTTTTAAAGCTCCGCCCATCTGACAGATCCCAATAGTCAGCTTTTTTTCGACATTTATCATGTCATACGAAGCGCTATGTGACATCACGAATAAATAAACACAATTTTTTTAGGCAGTTGTCCTCTGTTCAGACATCAGTTGAAAATGTTTCGCACGCTTCAAATTTGTTTACTTAAGGCCGTTTCTCACGGGGCGATTTTAATTGATCACATTTAGTTGATCAACTAAAATCGAATGAAAATGAGCGTGAGCACCTATATTTCAACTTTTGTTGATCAATTTTAGTCGGTTCCACAAAAGTTGGACTGAGTCTAACTTTATCGTTCAAGTATGAGTCATATTCAACTTCAAACTAGTTGAAACTGCTATTTGAAACATGATTGAAGCGTGTGAACTGCGAACTATTGTATTGTCAGTCAACTTCAGTTCATTCGTCTGTCAGTACTGTCAATGTTGTCTGGTGTCCCAAAGTGTTATATTATTATTTATAATAATGAAGTGGTCAGAAAAATTAACATTAAATTTCTTAGAGTTGTATCAAAAACACGATTGTTTGTGGAATCACAAATTAGACTCATACAGAAATAAAGATTGCCGAGAAAATGCATTACATAGGTATTATAAAGAGTGAAATGAGGTTAGAAGACCTGTCTATAGCGGACATTAAAAATAAAATTAAAACCATCAGAACAATGTATAACCCAAAAACGACGTTTTTTGCATTGTTTCGTCATTGTTATTAAATTTTTTTTTAGTTCGTCTCTTAACAAAGAGGCTATTATTCCTAGACCTGCACGGAAAACTGCATTTGGCGCCATTTTGAAGTTGAAACAGTCAATCAATTTTCATTGAAACGTGGGAACGAAAAATTGTTCAATTTAAGTTCAATTTTAGTTGATCAACTAAAATCGCCCCGTGAGAACCGGCCTTTATACGTGACGTCATCCAACTGCCATGTGTCATGTGAGACGTTTTCGGGATTGAGAATAGCCGAGAGTTTAGCAATGACCTTTATATGGCAGTTCATGGGTCTTCCATTGCAAGCCCCCAGTTCTCAGGCTCTAATCCGAGAACTGGTATGAATACAATAGGTTATATGCATAGGACATAGGAAAGTGTATTCAAATTCTTTGAAGGTGACTTATTTTTTAGTTATAAAAAATCTGAATAGAAATTGCGAAAACAACTACAACATTATTTTCTGATTGAAATTGATTTATTATAAAAAATAAATATAAACATGCCGCGTGACGTCACCCGCACTGAGAACGTCATTGCGCGGAGAAATTCAAACTTTGACGTAGTAGTAGCATAACTTTATTTTTGAAGATGTTCCAAAAATTCTTTCGGCATTAATTTTGTAATTTTTAAAACTATGATTAATACTAAAAAAGGGAAACTTCCTAATTGTCGACGACAACCTAACCTCATTTTTAATAATGGAGTATTTGGAATCGATTATTAAAATATCTCGAGATGTTATTAAAAATCATTCGAAAGTTTTTTTGTAGGTACTTTTAAAAAATATCTTTGCACAATGAACTTGCAGTGTAAAGTGTTCTGCAACGAATATTGCATGGGCATTATTTCACAGACCAGTATTGAATAGTGATTAGGTACTTTCGTTTTTTATTTTCCTCTGTTCAATGAAGCACTCCATGCAAGTGATTCTTTCAAGTCTGAACAAAAGTTGAATATTTCAGTGTGACTAGTAAATTACACCTCCTTGGTACATTCAAGTTGTCAGTACTCAGTTGTCGCGACTCACTTCATTGTCATTAGTTTCAAATTTCAGTGTTACCAAACTAACATAAGAAATTCAAATATTCCAAAAAATTTTAACATCAATTTTAATTACGAATAATTGAAAATACTCCAATTGTGACGAAACAGCCGTATCGTGATTACATTTTATAATATAAACAGTTTTTACTTTCATAGAAAACGATTTTATAGTTAAAATTAAAACTAACCATATGTCAAGTATGCTATTTTGATCTTCTGTCAGTAGTTACTAAGTACAATGGTAATTTTCATTTAAATTTTAATGGTTTCAATGAAACCACAGGTACATAAAAAATGTGTCTAGATTTATGAGCACGATAATGTGTTTTTAAGGATTTGTAAATGTGTTATTGCTTGTAAAGACTTTATATTTGAGCTGTTTGTCTAATAAATCGGCACTAGCTGAAATTACCAAAATCTTTTCATTTAAAACTAATTGATTTTGAATTACAGCCGTTTTATTTCAGTTTTGGATATTCTCCAGCAAGGGTAAGCATTGTCCACACTTACACGACACATATACGCACAGCTGAGTTTATTACGGGTAATTGTACCCTATAAACGAAACTGGGCACACTCACGCACGGCCGAGCCTTTTACGGGTAAATGTACCCTAAAGACGAAACCGTATTTCACACGTACACACATAGCTTCGTTTATTATGGGTAATTGTACCCTATAATCGAAAACTGGGCACATTCACGCTACGGCCGAGTCTATTATGGATATATGTGTCCTAAAGACGAGTCCGTAATATCACACGTTGATTATCGGTTACGGGTGGATGCACCCTAACGAGAAGCAATTTCATACACGTAACACTTCAGACACAGAACGTTTAGTATGCCTGGATATAATACCGGCGCCTAAAGGTTCACACGCCATAAGTACATCCTATCACCAGAACGTTGCGCGGCTGTAGAATTATATACTAACTTTTCATTTAAATTACAATTTTCGAGTTAAGAGTAGCATAGAAAGGTTATAGGGTACCTAAGTGGTTTAGGACTATCAGTCAAACCCACAAACCCCTTGTATGCGGACCCACCGATCCTGTTTTTACTGTCCACAGGCATTAAACGAACTTCCGTCTGTCTCTTAAGATTACAGACAATAAGTTACGCGGTGGGAGTTTTTTAGAGCCAGTAATAAATTTACTCAAGGATCCAAACAGTACCTTTTTGAGACGGCCTAAAGGACAGAACCGTTACACAATCTCACCAGAAAATTTCACCATACCACCAGATATCCCACTGCCCACTATGTGTGTCAAGTTGTAAGGATCAACTTAATTTTTTTCAACTTTTTCAACGCCAATCGTTTGTTCTACGTTTGTTCCGGACGCCTTTAAAATTTCAGCGTTTGTTCCGAAAAAATAAAAAAGTTATTAGCAATAATAGGTGGCCAGCCAACTTGACGTCAAGTTGTATGGACCACGTCCTAATAACAACATTTTGAGACCTTTTATTATGCCAATCATTTGTTCTCGGTTTGTTCCGGACGCCTACAAAATTTCAGCGTTTATTCCGAAAAAATAAAAAAGTTATTGGCAAAAATAGGTGACCAGTCACTTGTATATGTACACAATTGAACATTCGTTTGTCATTTTACTTTTGGCCAGTAGTGTACATAATATTTGTTGGTCACCTATTTTTGCTATTAACTTTTTTATTTTTTCGGAAAAAACGCTGAAATTTTGTAGACGTCTGGAACAAACCGAGAACAAACAATTGGCATAATCAAAATTCTCAAAATGTTGTTATTAAGACGTGGTCCATACAACTTGACATCAAGTTGGCTAGCCACCTATTATTGCTAATAACTTTTTTATTTTTTCGGAACAAACGTTGAAATTTTGTAGGCGTCAGGAACAAACGATTTGCGTTGAAAATTTCGACAAAATATAAGTTGGTCCATACAACTTGACACACATCTGCCCACTAGATGATAAATTTTAGTCACTAAGTAGGTAGCTGATTCCACCAGATCTAGTGGGAATTCCACTAAGTTTTTTTGAAAACGAAAGTGCTTGTCACTTGAATTTATGAAAGTGCTTGATGCTCGATACTTCTTTAAGCACTTAGGCTCAATGCTTTGCCTAGCTCTGATCTCCGTAAATACTAATTATTGTATTGAAATGAAATAAAAGCTATTGTGTTTGTGGCAATAATTCCTAATTAGGAAACAGTCATATATTAATTTTATTTTTTACAGCCTCACTCAATATAAACTTTAGTGTAATTTGTGCTCTTTCAGGTACAAATTTACCATCAGAGATAAAGGAGTCTCAAAATTCATTATTCACAGAATTTCTAATGCCTTTTAAAGAATATTTAATTTTGCCAAAGTAAAATATAACAAATCTTTTTTTTTAAGAATTAAAATCTTGTTTCTATAAATTTTGATATTTTAATTTTATACTATTCTATTTTAACAGCACCAGCTTTTCTGTAAGATCTAATAACAAAATTTCTAATCTGGGAACAATTCTGGCTTCAAAATATTTCATGAATCGAAATGGACATTAAATAATACTTAAAATCGACAACAGGTGATTAGACGGCATTTTTTCAACTGGAAAAGACACCTATTAATGTTTAAATAATAATCGTTTGAATTTAGATCTGCCTTCAAAACATTTATTGCAAACATTACATTGATATGACACTAATTATCTTAACCAAGAAATGATTAGCTCTTTAACCGCAAAATAAATTCACATATTAGTGAATAACACAACAATATATCAGACGACATATCGCCATGATATTTAATAGAAGGCTATAATATTATAAGAACAGTGTAAATGTCACTGTCGGGACTTGAACCCGAAACTCCCAAAATCGCGTCGGGCATGTTTCTAATTATTCGTGTCAACAGTAGACAATATTTTAATTTCTCTTATATATGCACAGTGTATCGCAGAAAGCACATACTGCGAGAGCTAATTTTTATAAATGGCTGGATGCCTTATTATAATCAAATCAAAATACAGAAGATCTGTAAGGTAGTTACGGAAATATTACAATTAACCAAGAAATTATTTTTTTTCTTATATTATAGCCTTCTATTAAACATCATGGCGATAATATTAAGTCGTCTGATATATTGTGTTATTCACTAATATGTGATTTTATTTATGGATAGGACTAATAATTTCTTGGTTAAATATAATATTTCCGTAAACTACCTTACAGATCCTCTGTATTTTGTTTTGATACTAATTATCTTATTCGATAAACCATAGATGTCAGGTGTTAGTATAATCTAGAATAATCTAATCTTACATTCGATATTTATATTACTTAATTAATTTTTTTAATCTTAAATAATTATTATCCGCAATGCAATTTATAAATATATGAACTTAACACTACATCGAAATGATTTAGGAATTAATGCGTTTTTTAAAGCATGTGAACGCTTGAATAATTCTTTAAAGAAGATACATTGTTACGGTTTCTCCCCTGTATGAAGTTATGTGCGGTTTTTTCTTAAAGGAGTCTGCCCACATATCCGGAGCATACCATAACCGTGCTATGAACGTATCAGGCACGAAAAGAAACACGACACGCACTATTATGCTTACTGCGGTCCATGCCTGTATGTAACGCCTATTATCCACGTATGCAACGCGTATTATGCCCGTATGCAATGAGTATTGCCCGTTCGGAATCCATTCATAACGTGCAGCACCGGATGTTATTTTCGCATACGTATCAGTGGTTGCGTGGACGCCTTGGGCTTGAAGTGTTATCAATTTTTAGTGTATTTGCCATAGAATATGGCACATACACTATTGGCGTCGGTCGGATGGCGGGACCTAGGGGTCGGACCAAAATTTCTCGACGTTCATACCCTCCTGAACAGTTTGCCACCATTTTTAAAAATGTTTATGTATGTATGTATGTATTTTTTGTATGTATGTATGTGTATATATATATGTGTGTGTGTGTGTACACGATAACTCTCGACAAACTTAATCGATTTAAACGAAATTTGGTACACATTGGAACCCATCACCGCAAGAAGCCTATTTAAAATGGGCCGGATCGGACCATTTTCAGGGTTGTATTTAGAGGTTCCAAAAAGTTTTTGGGCCCAAAAATACCAAAAAAATTGTCAAAATCGTTTCAAAATTGAAATTTAACTCTTTAGTAAAGATTAAAATGTGCTGCTAAAATTTTAATAAAATCGGCCCGACAGGACCGGACTTTCAAATTTTATGAAAACACTAGTTTGTTAATATGGATTTACTTATGGAAGGGTGTATTTAATTTGGTGCAGATGCTATACTGATAAAATCCATGTCTAATATCGAAATTTAGAAAAAATTAATTATTTTAAGGGATGTATTAAGGGGTTAAATTTTTATTTTGTCAAACAACAAACTTAAGTTCACATAATAATGCCACAATGCCTGTATTAGCAAATACACTATATTGTCGGCAGGGTTTGGCACTGCGACCCGAGTTTTTTTTTTAATATCAAATAGTTATGGCTATTAGAAAATTAACTGTTAGACAATTGGTAATGATTGGCATAATTTTGGACGAGGAAGAAAAAAAAGAAAACCAAAAAAAGACTCGACGCTATTGGAGATTGTATAAAAATTCATATTTACGAACAGATTCAATTAGTTTTTCGTCGTCCATATTTAACGCGGGTGCATTCATAACTTTCAGAGAACTACTAATGTATTGCATCTGATAGGTAGGAACGCAGAGCACACGTGGCTATAACCCGTAGCAAACACGTCAACACCGCGGTGGGCCGCCTGCGCACACCGGTTTGGCACCGTCGAGTGTCATGCATGGAGAGTATCGGCACCGGCTTCCCAGGTTGGTTCACTCTATTTTAGACACCATCTAGAGTTCCAGCACCTAGTCCTGTTGTTCTCTGCCGCTATCCCGATCGATGGGTGTTGGGAACAAATTTGTTCTCGGTCCGACAGGGCCACCAGATCCGATCGACGATGGGCGACAGACACCCAGTGAGAAATCACCGTCGATTGATCCTACCTCACCTATACTAGCCGTTACCTGAGTAAGTCTCTCCCCCTGGCGAAGCTAATGCCGTGATCTGCGTAGTCGCCAGGAATCCCCTCCGTTTAATATGAGGCAGCTCTCAAGCGTCCTCCTTTATTTAGTATTTGTACATGGCAAGAGCATAATATGTTTGGTTTATAGTGAGTCTGTTTATTTTAACATTCTTTGTATATATTTTGTATTTAATTATTCTTGTGTGGATTATAATAAACTCTAAAAATTTGGATTGAAAATACGCCAGTTTATTTCTTTTTAAAAGTATCTGTTGCGTTGTCTTCTGGCTTCCGGCGAGCTACACCAGCCGACGAAAGGCAGTGATTCCGTTGCAACAATGGTGGCAAGTTATCTGTTAAAAAGTTACACCGTTGCAAAATATAAAGTTATCGGCTTTATGAAACCCATTTTTCAAATTTTACAAAGGTGTGGTTTCTATTTTGTATGTTTTAAATTATGTTTTTTTAAACAATCAGCTCGTCTGAAACACATTTTACAAATGTCACACTAGTGCGGCTTCTCTCCTGTATGCTTTAATTTATGACTTTTTAAATGACATGTTTGTATGAAACACATTTCACAAATGTCACACCTGTACGGTCTCTCTCCTGTATGTTTTAACTTATGAATTTTTAAAGAATTTGAGTGTCTGAAACGCATTTTACAAATGTCACACCGGAACGGTTTCTCACCTGTATGTTCAAGTTTATGACTTTTTAAAGTAGTTGAGTGTCTGAAACACCTTTCACAAAGGTCACACCGGAACGGTGTCACTTCTGTATGTTCTAGTTTATGACTTTTTAAAGAAGTTGGCCCTCTGAAACACCTTTCACAAATGTCACACTTGTACGGTTTCTCTCCTGTATGCGTCATTTTATGATATTTTAAATGATTTTTTCGCCTGAAACACATTTTACAAATGTCACACTGGTGCGGTTTCTCTCCAGTATGCATCAAGTAATGCATTTTTAAATCATTTGCAAATTTGTAACACTTTTGACAAATGTCACACTTGTGCGGCTTCTCTCCTGTGTGTATTAATTTATGATTTTGTAAATGACATCTTTGTGTGAAACACATTTCACAAATGTCACACCGATATGGTCTCTCGCCTGTATGTTTTAACTTATGAATTTTTAAAGAATTTGAGTGTCTGAAACACATTTTACAAATATCACACTGGTACGGTTTCTCTCCTGTATGTATTAATTTATGTCTTTTTAAACTTCCGCACTCGCTGAAATACATTTTACAAATCTCACATTGGTACGGTTTCTCTCCTGTATGTTTTAATATATGATTTTTTAAAGAAAGTTTTTGTCTGAAACACATTTTACAAATGTCACACTGGTGCGGTTTCTCTCCAGTATGCATTAAATTATGACTTTTTAAATGACCAGCTCGACTGAAACACATTTGACAAACGCTACACTGGTATGATTTTCCCCCTGTTTCTGTTGGTATTTTTTTTAATAATACGTTGCGAACGTCGTGAGATTTCTTGTTTAAATTTTGACAATTAGTAAGATGTTCAGTTCTGTTCACAGTATCTTCATTAGAACGAAGCCGTTCGACGTCTTTAATATTTTCGGAGAACAGGCTACTATCGCCTTCTTTTAACGGTATGAATGGTTCTTCCAATTTCACTGGTAATTTCTCTATCATTCCATTTTCAAACTTAAGAGAACACGCGAAATTTACTGTCGTGTATACACCTACTTTAGTTTCACCAATTTCTATCATTGAATTTTCGCAATTGATTTCACTGCCATCACACGTAGATAGAGTTACTACTGCGTCAGCACACTCTGATGGAATTAAAGAATTATCATCCATTGGTTCATCTTTGATTTCAGATTTTAAAGATATTTCATCGTTAGCTTTATTTACTGCACTAAAATTTACAAGTACTTTCTGTTTTGAACAAAAAATATCACCCTCATCAATAATTTTCAAAGGCTCACACTTTGTAGTGACATCAGCATTAGAGTTCTGGCTAACGGAATTATCAAATGGTTCTCCGAGGATCGATTTAACCTTGATCTGCGGATGACAGTCGCTCAACTGCTGTAGATAGCGCTGCAGTGTTCTATCGGACTGCACTGCTTGCATTTGAAACTGGTGAAATTTCTTCAGTTGAGTGAAACATAATCGACAAATATAGGTCGGCATCTTATCGTGTCTAGTTATCTGTGACAAAATTACATAATGGTTACAATCTCAAGTAAGCACTAAATTTTGAAATGTCGAAAAAGCAATATCGATTATTAAATTATTGTCAATAACAAATAAATTTAATTTGCTATAGCATAAAACAGTTCTAATCAATCTTAGGCCCAGCGCACACATGCTATTTTTTGTATCGAAAATGCGTGATTTAGCAACCAGATTTTGACTGCATCGCGATTTGACAATTATTCAGTCACACAAACCTTCTCGTTTGATCGCGCGATTTGGCAACAGCATGGACACTAAATTGCACTTTCGCTCGATCTAGTGATTTGTGAATTTATTTCGCATTCGCGCGCCTGCGCCTCATTAGAATCTATGGCACGGTGTCGCGCGAACCTGCGGCCAAGTGGGCTATGTGTTTTCGACAATCGCGCGTTCTCGAAACATCAGTCGCGTATTTCAGCGAGTAACATGCGGGCTTACACTTGTTGGTTGCTGCATCTGACGATTTACAAGCGACCGATTCTCACAATCGTGATACAAAAAGTAATATGTGTGCGCTGGCCCTTCTAGTGGTTATTTGCGTTTGAAGAGATTTAAAAAATTAAGTTCAAAAATCTGTGCTAATATAAAAACTGATATGCGTGGAAAAAATTATTTAATTTTTTTAAGTCAAAACTTGCCTACGTAAAGTAACTAAGAAACGTATTAAAAAAATGTGTGTGTCAGCTTCGATGCACGACTGGAGTTTACTCCTTAAGTAGGTACTGTGGCGTAATTTTCTGAAAGATGTTTGTTTTGCGCAAAGCAAAGTGTCAATAATTTATGCCACCGGCTAGTTTACTCAGCGGCGCAAAGGCGAGGTAAGTTGCGCAATACAAATTTAAACAAACGCGGTCCTCTCCGGAATAATTAAGGATGAGCCAGATAACAACATAAATCAGTTATTATTATATAACTAGATTTGCAGATAGATTTGGTTTTTAGTATATGTGAAATTTTAGTTATATAATAATAACTGATTTATGTTGGCAGCACTAAATATTTTTAAAAGTTTTTTTCGTACCTACAGATTTCCGCTAATACATGAACAAGAAAATGATAAAAAAATGTTAAAATTAGAGCCCCCATTTTGTGGCTAGAAAACTTCTAATACTTAAACGAAAACATTTTAACAATAATTTTCAACATTTTTGGTTAATGGTCTTGTGCAATCGTAGGCCGATCCTGTTAATTAATGTCCATATCGTCTGTTTTCCGATTTGTTAGCTGACAAAAAATGGTAAATAAATAATTGTGCCATTCAAAATAGTTAGAATTTATTATTATTTTGTTAAAAATTTAAATTAAAATGTGCAAATTTTATTTTAGAAACCTAATTTTGACAACAGAAAAAAAAAGTTTAATTTGCAGAGCTGCCAGTTGCCACATCATACTCCATCTCAAAAACGTCATCATCAAACAGAAAGAGGTAGAAATCTACCTATTACACACCTATGTTTTAAAGTTAATTTCCAGACGAAACAGAACAGTTAAAGAACTAATTTTTCCTTTCAAACCTAATTTTTTTCGAAAAGAAAAATGCCTGAAATTAGCAGTTCTCACAAAAAAATAGGAAGAATTTTACCCTAAAAATTGCTCTACATTAAAGTCCTTAATATTTTAAGAATTTTTTAAAATTGTTAACTTACATGAACAGGAGCACATTCCATTATTACATCTGCTACAGCTTTTCCCAAGTCGGAGGAAAACCTAAATACATCATCCATAGTCATATCGCGTGATAGACATAATCTGCACATTTCAGTTAAACCATCGCCAATTATTTTTAATTGTTTCATTTTTAATTTTAAATGTAGGCCGTTTTCAAAATCACGAAAATTTGTCATTAATATATTGTAAGTAGATACAAGTAAATAAATGCGCTTGACGATTTGCATGTATTTCTACGGTCATAACTCATGAGGGTGTAGCTGGTAGCAAGAGCAACAATTTGGCACTTAGGCATTTTTGAAAACGAAAGTGCTTGTCGCTTGAATAAATCGGGCATTTATTTAAGTGCTTGATGCTCGGTACTTCTTCAAGCATTTAGGCTCAATGCTTTGCCTAGCTCTGATCTCCGTAAATACTAATTATTGTATTGAAATGAAATAAACGCCATTGTGTTTGTGGCAATAATTATTCCTAATTAGGAATCAGTCATATATTAATTTTATTTTTTTACAGCCTCACTCAATATAGACTTTAGTGTAATTTGTGCTCTTTCAGGTACAAATTTCCCATCAGAGATATTAAAGGAGTCTCAGAATTCATTATTCACAGAATTTCTAATGCCCTTTAAAGAATATTTAATTTTGCCAAAGTAAAATTTAACAATTCTTCTTTAAGAAAGAAAATCTCGTTTCAATGATTATTATTTTAATTTTATACAACAATTCTATTTTTATAACACCAGTAGCGACTTTTCTGTAAGATTTAATAGCAAAATTTCTACTCTGGGAACAAATTCTGCCTCTAAAATATTTCATGAAATCGTAAGGAAAAAAAAGCTGAATCGACAACCGCTGGTTAGACAGTATTTATTCAACAAAAAAAAAAAAAAACCTATTGAAGATGAAATAATTATCGTTTGAATTTAGATCTGCCTTCAAAACATTTATTAAAAACATCAGGTATACACTGATACATTTATCTTCTTCGAAAAACCATAGTTGTCAGGTGTTAGTATAATCTAGAATAATCAAATCTCACATTCGATATTAATTACTTAATTCATTTTTGAAGTGAAACCTTCCTTAGGCGCACAACACTACACTGATACAGTATCGTTGATGAATGCGTTTTTTAAAGCACGTGAGTTTAGAGAAGTCACATTGATACGGTTTTTCCCCTGTATGAAGTTATGTACGGGTTATTTAAAATTTAATTTGAAGTACTGAAGAACTTTTTAGATATGCCAAATCGGTACGGTTTCGCTATTAAAATATAAGTTTTCGGCTCTATAAAACCCATTTTTCAAATTTTACACTCGTACGGTTTCTCTCCTGTATGTATTAAATTATGTCTCTTTAATTTACACGATTCCCTGAAAGACATTTTACAAATGACACACTTGTACGGTTTCTCTCCGGTATGCTTCAATTTATGACGTTCTAAATGAGGTGCTTGTCTGAAACACATTTTACAAATATCACACTGGTGCGGTTTCTCTCCTGTATGCTTTAATTTATGAGTTTGTAAATGACCTGTTTGCCTGAAACACATTTTACAAATGTCGCACTTGTAAGGTTTCTCTCCTGTATGTCTTAATACATGATTTATTAAAGTACTCTTTTGGCTGAAACACATTTTACAAATGTCACACCGGTACGGTTGCTCTCCTGTATGTTTTAATTTATGATTTTTTAAAGAATCAGCTCGTCTGAAACACATTTTACAAATGTCACATTGATGTGGTTTCTCTCCTGTATGTATTAATTTATGTTTATTTAATGTAACCTTATGTTTGAAAAACATTTTGCAAATGTCGCACTGGTACGATTTCCTTTCTGTATGTTTCAATTTATGACGTTCTAAATGATGAGCATGTCTGAAACACATTTGACAAATCGCACACTGGTACGGTTTCTCTCCTGTATGTACGAAAGTATGTCTCTTTAATATAGTAGAGTCTCTAAAAGACATTTTACAAATGTCACACCGGTACGGTTTCTCTTCTGTATGTATGAAATTATGTCTCTTTAATATAGCCGAGTCTCTGAAACACATTTTACAAATGTCACACTTGTACGGTTTCTCTCCGGTATGTATGAAATTATGTCTCTTTAATATACCCGAGTCTATAAAACACATTTTACATATGTCACACTTGTACGGTTTCTCTCCTGCATGTTTTAATTTATGACTTTTTAAATAATCAGGTCGTCTGAAACACATTTTACAAATATCACATTGATGTGGTTTCTCTCCTGTATGTATTAATTTATGTTTTTTTAATGTAACCTTATGTTTGAAAAACATTTTGCAAATGTCACACTGGTATGGTTTCTCTTCTGTATGTTTTAATTTGTGACTTTTTAAACAATCAGGTCGTCTGAAACACATATTACAAATATCACATTGATGTGGTTTCTCTCCTGTATGTATTAAATTATGTTTTTTTAAAGTAACCTTCTGTTTGAAACACATTTTGCAAATGTCACACTGATATGGTTTCTCTCCTGTATGTATTAAATTATGTCTCTTTAAAGTGTTTGCATATTTGAAATACTTTTGACAAACGCCACACTGGTATGATTTTCCCCCTGTTTCTGTTGGTATTTTTTTTAATAATACGTTGCGAACGTCGTGAGATATTTTGTTTAAATTTTGACAATTAATAAGATGTTCAGTTCTGTTCACAGTATCTTCATTAGAACGAAGCCGTTCGACATCTTTAATATTTTCGGAAAACAGGCTACTATCGCCTTCTTTTAACGGTATGAATGGTTCTTCCAATTTCACTGGTAATTTCTCTATCATTCCATTTTCAAATTTAAGAGAACACGCGAAATTTCCTGTCGTGTATACACCTACTTTAGTTTCACCAATTTCTATCATTGAATTTTCGCAATTGATTTCACTGTCATCACACGTAGATAGAGTTTCTACTGCGTCAGCACACTCTGATGGAATTAAAGAATTATCATCCATTGGTTCATCTTTGATTTCAGATTTTAAAGATATTTTATCGTTAGATTTATTTACTGCACTAAAATTTGCAACTACTTTTTGTTTTGAACAAAAAATATCACTCTCATCAATAATTTCCGAAGGCTCACACTTTTTTGTGACATCAGCATTAGAGTTCTGGCTTACGGAATTATCAAATGGTTCTTCGAGGATCGATTTAACCTTGATCTGCGGATGACAGTCGCTCAACTGCTGTAGATAGCGCTGCAGTGTTCTATCGGACTGCACTGCTTGCATTTGGAACTGGTGAAATTTCTTCAGTTGAGTGAAACATAATTGACAAATATAGGTCGGCATATTATCGTGTTTAGTAATCTATGACAAAATAACATAATGGTTACAGTATTTCCATTTAAATTGATATTTAATAAAACATTTCTAACTGATCTTAGGGCCAGCGCACACATGCTACATTTTGTGTCGAAAACGCGTGATTTAGCAACCGTATCAAAATTGGAGCTCCGTAACAACACTGGTACTTAATCGGTGTAATTGCAAAATTAAACAAGTCTGTTTTTGGTGTTATAAAAATGAAAGATGGAATTTGGAAACACTAATGTGTAGACACTAGCAATTATTATTTTCATTTGCATAAACAGGGGCCCCGACTACGACAACGAAAAAAAATTGTTAAAATTGGAAATGGAAGGGCCCGGTCGTTCTTCAACTCCGGAGGCCTGACACGCTCCAACGCCCCTGGCCAGTCCACGCCTGCACGGAGATGAGGCATGTTTTAATTAAATAATTTTTTCAGAACATCAGTGGGAACAACTGGTCCAGGATAAAGAAGAAACTTTACAAAGTATGGAACAGAAATATCGTAGCAACTGTGATATATTGAAAGATGAAATTGCACATCAGCAAAAATCGTATATAGCCAAAGAAATCGATCTTAACAAAACGATCGAACTGTTGAGAAGTCAATTGAACGACAAAGATCTTCTCGCGGATGGTCTTCAGAACAACGTTGACACGCTGCAGGGAGGGATGCAAGTGCTGAATCAAGAAATCGCTAAGCACGGACAGGAGCTAAAAAGGATGACTGAGGATACTGATAATAAGATCAGGTAAGTTTATTGTTTTAACTTTCATAGTCCAAGTTCACGAATGAGTATTTATTACAACTTAATCTGAAATGCAAGCAGTATGGCGTCCTCATTTTGTGGCTAAAAACTTATTTTAAAATAATTTTCAACGTTTTTGGTTAATGGTCTTGTACAACCGTAGGCCGGTCCTGTATTCT
This sequence comes from Mongoloraphidia duomilia, assembly GCA_039654895.1. NCBI lineage: Eukaryota > Metazoa > Arthropoda > Insecta > Raphidioptera > Raphidiidae > Mongoloraphidia > Mongoloraphidia duomilia. The sequence goes on from CM077526.1 coordinate 18,210,477, forward strand.
TACCAAATTATTCATGTTGCCATCATCTGTTTTCCGATTTGTTAGCTGACAAAATATGACAAATAAATAATTGTGCCATTCAAAATAGTTAGAATTTATTATTGTTTTGTTGAAAATTTACATTAAAATGTGCAAATTTTATTTTAGAAACCTAATTTTGGCATTTTCGACAATTAAAAAAAATAGTTTAATGTGCAGAGCTGCCAGTTGCCACATCATACTCCATCTCAACGTCATCAGCAAACAGAAAGAGGTAGAAATCTACCTATTACACACCTACGTTTTAGAGTTAATTTTCAGACGAAACAGAACAGTCGAAGAACGAATTTTTCCTTTCAAACCTAATTTTTTTCGAAAAGAAAAATGCCTGAAAATTAATAGCAGTTCTCACAAAAAAAAAAAAATAACCAAAACCTATTAAAATTTTTCAAATTTATTTATTCCTCAGTAAAGAAATACAAAATATAGTAGGTACTACTGTTATACATAAAGTGACCAAATCCTGAATATCAAAAAGCAGGACAAGGTCTATAAAAACCCGGCGCAGGCAACCGTTGGGCTCCACGCCCAAAGAAGCCTTAAACTCGCTAGAAACCCCCAAAAACTCGCTTGAATTCCCCAAAAACTCGCTAGAAACCCTCAAAAACTCGCTAGAAACCCCCAACAACTCGCTAGAAACCCCCAAAAACTCGCTAGAAACCTCCAAAAACTAGCTAGAAATCCCCAAAAACTCGCTAGAAACCCCCAAAAAGTCATTAGAAACCCCCAAAAACTCGCTATAAATCCCCAAAAACTCGCTATAAATCCCCAAAAACTCTCTAGAAATCCCCAAAAACTCGCTAGAAACCCCCAAAAACTAATATTTTTATTTTAAATATTATTTATTTTTTAAGGTAGGTATTAATTATATAATTATTGATAAATAAAATACTTTGAGTGGGTAAAAAACAAAAATATCTAATGACAAAAAATAAACATTCTTAATGCACGTGATTTAATGAAAACGGGACAAAAGCGGGACGCTTGTTGAATCGGGACTCGTGGCTCAAAATCGGGACTGTCCCGCCTAAATCGGGACGGATGGTCACTTTAGTTATACATAGAGGATTTCCTGCCCAACTTGGAAGACCAGTGCTCGGGCAGGAGAATGTGTGTAATACGAAGAATTTTACCATGAAAATTGTTCTACATTAAAGTACTTGATATTTTAAGAATTTTTTACATTAAAATTGTCAACTTACATGAACAGGAGCACATTCTATTATTATATCTGCTATAGTTTTTCCCAATTCGGAGGAAAATCTAAATACATCTTCCATAGTCATATCGCGTGATAGACATAATCTGCACATTTGAGTTAATCCATCGCCAAGTATTTTTAATTGTTTCATTTTTAATTTTAATTGTAGGCCGTTTTCAAAATCACAAAATTTTTGGTCATGAATTTACAGTAAATACAAGTAAATAGCGCAACTCTTGACGATTTGCATGCATTTCTACGGTCATGAGGGTGTAGCGACAATTGGCTCTTAAGCATTTTTGAAAACAAAAGTGCTTGTCACTTGAATAAATCCAGCATTTATGAAAGTGCTTGATGCTGGGTGCCTTAAGCACTTAGGCTCAATGCCTTGCCTAGCTGTGATCTCCGTAAATACTAATTATTGTATTGAAATGAAATAAACGCCATTGTGTTTGTGGCAATAATTCCTACTTAGGAATCAGTCATATATTAATTTTATTTTTTACAGCCCCACTCAGTATAAACTTTAGTGTAATTTGTGCTCTTTCAGGTACAAATTTACCATCAGAGATAAAGAAGTCTCAGAATTCATTATTCGCAGAATTTTTAATGCCTTTTAAAGAATATTAATTAATTTTGCCAAGACTACGAGCAGAAAGGTGGAGCTTACTAGAATTGGACTGCCAGCAATCACGGTGGCAAATCAGTAACTAATTAATGTGCTAGTCAGTCAACAATATAGGCTACGTTGCTAGCAAAATGTGTTTCAAACCAGAACTCGTGTGATTACCGCACTCGCTTTCGGCTCGCGCGGTAAACACACACTCGTTCTGTTATAAATGCAACATAACCTTAGGCTCGTACCGCAAAATCGCGACTGTCATATAATCCGTCACTTAAGCCACTAGTTGCATAAATTACTATTTCGTGCTAATTCAAATATATTATATCACAGCCGTGCGTAGCTGATTAGACACACGATATGTTGTAGATTTCATACATGTATTACAAAAATCATGTTTTCATAAAAATAAGCCTCGATGCATATTTAGCTTTATTATATTATCTATTCAAATTTCACTAATTTTGCTGTGCTTGAATAGGGCAAAACAGGCCCGCGCCGACCCCCCACAGCGCCTGTGTGCGAAACCTATGAAGCGCCTCTTTTTTTAACGAATCTTAATGTTTCAACTTATTTTTATTTCTTAGGTATTTGTTAATTTTGACCGAAATAAATGTTCTCTAGTTTTATATAATTAGATAACTCATGGCGGCTCTTTTGATTTTAACGCTGAGCTCGTAATTATTGTAAACTAAAACCCAAAGCGTAAAAGTAAACCACAAACGTGAATATTATCTTGGGAGACTTGTACAATAAGCGTAATATTATGTTTTGTTGTTTACAAGGCATTTGTTGCGCCTATTATACCTACTTACTTATCGATACTCCACTACAAAGAAATATGTTGTTGTGTAAGTGTAACAAAAATAATTTCGATAGCGGCGCCTCTATTGTCTTGGCGCCTGTGTGCGCCGCACACTTCGCACACAGGGGCGGCGCGGCCCTGGGGTAAAATAAATAACACTAAGTTAAGTATTATTATTGCTGAGATTTTGCGATCTTACTTTATTATAAAATTTAAAAAAATGCAGTGACTATCATTTAATTTCACAAATAAATATAAACATGATTTCAAATCCACTTGTTTAAAAATATTTTTCTCATACGGCTTCTACTAAACTTCAAAACAGTCCCACATATTATTGATATGAATAAAACGATCCAAGTAACAGTAGCCGTGAAACCAAGATAAACTTCTGGATCCGTCACAGCTGTTCCTCTTGTCAAGACAGCTCTGAGAGAAGCAATGGCTTGAGTCAACGGCAGGCAACGGGACATGTAATTTAGCACTGACGGCATTCCTTCTGTTGGCCAAATGACGCCGCCGACAATCAAGGTCAAAGAAAGGCTCACAACTATTGATAACAAGGATTTTCGTTCAGATTTAAAAACAATGGCTGCAGCGAGTCCAAAACATATTCCGCACAGACCCTGGAGTAATGTGAGCGCGATGACCGTTGCAATGTTGCCTCGACAGGTGATGCCAAATGCCAGGAACATGATGATGAACATAATTATTGTTTGACCGCACATGATAAGCGATTGAATGATGACAAGGGAGAACAAAATTGTGCCTGCTGACAGACCTACAACATGTAAAAAATTTAAAAAAAAAATCATGTGTGTCGTGTTTACACTCGGTAAAAGCAAAATTTATTATTTACCTAATACAATTGTAGGGGAGAGTTGGATAATACCGAGCCCCTAAGGACTTGGACCTATAATTAGGAAACTGTTTGATATTAAAAGAAACAAAATTGAGTAATTAGTAGGACACTTATTCAGGTACGCATACCGTATAACAAAAACTTCCAAAATTTAAACAAAAAGTAATTATTGTCAATTTACAAAAAAAAAATAAAGACGCGGTATTGTCAAACTGGTCTGATAATATCGTGCCTGCATTAATTACACACAAATGGATAAGTAACAAAAGTAAAAATAAAAAAAATGAATACCATTCTAAGTAATTTTCTTGCGTGAAGATATAGAGACCCAAATCATTTTCTAGAAATTAAATCAGTATATTAAGGATCACGCAATAAGTATTAACAAAAACTTAAATTCTTTATGACAACTAAACGTAAATATTTTTTTATAACTAGAAGTCTTAGTAAATCTTTGAATTTTATATGGACTAGTCAGTCTCAAAAATACCTAATATCAATTAAATATCAGACAGCAAGTTAAATTAATCGACTGATAATACCGCGCCCCCGGCGCGGAATTATCAAACTTGATCATTTTATTTTTTAACCTCAAAATTATATGGAAAATATTATAGTACGTAAAAACGTATTCTGACATTAATTCTACAGTATACAAGCATTAAAAATGTATAGTATCAAAGTATTACAATATAAATACAGTATTACACCTCTTTCCGAAAGTACACGAAAAATTATAAGGAGTGATGAAAAAAACATCTACAACGCGTGTTATCTCCGTCGTCGCGCGGACCGTAATGGCGGTGCGTGGGGAAGGGTGTAGGCATGTCCGGCTTCGATGTATACGCACTGCATCGCAGAACTAGTGGATAGTTTTTGAATTACGCTGACGCGCGGAATTATCAACCGCGCGGTATTATCCAACTCTCCCCTATTCCTTGTAAATACATACCTACCGATGTCCCAAAAAATTTGGGACATAGATTTTGTAAATATTTTTTCTCTGTTAATGGTTTTTGTTACTTATTTATCGGACTGGATCTAAATTTATATCTAAATATACAGGGTGTCCCAAAAAGAATGGGACATAAAGTAACAGCTGATTCCTTACAAAAAAATATTGCGATAGACCCCAACATGTCTATTCCGAAAGTTGATATTAAAAGAGATACAGGGTGTCAAAGTTTAATTTTTATTTTTATCATTATGACGCGGCATTTTAATAAGAAACAAGATTTTTTAAATAAAACTATCAAAATTACCATGATAACGCCGCGCCGGCATTTTCAAAGCCACCTATATTAATTTTCAAAATTTGCCATTTAAAACCACATTGCATCGATTACTTTAAGTGCAAATATCTTGAAAAAGGTTACTCCTAGCCACTATATATACCTTTTTTACGTAAAAATGACGGAATAATCAATTTTTTAATTCCAAAAAATAGTACGAGTGCGTACAAAAAAGTTATGACTATTTGAATGAGTGAAAAGGTGTGCAAGTGGCGCCCCCTACAAGTAAGAGCCATACCAAGGTCAGATTTGAATTTCTCATGTCAAAAAATCCCCATATACCAAATTTCATTAAAATGCCTAAATTATTTTAGAAGTTATTTAAGAAAATCAAAAATAAAAATTAAACTTTGACACCTTGTATCTCTTTTAATATCAACTTTCGGAATAGACAAGTTGGGGTCTATCGCAATATTTTTTTGTAAGGAATTAGCTGTTACTTTATGTCCCATTCTTTTTGCCAGTTATTAAAATACAATACTTATATAACTTTGTTATAAAATAGTCTAAAATAGTAATTATTAGAATTTTTATTTTTGTTAATTTAGTTTCGTAAATATATTTACATAAATAAATAAAATCATGATTTTTAATCTATGTGTCACGTCACCACTTGACTTCAAACACCGTGTGAGAACGTGTGACGTCAATTTTAAGTTAAAAATGAATGTATCCATAGCAACGGAGCTTAGATTGTTTACATCATGTTCACATAGGTACAAAACGGTATTTTTCAATATACTCCAGTAATTTTAGACATCAAAACAACCCACCTGCAGAATAATTCCCAGTTAGCTGATTTTTTTTATTTACCTTCGTTATGGTGTTTTAAAAAACATGTAAAAAGTCCCCATCGATATCGTGCCGGCGTTGCCAGATATTCGAGGTTCAAGCTCACGATAAACGGTTTTTTGCGAATTTCTCGGTCCCGTTCCATTTTTAGTAAAAAATGGTTATTATCAATCTTGTAGAGGACAAAATTATCTACAACTTTTGTATAAACATTTTTTGTCCACGATTTATAGTTTTTCTTATTAAAGTACCCGCGGCTTCCTCCCCTTCGATTTTACATAACGGGATTATGCTGCTTTCTGAGGGCCTAAAATAATGATTTGTACCATTATTTTAAGTTGAACTTAAAGCTAACGATTAATTATAATTTTATCGAAATTAATGCAGTAGTTCTCCACTTATAAGCAACCAAACATACAAATCGACAGCACTCAAACAGGCAGACAGACAGACAATTTTTTTTCGAAAATACGATATTTATACTTGACATCAATTATAAAGACCATTCGTAAAGTAATTTTGTAAAAAAAATTTACAAGGGTTGAGAGAGTGCGGATAAAGTACGAGTATGCATTTGCATACCGTATAACGCACTCTAGTAATAGTAGCAACATTTTTAATTTTTTTTACAAAATTCCTTTACGAATAGTCTTTATAACAATTATAATGAGTATTCGTAAAGGAATTTTGAAAAAAAAAATTAAAAGTATGGCTACTCCGAGCTATTCTTAGTAGAGTGCGTTATAAGGTATGAGAATGCATATCCATACTTAAACCGCACTCTCTCAATCCTTGTAAATTTTTTTTACAAAATTACTTTACAAATGACCTTTATAATTGATGTCAAGTATAAATATCGTATTTCCGAAAAAAAATGTCTGTCTGTCTGTCTGTTTCACTACTGTCGATTTGTATGTTTGGTTGCTTATAACTAAAGAGCTACTGCATTAATTTCGATAAAATTATAATTAATCGTTAGCTTTAAGTTCAACTTAAAATAATGGTACAAATCATTATGTTAGGCCCTCGGGAAGCAGCATAATCCCGTTATGTAAAATCGAGGGGGAGGAAGCCGCGGGTACTTTAATAAGAAAAACTATAAATCGTAGATAAGAAATGTTTATACAAAAGTTGTAGATAATTTTGTCCTCTACAAGATTGATAATAACCATTTTTTACAAAAAATGGCACGGAACCGAGAAATTCGCTAAAAACCGTCTATCGTGAACTTGAACTTCGAATATCTGGCAACGCCGGCACGATATCGATGGGGATTTTTTACACATTTTTTAAAACACCATACTAAGGTAAATAAAAAAAATCAGCTAACTGGGAATTTTTCTGCAGTGGAAATCTAAAATTACTGGACTAATACTCTGTTTCTGTTATAACTAGCATCGAGTTAGTAGATATAAACGTACATTCATAAAAATATGACGTCATAGGTTCGTAGAGCAAAAACGATTATTAGCGGGCGGGGCTAACATAAATATTTCAAAAATTATTTTTGAGCTAATTTGAAATCAGAATGAAGTGATTTAGGTGTCATTTTGTTCAGAATTTACTGTTCTATTAATATAACACAAAAAAAAATTTTAGTCAAATACCCTATTTCTGGCTTAACGACAAGTTTTATCAAAAAAAGTTTGGGACAAAAATATGGAAAGTTTACGGCAAATATATTTTGTTTCAAACATTTTTAATTGTGTAGGTAATGTTAATTTTCGATGTTAATTAAAACACGTGTTTTCTGACTATAAATCTGCACAGAGCGGCTGAAGCTCAACTAGCAGGAGAAGAAAAATTCCAGACCTAAACTGAAGGGATTAAAATCATTTCCAACTTTCCCCTAATTAATTCCGAATTCAAACACCCAACCACTCTGGATTTTCAATTTTAACAACAAATACCATAATTATATTTCGGAATGGCACGTTTCGACGCAGCCGTTTCGACGCGGCCGTTACGACGCGAAGGACATTTCGACGCGGGCCGATTCGACGCCGGGACGTTTCGACGCGAAAAAATAAAATAGTATAATATTTGAAAGCAGAAATATATTATGTAAAAATAGATTTATATAAACAAAAAGTTACTCAGCTACATAGTTGAATTTAAAAGGGATATTATTTCTGAGAAAAGATTAAAACAAGGTATCTCAAGCAGGGACTTGTATTACGAGCAATTACTTGTAGGACATTGGCCGACTACGAAATTGAAAAAAAACATCGTGATTGTGATGAAAGAATTAAGACAATAGTCATGGAATATAGGACTCGTAATACGATTGGTTATTTGAGAGCTTTGTCTCCTAATTATCTTATGGATCCTTCTATAAAGTACTTGAAAAAGTTTAAATCAATAAACGAAACGTCGTACTTTTGAAAAAACTATCTGTTTTATTATTTACTGTCCACATACCTACGAATTTACTACTTTAGTTATTTGTAAATATTGTTTTTTTATGGTTTAGTTTTATTATTATAAACAATAATAATTAATGTTTAAATTAATAATGTTTGTATTTTTATACATGTTTTATGTTCTATATGTATTGTTCTATATATTATATTAACGTAATTACAATTAAAGTCTTATTATTACATTTCGCGTCGAAACGTCTCGGCGTCGAATCGGCCTGCGTCGAAACCTCTTCTCATCCAAACGGTCGCGTCGAAACGGCCACGTCGAAACTTCCTAGACCGATTATATTTAACCGAGCCGCGGAATAACAAGTACATTACAGTAAATTATGAAAATAACTCTTACGGATCACCCTGTATATAAACGTCAGGCAAGAATTCTGAGAAGCGGTGTCTGATTGCTGAACAACGAGTAACTACGCGAAGTTTCTAGAAAACGCGAGAAGCACTGGGCTTCAGCCATGCAGCGTATATAAACGAGTGAGTGAAGCGATCAGTCAATCAGTCAATTGTGAATCGTGCAACCAAGCGGATCAGTGATATAAATATTAGTCAATCAACGGTCGAATCAGTCAGTACAGTGATATAAATAGTGGAGTGGATATAAATAAATAGTACTGAAGTAACTGAGTAAATGACCGACGTAAATAAACGTTAGAAATAAATCTGATATAAATACAGTGATATAAATAGTTTCGTGATATAAATTCACTTGATAAAATAAATATTAGTGTAGTCAATTGTATATAGTTAAGTGTTAATTACTTGTGTTGATTGTTAGAACTGACTTTTCGTTGTTGCATTTATTGTTATTGTATTTTTAAATATTGTAAATAAATATTTATTCCGCCAACTCAGGAAACAGTTTTGTAACATAACTATAACAAAAATCTTTAATAGGAATATTTATGTACAATGTACCTGCAATTAAAGATCTGTCAAAAGTGCCTCCTGATTTTTCAATAATTAATTCAGTTCTCACAAGTACGGCTGCTAAGAAGTGAATAAATCTAAAAAGAAAATAAATATTGCAAATGTTTGTTTTCACACAATAAGGTCGTTCGACATTTTTTTTGTTGGAATCTACATTACTAATAATAGATTTTTTGGAGAAATTTTCGAAAGCTTTTTCTATAATAGTACAATAAAGGTCGATTCACACTATACGGAACATCAACGACACGTCATAGACCGGCAACGTCACGTCAAAATATCTTTCCATGTATTTAAATGGCATTGTTCATATTGACCGGCAACGTTATGTCACGTCAGCATCACGGAACGGCAACGTTTCTAATTATATTTTGACGTGACGTTGCAGGTCAGTTTTGGTCCGTTCGGATAATTTGAGTTTTGATTTTGGATAAAAGGACATAAAATTGATTTTGAGACATTCTGAAATATTTGTAAAATGAGATTTTTTCATTTTCTAATTCTTTGAACAATATGTGGTACTCTCCAACTGACTTTCTCTCAGTGAACATTTTCCGTACCTACAAACTTTTTCTTAACTTGGTGGCAGTTCTTTTCTTCATTGTGGGGCTTGAGAATAGCCAAGCGTGCAGCAATGATGTTGTTTACATGGTGTTGCTATGGTTCCTCTATTACAAGTCCCCAGTTCCCAGGTTCTAGTCCGAGATCTGGTAAAAGTGTCAATTGGATATTTTCAATTTATTATTCAAAAAAAAAACAAAGAATTGAAAATATGAATTGGTGCTAGGTACAAATAACTTTAGCTGTTGGTGGTCTTTAAAACACAATTTCTTCGTCGTTCAAAATTAATGCAATCATTGCTAGTGTTTTTTTATTAAACTTTAGCACGTTGAAATTTCAAAAATTATAACGAACGAAAACGGATTTTTCAACGTGACGTTACTGGACAAATGTGAATTAAAACAATTTATGACATGACGTTGCCGGTCTATGACGTGACTTTGCTGGTCTATGACGTGACTTTGACGTTCTGTATAGTGCGAATCGACCTTTCTCGAACAATGTAAAGCGATGGTGGTTAACCGATCCTTAAACTAGATTTTTCAGATCGAAGAGGAAAAAACCGCGATGGCATAGAATCAATAAATTGCAATAATGTATTCAAGGTATTTGCATTTAATATACTAACGTTTCGGCGCACTTTGTGCCATCTTCAGAGTAGTATCTAGAATTTTTCTATGATAAAAAATTCCTAATAGTATATACTTTCGATGGAATTTAAAAAAAGAATTGCGCCGCTGCCTAATTGACGTAGATCTGTCAAACCACGAGGCAAATAATTTATATACCTACATCTCTTTTTCTAGATAAAGAAGTGTGACTTTCTTCTACGTCATCAAATGGTATGGCTTATGCTCAGCGTTTAATATATAATATATTTCTTTAATTCGAGTTTGCAATTAAGAGGAAGGAGATAAGAACGAACAATTTGAAATTACAATAATAAATTAAAAAGGAAGCCTTTCCTAATCCAGAAAAATTTATTTCAGCTATATAATATATACAGGGTGATTCCAAAGTTGACGTTATCCTTTCACCAGCGAATAGCGCTTCAACAAATAAGATTTTTTTTCCTTTGGCGCTTTTTCGAAATATCAACATCAACGGAGATACAGGGTGTCAAAGTTTTATTTAAAAAATTAAAGTTTATTAATAACTGCCAAACCACTTGAGATATTTAAGAAAAATTTTGTAAAAAATAACATACATATGTATGTATTCAAAACTTAATTTTAGGTGCCCATTAAAACGGTTTTTATTTTTTTACTCGAAAACAAGGAATTTAATAATAATTTTTATTTTTAGAAAAATCAGTTTTTTTTTTCTACGCGCGTCACTGGTCAACCCAAAAATATTTTATTTATTGAAGAATTTCCCTCCCCCGTAGCTATTGAAACCTACAAAATTTTTCTTAAATATCTCAAGTGGTTTGGCAGTTATTAATAAATTTTAATTTTTACACCCTGTATCCCCGTTGATGTTGATATTTCGAAAAAGCGCCAAAGGAAAAAAAATCTTATTTGTTGAAGCCCTATTCGCTGGTGAAAGGATAACGTCAACTTTGGAATCACCCTGTATATTTCAGCTTAAGTTTACACTTGATAATGATGTCTAATTAGTATCTAAACGTTGTGTACACATTGTAAGCTTTTTTATATAACTGAAATAAATTTTTCTGGATCGGGAAAGGCTTCCTTTTCAATTTATTATTATACTTAAACCGATTCTCACATTTTCAAATTAGAAATTACATTATTTGTTTATGTATTAGGAATAATATTATACACTGTTCAAAATTATCAAATTTTGATACGTGGGACGACCTTGTTCTCAATAATAATAATAGAATGGTCAATCAAATAAAAAGAATTAATGCGAGAGAAATTGTTCTAAAGCTTAGTACCGTAATAAAATAGTACTTACATTAGAATGGCACCCGGTGCCACGAAATCGGCAAACGAGTCATTTATATCAAACGTTGAAACGAAATTAATTGGTACGTCAATAACTTTGGTCTCATTTCTGCAAGACTCCCAAATATCATCCAGGAACATACTGTAAGCGATACGTAAAACTTGGTAGGCATCATAAGCTGTAAGAAAATTGTTAAGTGGCATTATAAAATATCAGCCAGTGAAGATTTTTGGGTAGGTTCTCAATACAAGTTGGAACTTCGTAGAATAGTGTTACGGATCACCCTGTATATAAATGGCAGGCAAGAGTTCTGAGAAACGGCTCTGCTTACTGAACAACTGGTATCTGCGCGAAAGTTCTAGAGAAAGCGAGAACGCACTAGGCTTACGGCACGCAGCATATATAAACAGCAGTACGAGTAAGTGAGGGAATCAGTCAATGGAGAATACTGAGCGACAAATAGTGCGTCTGATATAAATATAGTGAATATAAATATTTGAAACATAAATAACTAGAAATAAATAGTTCTGGTATATGGTTAATTGTTACGAATTATTGTATATAGTTGTTTATTTTGCTTTGTAATTACTGTTTAGTTATTGTTTACTTGTGTTGATTGTTGGAATTGACTTTTCGTTGTTGCGTTCATTATTATTGTGATTTTAATTATTGTAAATAAATATTTATTCCGCCAACTCAGAAAACAGTTTTGTAACAATAGTATTTCTACATTACTTGATGAAGGCATCGAAGACATGCCAGGCCGTCAGAGGTTACTTTCGCACCAAAAACTTTATAATATTATTTAATTTTTGGATTCTATTGATAAGTTTACATATCTTTTATTAATCCAGTCAAATGTATTTTTAAATTGCGTTAATTAGAACTTTGATGAAATTTTAATGGGGGGTGCCACTAAAACACTCCAGCCAAGTTTACTCCTTCGGATTCCGCAAGGGGTGGCCGCCATCTTGAATTTAAGGGATGAAATCATATATCTTGGTAAATACTGCTTGTACGTGAAAGGAGGATGTATCCAACAACTTTTGTTTGGAAAATTTTTTTAAATTTCTTATTAATCAAAAGTTAAAAATTTTCAAAAATGACATTGTTGGGGGTGGAAACGGTTTTTTCGATTTTACAACAAAACGGTCAATCGGTGGCGAAAAATTGTTATGACAAAAGCTGTAACTTTTGAGTTTCTCTACAATATAGGTACATGTGTTCAACTTTTTTTTTTGCTTGCTTGGTACGAATATAGAGGGCACTAAAAGTCGACCGGCGCCAATATTTCTGAAAATGTTTGAATTTTGCACAGTATAACAAATTAATTCAAGTCATTGCATTTTTGAAAATTTATAATTTTTGATTAATAAGAAATTTCAAAAAATTTTCCAAACAAAAGTTGTTAGATACAACCTTCTTAATAATTTTTGTAATGGTAATTTTTCACGTACAAGCAGTATTTACCAAGATATATGATTTCATCCCTTAACTTCAAGATGGCGAACGCCCCTTGCGGAATCCGATGGGGGAAACGTGGCTGGAGTGTTCTAGTGACACCCCCATCTACCATTAAAATTTCATCAAACTTCTAATTAACGCAATTTCAGACCAATTTTTTCGACGATTTGATTGGACTACTTATCTATAATCCAGGGAAATTAGACAAAAATAAAGCCCAACTTCGGAAAAGTTAGGGGAAAAATTTTAGGGGGGGTCAAAGGTCACGAGAAACGGCTATTTACGAATTTCTCGGTTCCGTTCCAATTATCAATCTTGTAGAGAATAAAATTCTCTACAACTTTTGTATAAAATTTTTTTTCTACGATTCATAATTTTATTTATTTAAGTACCCGCGACTTCCTCCCCCACGATTCGTACATAACGGAATTATGCTACTTCCTGATGACCTAACATAATGATTTGTACCTTTATTTTTAAGTTGGATTTTAAGCTAACGATTAATAATAATTTTACAAGCAAACAAGCATGCAAGCAGACAGGCAGTCAAACAGACAGATAGACAGACAATTTTTTTATAAATGCGATATTTCTACTTGACATTAATTATAAAGACTATTCGTAAAGAAATTTTGTAAAATACAGGGGCTGAGAGAGCGCGGAGAAAGTATTGAATTCGCATATCGTACAGCGTTATAATATTATAGCCTAAAAGAATTTTTAGAACCTGTTCAGTAGTTTCACAGATAAGAATTTATGATTTACCCCCCCCCCCCGAGAATCTCTCCCTCTGCTAAGCGATGTCGGGCTGGTGTTAATAGGATTCCGCCAATACGCTAAAATGCAAAGGAATGTCACGTTTTATTAGTAGTAAAGAACCAATAAAAATTTAATTAATTAATTAACGCAAACATTAATTTAAAAAGTTGAATAAAACATAGCCTATAGCACTTTTGGGATCATAAGGAACATTTAAAAAAATTATCAAAATCCGTCAAATAGATTTTAAATTATATCATTTGGAACACACATACATACAAACAAACATACAAAGAATATTATATAGGCAGTAGTCAAGGTTAGTAGAGTATAGGTTGCCTCGTTCCGATAGATAGTAGTGGGGGATGACGTCACTCGGAATATACCATGCTTACTCACTTCAATAGAAAAGGTCAGATCATGGGCGCTACTAACTTTTGAAAAATAAAAATCACAACAACCATTAACCATGGTAGTTATGATATGTTTTTTCAATACCTAATAGAAACATGATTCTTCTGTTAGTGAAAAAAATATGATAAGTTGTCAATTTTGCGATAGCTGTTAAGTGTTATGGTGTTTTGTGGTTATTTTTAATATTTTGTGAATATAAAAGATAAAATAATAATTTATCAATTTATTAGTTAATTCTATTCGTTTCTTAAATTTAAAAACATGGTTAATTAACAAGATCTGCCATTTCTTGAGCATTATTTAATTTTTTGTTTGTTTATATTATAGATATTAAAACCTAAATTTTGTAATAAAAATAAAAATAATCATATTTTTTAACATCTATTCTTCTATCTATTGTCTACTGCCAATTTTAAGAAAAAATCTGTACGAAGTACCTAATATACATAAGCATAATCTTCATCAATTTTTGACCTTGATTTAAACTATATTCCTGCTGACGTTATTCCCGCGCTTACGCTGATTGGTCAGATGCAACGAGGCAACCTGTACTCTAATAACCTTGGGTAATAGTATAGTATATAGAATTAATATAGGTACCGAAGCAATGATAGTCCCTCTCGCTCCATATGTGCCACAATGAAAACGATCTTTCATTTTTCTCTGGAGTTCTCCGTATTGGACATAGCGCAGTATCGAGGCGAAAATTGTAATGGACATCATCCCAATATTCCATCATTGATTGATGCATCGTTTCTTTATCGGTGCTTCCAAGGAACCATCTCTTAACAAGGGCGGCTGTAAAGTTCTTCTTGAAATGTAAAACTCCGCCTATATCAGTGAGAAGTAAAGTTTGTTTTGCTGATTTCACATCGGAATATTTTCTTACTTTGAATGCAGAATTAATGTATCGTAAATATCGGCAACTCAAAAAAGAAAAGGTACATCCATTTTCCACTGGACAATCTCCAGCCATAAGACTCCATTCATCATTGACAATAGCTAAGACTTTACGCTTAAATATATTAGTCTTTTCGCTAAAACAACAACAATATAATTTAATCAATCACACACTCATGCTGGGATAGACGCTGATGACCTCAGCTATTGAGCGTCTGTAATCTACAATCTCTCTCTCACACTTATGTTGGGTTGCACAGGGGCGGATCTATATAAGGGCTTTTTGGGCTGCAGCCCAGGGCCCCGTGGATATAAAGGGCCCCCAGTCCTCATTGAAGACAATGGACACCCTAGTAGAAATGAAATCTAGTTTATGTCGACTAAATCATTTATCAGTTCTTTCCAAAAATTGTGTTGTAACAAGGCAAAGTTTGTATATACAAACTTTGGTAACAAGGGACTTACAATGTGTTGAGCAAATAAAGGAATTTACAGCACAAAACATGCAGAAAGGTTGCTTTATAATTTATATAACATAACTTGTTGATTTCTTTTGCAATAATGTCTTAAGTACAAAATAAAATATAGTCACTTCTTACCACAACAGTTTTATTGATGGATGTACATTTCGAAGTCTAAGCTTTCATCTTCAGCGAACACTACATCATGTAGTGTTCGCTGAAGATGAAAGCTTAGCTTTCGAAATGTACATCCATCAATAAAACTGTTGTGGTAAGAAGTAACTATATTTTATTTTGTTTTTATTCCAACCACAGTGCTCATATATATTTTTAATGTCTTAAGTGTCTAAGTCGTATTAAATAAATAAAACATTTCATTGTCCTCTTTTTTTCCTATACCGTGTATCTAGCACATCGTCAGTACCGTCTTTACCATAAGGGCACGCTGGGCACGAAAGGCCAATATATTCGCTTATGTTGAAAGGGTTCATAGAACTATTGCGCAATATGGCGTAATGATATGTGTCCCTTAAGTATGCTTCAAAGAAGTATGACGCAACATAAATACCACGTATCTGATCTCGATTGAATTTATTTGACACGTTTGAGAATTAATAGTGTTTTAAAAACTAAACAAACTTAATCATTTTTAAATAAATAATGCGTTAAAAATTACTACCTAAAATGCTATGTTTATATAAACAAATACTTGCTGACTGACAGAATTTTGACGATGCAATTTCTTCTGAATTTGACCACGTCATCCACACGTGTCATCCAAAATTTAGAGCAAAGGCTCCAGGGGAAAAGGGACACATATCATATAAATACGAGAAATACCTTCCACCGCGTGCGCACAACACAGAATACACGGGGACATTTGGGAACTTCGAACCAAGACGTAGAATCAAAGTACTTATATATTTTTAAAGTTGAGTTACATAAAAAAGTGTTTGTGTCGTCGACCAGAGATAGAAAAAGGGGTAAGTCCAAGTCATAGAAATTAAATTGAATTATTGTAACTAAAATTATAATACTATAATTTTATGTGGAACCTACTTATTTTTATTTTGTTTTTTTTGTTAATAAAATGTATTTTTACACTGGATTGTTAAGTATCTTAACCCTTGCCTGCTAAGATCACCAGCATCACATTCAGATCAAAAAGAACTCAGGGATACCTAATACGTCTTCGTAACACTGATAGCAGTGGTGAAATATAATTTGGGTATCCCGGTAACACTTATATTATACATTTTTGATGTGAAACATCTTATGTCGGGCTGTGAACAGCCGCGTGAGGGGAAATATGAAACGAAATTTATGGTCCGATTCTTCGCTGCTGTTCTCCCCACCACTGCGGCTCTCTCTCTCTCGGCTTCCGCGCGCTCGGGCACGGGAAGACAATCGTGTATGTTACAGTGCAGTATATAGGATTACGTCAGCATAACAGTTAGTTGCTGCTTTTGAAAAAATATATAAGTACTACTACATAGAGAATACCACCGAGTTCAATAACGTTTTCTTTGATGTTTTACATCTGTCGCGAGACCCAACCTTTTTTTTCTATTTTAGGGGCATTGTTAGCGACTTTCTGGCAATGTTTGTGTCATTAACTTTCTTTACTTTCCAAAAGGGTCTCAAATTCTTGTGTGCCCAAGGGCCCCGGCATGACCTAAGACGGCACTGCACATCATTATCGAAAACAGATTTTTGACAAAATGGTAATTAGTTGATTAATTAGGCATTTAAACAATTAAATTGTTTATAACAAAAAACTGAACCATCTGACGCCTTTTTAATTATCAAAATTGGATTCCTCGCATCAAATTACGTAAATGAACGTTAAAAAATCCCATCGAATTTATTTTGCATATACCTCTGTCTATAGCGGCAAAAGCACTTTTTGTTATTTTTATTCAGGGTTTAACAATCGAATTAACGTCTGGCAAATTAATTTTAGGTTTTTGTATACTTAAATAACATAATATTAAAATGACAGACATAATAAAATAGTTTGAATTTTTTATAAAAAATAAAAAAAAATTCGCGTATGGCACATAATTAGCAATGATAAAAGTGTCTGGCAATAAAAAAAAACATATTTGGTAAACCTATTAGGTCGAGAGGCAGGCGTTAATTTATATAGCTCATTTGTGACAGGATGAAATTTTCAGGGAAGGTAGTATTTAGTACGACAAAGAATAAGCGCTAGGGTTGCCTCGTCAAATCCTGGTGCGACGGCCGGGAGGAGCTCACTTCCGGTGCAAAATACACATATTTCATTAGCTCATAATTATTTTTCGTCATTATATGACAGCATACAATTGACGCCATATTGTAGATCTCGAAGAGCTGTATTGAAATACATAGGGTTGCCTAAGGAAATTTTGGTTAGCACATTGAAAACTTATAAATTATATTTGTTTTTTTGACATTTTTAAAGCTGTCAAATAACATTATGTATATATGTATACTTATATATTATAACCGTTCTGAGATGAGTTATCGGCCTTGTGTTTGGCAAACATTCATAGGTATGTCTAGTTATGTATAACTTTATGTTTTCAGCGCATTTGGTTTCTAATTCATATCCGCATAATTACGCAGGAATTGCCTGAATCTGGTATTGACAATTTTCCCAAGAATTTATATATTTTAGGGTAGCAATTTCTTATTTTTATTTTTCAACGTAATTCAACGTGCACCTCTTATATAAATTAGTATAAATTACTTACTTGAAGGTCGTAGTAACCTGTAATAAAAGTTTTAAAAAAGGTGGTTTGGGGTTTGTTTCGAAAAGAGAAAAAAGGTTGATTTTTGTTTGTGATTTTAAATTTGGTTTGACGTTAAAAATTAATTGAAGCATTTGACTTTACTGAACCTCGATGAATATTTTTTCTTGAAATTCAACTTAATCAGACGCAGGTATAAAGTTAACTAAGCGAATATAAAACCAAAATAACTATAATGAAAAAATGGAAAATAATAATAATTTACTATAATAAAAGAAAAAACCGGTTGATTTGTGAGTCAGAATTGTCAATCTTTATTATGGCAACTTTTCAGCAACTATTTTGTTGCCTTCTTCAAGCCTTAAATTACATTATTAGAATTATGTAATTTTAGGCCTGAAGAAGGCAAACATTGCCATAATAATGATTGACAATTCTGATTCACAAATCAACCGGTTTTTTAATTTTATTATATTACATACGTGAGTGATCAACATGAGTTTCAATATAGTTTACTATACATTAAACTATTCAAAAATGTATCCGAGCAAAGGCAATAACATTTTATGAATTATTATTACTTAAATTACTTATTCTAAGCATACTTATATTAACGTGCTATTAAAATATTGATTTTTTTTACAATATGTAAACATTTTTAAACAAAACGTAGTTTAAGGTAGTTGCTTTGATAAAAAGTCAAGAAAATCATGAAATAAAAATTATATATTTTTTTTTAATAAAGGTATCTCTTTATGCTAGTTAAATTAGAAAATAATTTACATCATTGAATGCGAGATATTTTTTGTTGGAAATTGAATTTTTAACATTTTTAATATAGGTAAGGTGCTAAAAAATATCACATTAATAATTTTTCAATAAGAAAAAAAACAAGACATAATAATCTATCTGTTTTTTTAATAAAAAAAAATAAAACGATGCATGACACATTACGCGCTGATAATGTTAGTAAAAAAACTATAATTATTGACCACGTAGTTTCAAAATGCAATAACAAATGACATTTGGCGACGTTCCATTCAAACGACTTTACACTCGTACCTAAAGATGTTTCACATCAAAAATTTAAATTTTTAACCGACTTCAAAAAAAGGAGGTGGTTCTCAATTCGGTTGTATTTTTTTTATGTTTGTTATCTCATAACTCAGTCATTTATTAATCGATTTTGAAATTTTTTTTTTATTTGAAAGGATATACTTTCAGATCGGTCCCATAGAAATTTCATCAAAATCGGTTCACTAGTTCGGCTGATTTTAATAAAAGTGAGTAACGGCGTGTGATTTTTTAAGGTAAATGTCACTTTTTGACATATCAGACAGCGTAAGAAAGTCGGTTTAATAAAAGTGAGTAGCGGCGTGTGATTCTTTTAAGGTAAATGTCACTTTTTGACACTAAAAAGTAAAAAATAAAAAACTTTTTAACAAAAAAAAAACCTTCAAAAAACCACTAAAAAGAGGAAAATAATGAAATTTTGAGGTCTGTGCCAATTTAATAAAATATGAAGTTGGTTAAAAAGAAGATATTAATCACTATACTATACTTTTTTACCGACTTCATATTTTATTAAATTGGCACAGACCTCAAAATTTCACTACTTTCCTCTTTTTAGTGGTTTTTTGAAGGAGGTTTTTTTTTTGTTAAAAAGTTTTTTTTGCATATACTGATACTACTTTACAAAATGTATAACTTTTCTTTTCCGTGATACAGGAGTTAACTATTATATTTTATCCAATTTTGAGCAGTTATTAACAATTTATAATTTTCGAAATGTCATTTTCTTAAAAACTATGGTTACCATGCTGGACTAAGGGCCACTTTGTAATTTTGAGCTGTTTCAATTTATACATATATACATATACATATAAAAATTGACATTTTGCACCGGAAGTGGCTTATCCCGGCCGTCGCACCAGGATTTGACTAGGCAACCCTAGCGCTTTTTCTTTGTCATAATAAATACTACCTTCCCTGAAAATTTCATCCTGTCACAAATGAGCTTCATATATTAACGCCCGCCTCTTGGTCTATATCTAAAGACAAAAAATGAAAAATTAGGCTTCTTAAAATGTTTTCAAAACCATGGATTAATACCTGTACAGGTAGGATGCGCACTAGTTAACGCAACCGCTACTGCCAGCCAGACAGCCTAGGGTCTATCCGAAAGAGCAAGGAGAACAACATATCAGAAAATCAGCTGAGCTAAAATTCTTGTTTTCCCGACGTTGCTAGCTCCCGGACTACAAGTTGTATAAGCCCAGGGCCCCACAAACTCACGGTCCGCCCCTAGGGTTGCAGAATGCTTTGCCAGAAAATTTAATTTGGCAATGACTTTAAATTGGGTCACACATATAATTTTCTTCATAAGAAAAGCATTGTAGAATTTTAAATCGACGCTGTTCAAAAAATAACTGATCGATTGAAATGCTGTTTTTTGAAACGAAACTTCTGAGCGGAATTTTCTGCCCTGGAAATTAATGACGCAAGGCACTAGGAATTTTTGTTAGAATGGACTAGTGTTGGACACGATGATTTGAAGGTGGGTCAATAACAATTATTCCCAAAATTTCGATGCTCGATAAAATTTTAACTCAGATAGGTACTTACTATAGAATTTACATGAAAAATTGTTGGAATTTCAAAGGTTAAAAACGCGCCGCCATTGGTTTAGCTCGATTCATATCTACCAGCACGTAACGTGTCAGCACGTAACGTGTCAGCACGTAGACGGTAGCGTGTCCAGCACGTAACGTGGCAGACACAAAAATATCATTACATGCATTTTCTATAGGCGTATTTATATCTAGCGAACTTGAATGAATGAATTAAGATAAGAATCTTTCGGGCTTACGAGCCGTGGTCTACTGGAATGGCTTCTTCTTTTTCCAGACGGTGACACCGAGAAGAACACTACGACCACGTCGAACACACCACTGAAGATGCTTGCCGCAGTTGCAAGCGAAACGTCTGGAAAAAGAAGAAGCCATTCCAGTAGACCACGGCTCATAAGCCCGAAAGATTCTTATCTTAATTTTGTTAACGCCGGCCGTGAAAGTCTACATTCTTTGAATGAATGAATTGTAAATTATAGACGCTTGACAACTGAGGTCATAAGCGTCTGATAGCGAACTTGAGCGGAGCGTGTCCGTACAGACACGAGCCAGCACCGGTCAGGATTGTCGGGAAGAAATTTTTGTCTGCGTCGGTACGTGTCTGTGGCGTCAGTACCTACGGTTAGTATGAATGAACGTGGATGCACAGACCTACCGCACAGACAGCGTTCCAGGTGACATTTGAGCATCGGAAGAAATGAAAAATTTTGAAACATTCACTTTCTCAACTCTCCTGTTGGTTGGTCTGTCAACACGTCTGTGAGATGTGAAAACTTTTGTCTGTTCCGTGTC
Organism: Mongoloraphidia duomilia; assembly: GCA_039654895.1. Lineage (NCBI taxonomy): Eukaryota > Metazoa > Arthropoda > Insecta > Raphidioptera > Raphidiidae > Mongoloraphidia > Mongoloraphidia duomilia. The sequence continues at coordinate 18,232,076 of CM077526.1, forward strand.
TGCCACGTTACGTGCTGGACACGCTACGTACTGGTAGATATGAATCGACCTTTACACGTATACTTAAAAACTATCGATTAGTCTGTACGACCATGTAAAATACGACCATGTAAAAGTATGTTTAATTTAGTAATTAATTTATTGACGCTTTGTATCCTTGTTTGCTTAACAAATAAATGTTTATCTATTCTATTCTATATAAAAGGATCACGTTAAAAATATATCTATAATCTATACATATATCTTAACATTTTTCAAGTTAATTATGTTTGTTACATTACATGATAATAAACATTACAATATGATAATAGAGAAAAAGATCCTTTAGTCTCAATCATAATTAACTATTTACTCGAATTAAAAAAGTGACATTGCTCCAGTGGCGGACTAAGCCCGTCGGAGGCCCGGGGCGGCAGAACTAAATGAGGCCTCCGGTCTGCTTAGAAATTGATGTATTTGTAGTGTAAATTTCGTTAAAAATAAATAATATACTCGTAGATGTAATGACCAATGGCTGACAAAAAAATCAAATATTTAAAATAAACGACCTACCTACATTTATATTTTGTATATACGTACGGGGCTCCAACTACAAATTGCCTCTGCTACTTACTAAACATATATTGGCCTTGTTTGAGATTTGATTAAGGACTTCTCGAGATTTGGAGGCCCCCCCAGGATCAGAGGCCCGGGGCGAGCCGCCCCCTCCGCCCCCCCTTAGTCCGCCACTGCATTACTCCCGTTCTAGAATATGGCAAAAGCTATCTAAAATTGTTCATATGACTTTATTCTACTAATGAAACAGATTTGTTATTCTGTTTCATTAGTAGAATAAAGTCATATGAACAATTTTAGATAGCTTTTGCCATATTCTAGAACGGGAGTAATGCAGCGGCGGACTAAGGGGGGGAGGGGCGGAGGGGGCGGCTAAAATATTTTTTTCTAGCTCTTCAAATGAAGGATCTAAGTCCTACGAGGTAGGTATATAAAAAATATTGAATATTTCATTTCTTTCGTTAAATTTTTTATTGACACCCGGTATATCTATCTATCTATCATTTTTCACGAATGTTCTTATGGAAAATTTACTGCTATCATTACAAACAAAGCTACCCACGTAAAGGTCAAGAAACAGGGAGCTCTGTATATGCTATTTACTGAAACGCCCTGAAAAAGGATGAAAATGGGATATTCTGTATAAAAAACTATAACAAAAAGTATCACGAATCTTGTCAGGAACGTATTAAGATTATTTTTAAATAATATATAAACGACCTCAAAAAAGATAAAACTCAACAGTGGTTCCTTATTCAACTAAAATGAGCCATGAACAGGTTTCGTTATAAAATTTAACAAAATATTAAGCGCACTTAATAGGTACTTACGTAGAAAATGTTTCATTTTGAATCGGAGGATTTAGGACATCGAGCAACTTGTGACAGTTGTTGATAAAAATATTGAAAAATATATGAAAGTTGCTTGTTATAAAGTCTTTTAGCCAAAGATCCTCATTCACTTGTTCATCTGAAAAATAATTACACATATAGACCGAGAGCTAGTGACAATTTTTTGGTGTTATTTATTCAAGGGTTTATTTTTGTGAAGATGTTGAGGGAGGCATATTAAAGTGCCTAAGTGAGGGATTTTGCTAGATAGCGGTATAGGAGTGATGCAGACCCCCAACATGTAACAAAAAATGGTCACAATTATTATTGCTTCAAGGCTAAAATTGTTTGTATAGCTTGTCGGTGACCCGATAATGCCATTATAATATTTGCAGATCGATTGGTCAGTATTAAAGGGGTGGCAGATCACCCTAAACGTGTCATGTACTCGACGAAATTTATATTATTAGTTCAAGGTTCAAATTTTAATATGTTGTTGCAGCGACTGTGTTAAGCATATATTTCAATTTGCAGAACAAAATGTCGGTATTAACCCCCTCTCTTAGAGGGAAACTTGCTCGCCTAGGTGTTTATATCGTTCTGCAAGGGGCTTAATACCGACATTTTGTTCTGCAAATTGAAATATCTGCTTAAAACAGTTGCCGTAACAACATATTAAAATTTGAATCTTGAACTAATAATATAAATTTCGTCGGGTACATGACACGTTTAGGGTGATCTGCTACTCCTTTAATAGTGACCAATCGATCTGCAAATATTATAATGACATTATCGGGTCACCGACAAGCTATACAAACAATTTTAATCTTGAGGCAATAATAATTGTGACCATTTTTTTTGTTACATGTTGGGAGCGTTCCGCATCCTTCCCATACCGCTATCCAGCAAAATCCCTTACTCAGGGCACTTTAATATGCCTCCCTCAATATCTTCACAAAAACAAGGCCTTAAATAAATAACACCAAAAAAATTGTCACTAGTTCTCGGTCTAATACAGCGGATCTAAAAACGTACCAGAAATTTATTTCAAGGTCAAAAAGTTTATACAGTACGTGTAAACGGTTTTACTGAACAAGAGAAAGTAGCATTTCACTCACGCTCATTTTGGGGAACTTCGCAAGTGTTTGAGATATGAGTAATGTTGCCAGTTCCAGTTTGCCAAATTTCGGGACAGAAGGTTAAAAAATCGGGATTTTGGTTCTGAAATCGGGACAACTAAAAAAAAAACAAGGTGTTTATAAATCAACGTTTATTTTTATTATTAAGTGGTGAAAATAATGTCATCAAAATAATGTTATCGCATAATCTTTGGATCTTACGCGGCGGCAGAACAGAACGTGACAACATTATACCTATCGCGCTACTCGCAGTCACAAAACAATACGTGCGAAGTTTGAACCTTTTGTATCTACCGATTAGCCCTAAATCGGGACATTCGGCGTCCCGATCAAGGGTGAATCGGGACGTGTCCACAGACCCCTGAAAATCGGGACGTCCCGCGCAAATCGGGACACCTGGCAACACTAGATATGAGCGAGGCAAAATGGCATTTCGCCCACTCTCTACGTTAACAGTTAGGGAATTCATTATTTCGCTCACCCTCAGTAGGGCCACGAAATTAAATATTTCATGCGGGTGTTGAACAAAATTACGAAAAGTGAATTTTAACAAAATTCGTACCAATATTCATTGTGGAGTTCGAACTAAACTTATAACGAAGTGCATCAAGCCAAATGTTGTATTCACATTCCACGTTTAATGAGCCGTGATTAAATCGAGTAATATTATACATCCAGAAAGCAGACTGCATATTTGTCATTTCCTTAATGTAAACAAAAACAACTGCTGCCACCTGTCCTCTCCACAGCGCAAACAATGCGTCATGAACATTGTTATATTCTTCAACAGTAAATACCGTCGTGTTCCTTAGATAGGCTATAAATTGGCAGTTTAATGTTTCCAACGAGCATTCTTCTATAATTGAACATCTCCCATCGGTAGGGTTCACAATTCCATTGATGATGGCCAGCTTAAATTCACTTGTATTTCTGGCAATATTGATGAAATAGTAATTTATGCTACATGTGGGATAAGTAGCAAATAATCTGACAGTCGTGTTTTACGACATGAGCGTAAGGTTTATGTGGCATTCGTATGAAGACGAGTGTGATTGTCGCAACTCGCCTAACGGCTCGTTGCGACAAACCACACTCGTCTTCATACGAATGCCTCATAAACCTTACAGCGAATGTCGTAATCACGACTGTCATATTTGCTACTTATCCCACCTGTAGCATACAATACTTTTTACAACTACTGCTCTGGAAGTTGACTTTGAGAGAAATAGGGTAGAAGTACCGTTTTTGGCCACCTTTGCACCGTTTTTGGACAGTTTAAATTTGAGTTAATTTATAAAAAATTGCAATATTAAAATGATTTTTTATTGAATTATCATTTTTTTACACCTAATTTAATTACTATACATGAACGATAAAAAGTAAATTATTATCGCGACATTAGATGGCGTTTCAGTAGTCTCTAGTAAAGTGAAAAAGATAGAGTGAGTTAAGTACAGATTGTGTTCGTGAGGTTATATTTTTATAGTAGTATAGTTAGGCGGAATCCGTGCAGTTATGTGATATTTAACCGAACATGTGCGTTTATGAAACACATATATAGTCAAGTAGGTATGCGATTATTGTGTATTTCGGAGATGACATACAGGCACAGCGCTCGAAAAGTCAACTTCCAGAGCAGGCGTTGTAAAAAAATAATAATTAGTAGATTGCATTTTTAGTGTCATAATGAGGTATAGAATTGAATTGAATTGTGAATTATAGACGCTCGACATCAGTAATGAGGTATATGACTGACGAGTCACACGAGTCATATCATTACGCACGAGAAATACATAGTCGCCAATGACCTCTATTCTCGAGCGTCTATAATCTACAATTATTCAAGAAATATATGGTGTTTTTGGTTATTGGGATCTGTCAAATGGGCATATAGAGAATTTTACTCGGATAAGGGAAACATTTTCTTGCTAACAGTCTAAAATTTATATCGTGAAATTGATTATTACAAAAACAAAACAAGTAAACAAGTAAAAGTAAAATGTAATTTGAATAAAATAATATAAAATAAAATAGGTAACACGAAAAAAAAACAAAACCAACATCACCTCAAAAGGCTCTGAGACTCCTGAGGTAGTATTCGAACCCAAGCCTCTTAGAATTCAGTCAACTATTGAATTGTAGATTATAGACGCTCGACAACAGAGGTCATTAGCGTCTAATTCAGTCAACTATAATAAATAATAGTAGTATATGAAGATTGGTTGTTTGAAGCCAATAACAGCTATTTTTACAAAGTATACTTGAGATTATAAAGGTCTTTGCTGTTAAAAAATATGAGCCGTCGTAGGATGCCTGGCAGATGTGAAACATTTTTATAGCTTAATCTTCCGCGACAAATTTATCAAAATAAAATATAGCCTAAATCACTTAGGGATAGTGTAGATTTCTATTAGTGAAAGAATTTTTAGAATCGGTTCAGTGGCTCTAGAGATAAGAATTTATGACTTATTACCCCCTTCCGCGAGAAATTCTCCCCCTGCGAAGATAATTTGTAACGATCTCACTGCGTATCACCGGATAGCGTACCGCGAAAGATCAATTTACCTACAATTTTTCACAAAACTAAATAAACAACAACAAAAGAATTTGACCTAATCACGTGGTCACCGTTTTTAGTATATAAAGGTGGGGGAAAACGAAAGAAACCCCCAGGGAACTGAATAGACGATGAGGTTTCCAACAAAAAAACAACAAATATTTTGGTTTTGTAAACGCACCGCGTTAAGTGTGTACGGACCCTTATAGCGCGTTTTAAATTATTATCACGACAAGCGTGCCTTGAAACTTAAAAAACTAATCTAAAACTATAAATATAATTGAAAAGAATACGGTTTTCAACCATAAACCACCCAAAACCAACAACGAATAATATCTATTAATAATAATATAACTAATCGTATCGAATAAGTACCACGAATACGCTTTCGTAGAACTTTCGAGAAAAACGAACAATATTATATCCTAAATACGGACACATTAATTAGTTATCATAATAAACAAATAACTATTTAGGTAAACAATAAAATACTAAACACAATATTAAACAAATAACAACAGAGCATTGGTTATCCTTGATGTTACAATGCTGAAGAATAAAATGGAAAGAGCTCACCCATGTGCTGAAATGTATCCCCTTAGAACACTAAAGGTTAAGACGCGAACCATCCGAATACACACTACGGAAAATGGTGAATGAATAATTTCACTTAAAACATAACACTTTCCAATAAATTTTCTTCAAACAAAGATTTTAGCAAAACTCAATACATAGATAAATTAGTATCACCTCGCACGGTGTCTATGTCGATCGCCAGATCAACCAATACAGACCCAACAAGATTATTCTTATTTCATCACAATAAATTTACCGATTTATTTAAGGCCTCGGTTACAAATTAGTGAAAGAATTTTTAGAATCGATTCAGTACCTAGTTCCAGAGATAAGAATTTATGAATTACCACAATTTACCCTAAATACCCTAATTTACTCTAATTTACCCTAATTTACTCTTATGTATCCTAATTTATTCTAATTTATCCTAATTAACCCTACCTAATATGTATATCCTAATTTACCCTAATTTACTCTAATTACCCTAGTTTACCCTAAATACCCTAATTTTCCCTATTTTACTCTAATTTACCCTAATTTGTTCTAATTTACTTACCATAATTTACTCTAATTTACCCCAATTTCCACCCCGCGAGAAACTGTCACCCAGCGAAGGTATTGAACACGTGTAACGACGTGCGTTCTGAACGACGTAACATTTAAACGACGTTACCTTCACACGATTTTACACCCGTGCCTAAAGATGTTTCACATCAAAAATTAAGTAGTAGCTACTCTTTTTCTGCAACAGCTACGGAATACTAAGTTAATGCGTGTCCGACAAGCACTTGACCGTTTATTTAATTTTTTAAATAACTAAAATAACCCTGAAGAAAAATCTGAAGATCTATTGGAACACAAAACTTGTGTAAAAATATTTTTACAACACTTACTTTCTAATGGAATTTACAGCATACGCGGTTTCCGAATGATGTACAAGATTTAGATGTTTTGAATCATTTTTACATGAATCCCATAAATGCCTCATAAAATTTTTATACGAATAGTTCAAAGACATTTGATGATCCTGCGCTGTACCTAAAAAACATTCCATGTTTTAAGAATAGCATTAATGCTTTTAGGTAAGTACGCTAAACTTACTTTGAATGTAGATTTTTAACATTATATTATGAAGTACCTATTAGAAATACCTTATATTATGTCCGTCTTGTGACTTCTTGTGAATTTACACTACGCGTTTCAACAACGAGTTGCCATCTTCAGGTGTGGTTAATTATTTTTTAAAAAACACAATTTGAGTATTCGTAACACTATATAATATTGTGATGCTAAGCACTGTGTATTATGTCGTGGTTTGAGAAGTACTGATTTAAATTTTGAGATTTTATTATTTCTACGGGGTGTCCAAGACTTGCGTTGTCGGCCGATATATTCATTTTGGGTGAAGATAGAAAAAAAGTTTAAATACAAAAGTTGTATAAATTTTAATGGTGTATAACCTAAAAATATTTTCATTATACAGCCTGTCCCATTTAAGCGTGGCAGATCAAAGCTAAGTTTTTTTTAACCTAGCACCCTGTTTTTATTTGTTTTTTCAATTCTGCATCTAAATGTGAATAGAAATTGTAAGGGAAGCCATGCTCGAAAATTCAGTAATTTTTGAGTTATTTAAGTTTTTTAGAAATTTTTGACACGTGCAGACCTTTACTTAAAATTTGACATAGCCAAAACAAAAACCTTTATCAAACTGAAATTTTGATTTACTAACACTTTTATTAAGGGTTGTCCAAACCTAAACCTATTATTTTATTACGAAAAAATTAGGTTTAGGTTTGGACAACCCTTAATAAAAGTGTTAGTAAATATCCTAAAGAATACAATTCCAGCAAAAAAATAACCTCGTTGTATTTAACAATCCAAAGTTACACGTGATTGAAGTTAGGTAAAAGAAGTACATTATTTTGAACACCCTGTATAATAAATTCACTTTTTTAGGACAGACATTGATTTGTCCGTCCATTATCTAGTGATCCTCAAAATTTCAGTTTGATAAAGGTTTCTGTTTTGGCTATGTCAAATTTTAAGTAAAGGTCTGCGCGTGTCAAAAATTTCTAAAAAACTTAAATAACTCAAAAATTACTGAATTTTCGAGCATGGCTTCCCTTACAATTTCTATTTACATTTAGATGCAAAATTGAAAAAACAAATAAAAACAGGGAGCTAGGTTGAAAAAAACTTAGCTTTGATCTGCCACGCTTAAATGGGACAGGCTGTATAATTGAAAATATTTTTAGGTTATACACCATTAAAATTTATACAACTTTTGTATTTAAACTTTTTTTCTATCTTCACCCAAAATCAATATATCGACCGACAACGCAAGTCTTGGACACCCTGTATAGTAGGTAGACGGATTGGAAATGTATGTATGTGTATTTGTGTAGACGATTACTGAGGATTGGGTGTTTGTGTGTTGTTAATTATTGTACCGTATATTGTTTAAAAATTTTTACTTCCCACCTCTACTATGGTAGGGAAGTAATGGATTCAGTCCGAAAACAATATTTCGAGATTTTAACAGATTTTCACGTTTTGAGACCCTAGCAATCGTTTAAGATCATTTTCTGACTGATGTCTGTATGTGTGTGTGTATGTGTGTATGTGTGTGTGTGTGTATGTGGTCAATTTTTCGCCTTCGATATCTTAAGAACGGAACAACATACGGGCATGCCGATTGTTCTATTGTGTTTATCAGCCTTTAACTTAGATCTGATTAGATTTTGAGTCAAATCGGTTCAGTGGATCCTGAGATATTCAAAAAAACGTCCTCAATGTCACGTATTAACATAGGTAAAAAAATATATAAATGAATTCTAGATGTTATAATATGAAAAAAATGTAAATATTTTTTTTCTCTAAAATGTATAGTTTTCGAGAAAAAAAATATTTTACTAAAAAAAATAAAAATTGTACGTAAATCAAGGTAACCATGATTTTTGCTATATTAAGTTAGCCATCAGTAGATCACCAAACAAAAAAGAGGGCCATGCTTTTTTCAAAGAATAAAAATTAAATTGTGTTTTAAAGACCACCAACAGCTAAGGTTATTTGGGCCTAGTCAAAGAATAAAAAAAAAAGAGTGTTTATTTTTTGCAAATATTTACTAGGTGGGAAGTATAGGACTGGTCATCAGTCGAATTTTTTTTCGTTGGAGAGCAGCCAATTATATAATTGTTTCGAAACACTTTCATGTTGGGCTCTCACTGGTACGAGGATTCACTTCATATTATAGCTATTGAATTAGCATATATGAATTGACACTTGCATGTAGTGAAAATCTATTGATTCTGAAGCATATAAGGAGAATATTAATTTAGCAATATTGTCACGGTTGAGTATTGTAAGCTCATTCCGCCGCGAAAGTGGAAAGGTTCAGGTTAGAATCCTGACTGTGACCACTGGTTGGTTAAATGATTTTTTCCAATATGTTTCGAAGCAATTATATAATTGGCTGCTCTCCAACGAAAAAAAAATTTCAATTGCATTTCAGCCGTATAAAACTATTATTTATCGTATATTATGTTCGATTTTAGTGTTAGTTTGTCATTAAGAATGTTGGTATTGTCGAATTTTGTGGCTTTATATATTTCATATTCTTCCAGGGTGTCCATGTGTTTACCTTTACTGCAAATATGCAATGAAATTTGCAGTAAAGGTTAACACATGGACACCCTGGAAGAATATGAAATATATAAAGCCACAAAATTCGACAATACCAACATTCTTAATGACAAACTAACACTAAAATCGAACATAATATACGACACAATAATTAACAGCACGCAAACACCCAATACTCAGTAATCGTCTACACACATACACACAAACTCACATTTCCATTTCATTTACCTACTATATAAATCATAAAATCTCGAAATTTAAATCAGTACTTCACAAACCACGACATAATACACAGTGCTTAGCATCTAAATATTATATAGTGTTACGAATAGGTACTCAATGTGTGTTTTTAAAAAAATAATTAACCACACCTGAAGATGGCAACTCGTTGCTGAAAAGCGTAGTGTAAATTCACAAGAAGTCACAAGACGGACATAATACAAGGTATTTCTAATACTTCATAATATTCATATAGTCACTCTAAAAATGTAGATTTAAAATTGAATGTTAAAATTAAAATTAAGCAGATAAGAAATTGACAACTTTTTGAAATTTTGCCAGGTCCGCTTAGAAGTGGTGCAGCGACGCATAGAAACACCATCAGAGAAATTGAATTTTATTTATTTATTGTAGATTATAGACGCGTCGACAACTCAGGTCATTACCGTCTTTAACACAACAAAATATAATATATTTGTGTATTAAAATCCGCCAGCCGGCATACACAAACCGACTGTTACGAGCTCGGGTCCCTGGGAGCGCTAATTCCCACAGAACATTGGAATGCAATTGCGATAACAACTACATCCCAATGTCCGCCCTGCGGTGGCAGAGAAATTGAAAATCAGACATTGAAAGCTAAGGCTCTTGCTGTCAAAGTGCTGTATTCAAAAAATATTTACGATTTTTTCGCCAAGCTTTACATGAGTTTGAAAATTGATGATCCCATAATTCTTTTGAAAAATTTTAATATCTGGCAACTATTGGTTACTGGTTAGGTACCATTAAAAGTGTAGGTATACTAAAAACCTAATAAGTAATAACGTTTTTATTATAATTATCAACGTTCCCACATCAGTTATTACGTATTTTTATTTTTTACTTCCCACCTCTACTATGGTAATGGATTTAGTCCGAAAAAAATATTTCGAGATTTTAACAGATTTTCACGTTTTGAGACCCTAGCAATCGTTTAAGATCATTTTCTGACTGATGTCTGTATGTGTGTGTGTGTGTGTATGTGGTCAATTTTTCGCCTTCGATATCTTAAGAACGGAACAACATACGGGCATGCGGATTGCTCTATTGTGTTTATCAGCCTTTAACTTAGATCTGATTAGATTTTGAGTCAAATCGGTTCAGTGGATCCTGAGATATTCAAAAAAACGTCCTCAATGTCACGTATTAACATAGGTAAAAAAAAATATAAATGAATTCTAGATGTTAAATTATGAAAAAAAATGTAAATATTTTTACTTCCCACCTCTACTATGGTAGGGAAGTAATGGATTTAGTCCGAAAAAAATATTTCGAGATTTTAACAGATCTTCACGTTTTGAGACCCTAGCAATCGTTTAAGATCATTTTCTGACTGATGTCTGTATGTGTGTGTGTGTGTGTGTGTGTGTGTGTGTATGTGTGTATGTGTGTGTGTATGTGGTCAATTTTTCGCCTTCGATATCTTAAGAACGGAACAACATACGGGCATGCCGATTGTTCTATTGTGTTTATCAGCCTTTAACTTAGATTTTGAGTCAAATCGGTTCAGTGGATCCTGAGATATTCAAAAAAACGTCCTCAATGTCACGTATTAACATAGGTAAAAAAAATATAAATGAATTCTAGATGTTATAATATGAAAAAAATGTAAATATTTTTTTTCTCTAAAATGTATAGTTTTCGAGAAAAAAAATATTTTACTAAAAAAAATAAAAATTGTACGTAAATCAAGGTAACCATGATTTTTGCTATATTAAGCTAGCCATCAGTAGATCACCAAACAAAAAAGAGGGCCATGCTTTTTTCAAAGAATAAAAATTAAATTGTGTTTTAAAGACCACCAACAGCTAAGGTTATTTGGGCCTAGTCAAAGAATAAAAAAAAAGTGTTTATTTTTGGCAAATATTTACTAGGTGGGAAGTATAGGACTGGTCATCAGTCGAATTTTTTTAAATATAGATTAGTGTTACTGAAAAAATTTAACAACATAATTCAAGTCTCACCATTAACATAATAATATAAAAGACTGATTTCAGGTGGCTCGTTTTCAATCTCTTCAAAACTGTATCCTTGCGACCATTTAGTAGCAATTGAGTTCGTAAAGTTGTATGGTATGTACAAAACTGCAGTTATATTTCCCTTTTCAAGACGCTTTAATGCGGTGTCAAGAAAGTCGTTATCCCATATTAGATTACTTTCTTCAAATTGTTGATATAAATATGGTAAATAATGACAGCTCAATTTTTCAAAAGAGCAAACTTGTGATTCAGGACATTTCAAACTTGTTTTGTTCGTTTCAAAATTCACAATCGCAACGATATTTTCCGGTGAATATCTAAAATAATAATACAGATAGTTTTTAGGTTTCAGTACAATGAATGATTGTGTTATTTATCCTTAATTACGGCTTAAATAAATAACACAGTCATTCATTGTACTGAAACCTAAAAACTATCTGTCTGATACATAATATATAGTACACAAATATATCGAACTTAAAATAATAATATTTAGTAGATTTCGTGTCCATATTTATATAATTAATGTAGTAAATTCGCAATTACGTGGACAGGAAATAATAAAACAAATAGTTGTTTCAAAAATACGACATTTCGTTTATTGATTTAAACAGTTTAAATCAATAAACGATTCGTCGTACTTTTGAAAAAACTATCTGTTTTATTATTTACTGTCCACATGTGACATACCTGCGAATTTACTACATTAGTCTATAACACGCTCGGGGTGTTGGCACTCTCGCTTGCGCCTTGCGTGCCAACTTGACCCCTCGCGTCTTATACTTAATTGTACTAGTTGTATAAGCTACTATTTAATTAGTAATGTTAAAACACCTGCTACTATTAAAAATACCACATAATATACGAAGTGTTCGTAAAACGTGGGAACCTTTGACCTCCTTGCTATCTAGAAAATTTGAGTTTATAGATCCCCGGCGTTATATATTTTGTATTTACAAAAACAAATTTATCTTCAAAAGATAGTTTGTGTGATAAGATTTTATGTCGACTTTGTTCGAAATCTTTAAATTAATTCTTTAAAAGTTAAAATGGGGGAGTTAGATCCGCACTACTTTTTTTATTCAAACAAAAATAGTTATTCAAACACAAATAAATTATTTGCTATGAATAATCAATATCTATAATATATTATATAGCATAAAAGAAAGTCTTGGTACCTAGGTGGTTTGTTTGTTAGTCTATACCGACTAATCTCGAGAACTATTGAACGCATTTGAATACAGTTTTTACCATTCGAAAACTCAAAATAGCTAGACCTTAAATATTTAAATATGGTATTTGAAATACTTTTACAGTTTACTCAAACACCACAAGTTCGGTTAGGTCGCTAAGCGCTTTGTTTTCTGGCATTATTTTACTATATCCGATAAACTGCTCTGTACCGTAGTGAACAATGCCATAACGCGACCGGAAAGGATTTTAAGAATTCTGTAGGTAAAATTTCCATATGGATTTTTTCAACAAGAATTCTGGAATTTAGGATTATGTTAAAAAATAAACAAATTAATACCCTAAAACATTCTCGCATTAAATTTAAAAACTATCAACGTTAGCACCATCAGGGGATTTACTCTTGCAGTGTTTTTGTGGTAAGGTTAAATAAAAAATCGGATTGTCACAAGTTATTAAAAATATGATTACTTATTGAATGAGCCATTTTCATGAGGATAGTTCCTTCAATTATCCATGAGAGGCAGCAGTTGTGGCAGGTACAAACAGTATTTATTCCCCATTAGTGTCGTGTTATTTTAGAGGTATAACTTAATTATTAAATTATTATTATCATTAAATTAATTAAATAATTAAGTTATACCACTAAAATAACACGAAACTATGGGGAATAAATAATGTTTGTACCTACCACAAGTGCTGCATCTTGTGGATAATTGAAAGAACTACTCTCAGGAAAATGGCTCAATGTAATTATATTACATGTGTTACTCACCGCTGAAGAGTTGCATAATCGAGATTTTTTATACCCTTTTTAAACGGAATTGGAGATTTCTGAAAATTTAGACGCTTGCAGGTATTCCATAAATCCTGTGAAAAATCTCGAAATGTTTCTTGTAAACGTCGACTTAGTTCGAGCGCATTCGGTTGATCTATCGAAAAATAAATGATCAGTTCTTGAATCAAATGTAGGTATACATTTCGCATCCTCAGACCTCAACAGATATATTGAGTTCAAATAAGTTCGATATATTCATCCAATTTAATATTGTAAAACGTAACATATTGTGCCGTCATCTTTGTGACATTGAGATTATTGTTGCCGTCTAGACAAGACAAGACAAGACTTTCAAAGTAGCGTTGGGCGAATACGAGATGTTTTTATAATCGAAACAATCGCAATCGTTCATAATAACAATCGAGTCCACAATCGACTCGCAGTTTGATTTTACAATCGAAATGTTCGATTGTTCAAGTCGATTTTTGCCAGCGAATGAGAATACATATAATCGCGATTCAAGGTTATATGCTAGTCGAATGAAGTCTGACGTTTACGCTACTCGTTCATCGTTGATTCACTGTTCAGTCGGTCTCAGAGCATTCGATTATTGCACAATCGGCCATCCATCGACTCGACCACAGTTGTTGAGTGATGAACGATTATATATTATGTGGCTCTCGACAGTGGACATCGTCTGTACGATTCAGTACTATGCAACTTGGTCTTCGTGAAATATGAAACAACAACAATCGAGTCCAAGTGAAAACCATCGAGAGTTATCGAGATGTTTGAACAATCGAGACAATCGACTAAAATAAATATCTCGTAATCGCCCATCACTATTTCAAAGTCTTGTCTTGTCTTGAAATATCAAGACAAGACTTCACTAAGTCTAAGTCTAGATTAAAAAACTCTTGTCTTGTCTTGAAAATTTCTAGACAAGACTTTTGCAAGTCTTGTCAAAATCTAGACAAGACAAGAGTCTAGAAAGTCTAGATCTAGACGGCAACACTATAATCTAAATACATTGATATTGGTATAAAAAGAAAGGTTTTGTTGAGAAGATTACAAATAAGGTATATGACGTCACCGAAAATTCAATATGGCGGACTCTAGACGCCATTTTTTCAGAATTCAAAAGTAATTTTCCTTTTAAATTAGTGTTGCCGTCTAGACAAGACAAGACTTTCAAAGTCTTGTCTTGTCTTGAAATGTCAAGTCTAGTACTAAGTACTAAGTCTAAGTCTAGATAAAGCAAGTCTTGTCTTGTCTTGAAAATTTCTAGACAAGACTTTTGCAAGCCTTGTCTTGAAAATCTAGACAAGAGTCTAGATCTAGACGGCAAGACTAATTGAGATGCGCGGGAAAATAGTTAACACAGACAAACGTTGTAGACCAAAATCCCAGTGCCGTCAAACCTACGTCATAGTACCAAACCAAAGACTTTTTCTATAGCTGGTGTGTACTATTTAGCAGGTTGGAACGTGGGTATTAGCTAGCTTGAGTCAGGGTGGTTTTGGCGGGTAACAGGTACTTAAGTGTTGAAAAAATGTAGCTCACCTACGTTAAAGTATCAAAGCTAGTTTTTTAATATGTCTTACGGGACAGTATTAGTCATCTACAATCACTATTGCCAGACACTTTCCGCGGGTCCTAGCTTTTGCCAGACGCTTTAAATCTCGATAAATAATCGGTGAACTACGCCATAATATCAAGGCTGAATTTTATGTATGTTAATTAGGTGACTATTTTATAATATTTCCTAAGTTCACAGATCGACCCGATGGGTCTATCATCCCTCAGACACGGTAAAAGGCACTACATCTTTGTCTGAAAGATATTGGAACTCTTTCTAAAACCCCCTCATTGGTTCGGATTTGTTGGCATTTTTGATTAATTCGTAGCTGCAGCTCCTAGAGGCTATTTACAGGAGTACCATACACTAATGTTTTCAAATAGCCCCAAAAAAAGAAATCTAGAGGGTTTAAATCAGGCGATCTTGCAGGCCATAATACAGGTTCGCCCCCTTCACTATCTCCGAAACCGTTACTTTGCGGACCCATGTTTACCAAGACTTTTTTGTTTATTTTGGTCAATACTATTACCTCATATGTTACACTCTTTTTTTTAATAAAAATATCAAGTTTCGTGATTTATCTGAATTGAACTGTGCCGATTAAATTTTTTTTTTCATTATTAGGACATAACTGAAGAGAGCGAGCGAAGCGAGTGAGTAATGTAATTAATAAATCATAAAGTCGAGCGAACGAGCGAAGCGAGTGGGTAATGCATTAATAAATTATGAATTCATAGCACCCTGACGAAATGGGACCGGGCCACTAGCAACGCCGGCTCGAGCAAACTTGGCGCCCTAGGCGAAAGATTTTGATGGCGCCCATTTAAATCAAAATTTTTGCAACAAAATAAAATAAAGCACCGCGTCACATACTATACCATAAGGGATGCCTTGCTTTACACATATTCGGGCCGGCACAGTTCGGCCAGATTCGGCGTGTATACACATATTTGGGTAGGCTTGTGTTTCGGTTGCATCGCACTTGACTCACCGCAACCGTTAGCTGGCCGCCCCCTAAATTTGAACGCCCTAGGCCGTCGCTTTATTCGCCTATATGGACGGGCCGGCCCTGGCCACTAGGTTCAATAAATTATTGCACATCAACGAATCGTTCAATGTTTTTTAGTTTTTAGAGTTTGGTTAAAATTGACGTATATTTTCATACAACATAATAAAAATACGATAAAAAATTCCATGCAACTTCCCTATTGGCAAAAAAAAAATACTCACTGGACTGATCGAGCCAAACTTTAATTTCAGGTTCGTTGGACGTTTTTTCATCTGAGATTAGTCCAGGTATTCGACTGGCAATGAAGATATCTGTGAAGTTCTTTTCAAAGTGCAGAGCGCCCCAAGCTTTTCCAACACGGACGGCATTTATTGCTGTTTCAAGATCTGGATAATAGTTTATGTCTATTGTTTCTTCATTTAGAAGAGCCAAATATCGACAACTCAAATGTTTAAACGTGCAGCCCTTTGAGATCGGGCAATCTTTTGTAGTAAAGTTCATTTCATCGTTGACAACAGCCAATTTCAGTCCAGTCGGATCTCTTCCGACAGAAAGGCAAAATAAAATGACTTGAATTATAGACGTCGTGTATATTAGAATAACAGTAATAAAATTTTGTCGTAATCGGAAGAAGTCTTTTTTTAACAGTGTTGACATTTTGTGTTTTGTTTTAACAATAAAACAATTGCTACGCGATCCACCATCGTCGTCCACATGCCAATCAGTCTTAAATAAAGGTTCAGTTGATTTATCAATTTGATAATACGTATAATTGTTAATTTTTTATGTAGGTACTTCAAAAAATAAATAGGTTTTGTCTTTAACCTATATAGTGACACATCTTAAACAATGCAGTGAAATATCTCATAAACGGTACAAACCATAAAAAATGTTTTATACAAAAGTTATATAGTGTTAAGGGGGACAGAAAACTGTGATATCAGATTTAACATAGGTGGTGCTGTGAAGGTCAGGCGAAGGTCAGTTTCGATTTTTTAATTGTAACAGTGCATTTTTATTCCAGAATACGATACAGTATTTAATAGTGAACAGTAAATTATTAAAGTACATATGAGCTAAAGTTAATAAATATTAAGATATTTACAAATTAAATAGCAAATTTAATTTGCCAATTCGGTTCTTTTATGAATTGAATTCAAGCCAAGAAAGCCGGTGCGTAATATGGCTATCTGCTATGCCATAATTTATCTAATTGTCGTTCATTTAATTTCTAAATATCTCAGTATTTATTAACTTTAGCTAATATGTATCTTAATAATTTACTGTTTACTATTAAATACTGTATCGTATTCTGGAATAAAAATGCACTGTTACAATTAAAAAATCAAAGCTGACCTTCGCCTGAGCTTCACAGTACCACCTATGTTAAATCTGATATCACAGTCTTCTGTCCCCCTTGACACTCTATAACTTTTGTATAAAACATTTTTTGATGGTTTGTACCGTTTACGAGATATTTCACTGCATTGTTTAAGATGTGCCACCCTGTATATTAAAGATTTCTGGTTCGACAATGACCTTACATTGTGACCACATATTGTACTTTTTATAAACGTAAGAAGAGTATAATGTCGTAAAACTTTTTATATAACACATGCACGCTTTTAGTGTTTTTTCGTATCAGTTTTGCGGACTTTAAATGGCCGTTTATTGACAAGTGACGTCATGATCCATTATGAAACGCTTTTCGATGAATAATGGAAAAACATTTGAAAAACCCGTTATCTAATGAACATTATGTACCTCTTTTCGGTGTTATAAATGAAATATGGTTACTATGGTAACGAAGTGATTAAATATTGTATCGAGCCCAATGTTTTTATTATGAGATGTACTTCTGTCAGTGACATAAAATTATTCTATTAAAGTCTAAAACCATGCATGTGTTATATAAAGTATAGTGTGCAACACGTGTGCTAAATATTTATGCGTCAGGCGCGATGTTTTCAGCACTCGTATTCGGTTCGCGATGCTCACTCGCCAAAGCTCGTGAGCGCTCTCCTACTACTCGTGCTGAAAACATCGCGCCTGACGCATAAAGATGTATTTAGCACACTAGTCACACAATATACTATTATTATGTAGAACATTACACAGAAAAACAAATCACTTATCTATATAGAAAAATTTGTTTTTCAAGCTAAGTTTTAGTCAAAATAGCAAGAAAAATGTTGTTTCAAAGAGGAAATTATACAAAAAGTATGTTAAATAAACGTAAAATTTAAAACAAGCTTGATGTGTGGGTGAAACCACACTGCTAACTTTCCACTGAATGCCCTTAGAGATAAAAACACAGTAGATTCAGACTCTAGGGACTTCAAAACGTCCAGATATGCCAAAATTTTTCACTCGCAAAATCGGACCCATCACAATAACTTCCAATGAGAAGTTAAAAATAATAATTTCTATTGATCAGTTTTTTCTTGAGCAGGGTCGATTTACAATTCTTTTGTTATGAGGAAATGTGTGGTTACAATCTAATGTCTTTGTTAAACAAGATTTTCTGACAAGGCCTTCTGCAGCCCAGCATTAGTGGTTAAGTTACTTTATTGACTTTAAATGTTGAATAATTTGGCGAGAACTGGGTTTTGGTCTCCTCGTTGGACAGGTTTGTGAAAATTCGTTCAAGCGATGCGCAATTGAACTTGGTCATTAATGCTTGTGGAGAATCTTCGACACAAATACGACCGTTATACATTATTCCAACCTACAAAAATAATTACTTAATTATTATGTTTTCTATACTTACGTGTCAAGTGCGCAAGAAGACTAGAAGCATTGACTAAGTAATTTTATCCAATGCTAGAAGTAAGGAGACCAAACTTGTCCGAAATTGAGTGGTGGTGGTATGGAGTGTAGAGGGTAAGGAGAACTCTCTCTGCATATGAAAAAGCGTCCGTCAAAAGGCGATAAATTGGTGGCGCCACAATAGCAAGAGTGTAAATTTTAAAGGATGCGCCAAATAATACTAGAGTAGGACAGTGAAGTAAAGAGGGAAAGCATAACTTCCGCTTTTAAATGACGCAATTTTCAAAAGAAAAACAGTCAAATATCATTGGTAAACTTGTAATTATGCATAAAATAGTAAATAAAGATAATCCCAATATAAATGAACGCCTGAAAAATTATTTAATTTTTTAACAATGATTGCTTTTATTAAAAATTACAAACGCAAAATTTAAAACACCTGCAAATACATACTTGAATTTGTCAATCAATTATATTCTTTTCATTTTTTTTTTAAAAGTTCCACATAATAATTTTTGAAATTTCTTCAAAAGTAGATTATTCTCTAATAAAAATTATTAAAAAACTGAAATTTCTGATGTAAAACAGATCATGAAAATTAAATCACCGTCCACGTTATCTGACAGTAGTTATTTTAGGTTATATTTACAAAATTATTTTGAACTTTTGGACTACGCAAACAGTTGAGGTTTTGTATACTGCAGTTTTGTTATAACTACTCTAGTCATCAAAAATATTAAATTTTTGAACTCAGCGCACTTCACTCAGTCAATAACTGCTAAGTTCATTTCATACTCTCTTGCTATTTTGGCGCCACTCTGGAGAGATTTGGAACTGTTATTTACAGCTTACAGCTGGACACTTTTGCAACTGTTCCCCCATATGAGAGTGTTCTCCTTAACTCTACCCTCCATAGGTGGTGGTGAAACGAAATACGTCGCACATCATGGCGTCGATCCTTAGATGCGCTATGCGATTCTGCGCATGTATATTTATTCCTTGTCTCTACTCCTCTTGCTCGCACATGTTTGCTAGCAACAAGAAGCGACGTTACTACGGAAACACTCCAACTTATCCACGCAAGAAAACTTTACGTGCGACCTATTTCACCCCAATTTCATCACTTAAGTTCGGTCTGCTTCTCTTTGATCTTCTCAGATCTACAGTTCGCCTTTCCAGAGATATTTTAAGAAATCTTCACTGAGTGACGAAATATGAAATTATTATTTCTTGGTTCAATATACAGGATAACGTTAAAAACGATTGACAACGTTTTACAGTGACTTATGGGACAATATTAGACATATTGAACCCAATTTATCTATATACAAAGGTGCACCCTTTTGGACTTTAAAAGGCTGTATCGTTGCAAAAAAAAAAGCGGTCAATTGCATGTGGAACTCGCGCTACGAGGGTTCCGTAGCGTTACAACAATTTAATTAGGTAGGTACCTAGACATTTTGTGAAAATTTCATACGGCTACATGTTACGGTTCCAAAGATACAGCCTTTAAAAGGTTTATTCGTTTTTTGTGTAGGGACCTCCTTTAATTTTTCCCTTTACTTTCCTTTACTTGTGCTGCGAGACCTTGCTTTTTGCCAAATTTCATAATTCTAGGTCAACGGGAAGTACCCTTTAGGTTCTTGATGAGTGACTTTGCGAATATTAAAATAGGTATAGGACCCCCTTTAATTTTTACTTTTTGTGATTTTCGGATTTTTTCCTTTATTTGTGCTACGAGATCTTGCTTTTTGCCAAATTTCATGATTCTAGGTCAACGGGAAGTACCCTTTAGGTTCTTGATGAGTGACTTTGCGAATATTAAAATAGGTATAGGACCCCCTTTAATTTTTACTTTTTGTGATTTTCGGATTTTTTCCTTTATTTGTGCTACGAGATCTTGCTTTTTGCCAAATTTCATGATTCTAGGTCAACGGGAATATACACTATAAGTTTTTGATGAGATGACAAAATGGCCGTATCTTTTAATTGCGTTGACCTAGAAGCTTAAATTCTTTACACTTTTAAGAGACCGTAGACCTTAGTATTTCGTATAAATTTCAACTTGATATCTCTATCCGTTCCTGAGAAAATGGGTCTTGACAGACGGACACCCTGCCAGCCAGCCAGCCTGACGAACAAACGAGTGATCCTATAAGGGTTCCGTTTTTCTTATTGAGATACGGAACCCTAAAAAGAGTTCAAACGGTCTAATTTTGTCCCATGTGTGTCATACGGCTTCTATTGCCGAATTTCTTGGGTAAATGGTAATACAATAATACCTATTTACTTTGTTTGCGTGACGAGCGTCATCAAAATTTCGTGTACTAAAAATAATTGTCTTTTCACTGTTTTTTATGCTTCGCTTCAAATAATGCCATAAACATTGGCGTAACAGCGGATCGATTTCCGTCATTGGCTCGTCTAAAATCAGTAGCTCTGGGTCGTGTAGCAAGGTTACTGCGAAGGACATACGCCTCTGTTGACTACGGCTGAAGACAGAAAATAATAATAAATATATTATTATTTTTACAGTACATTCAGTTTAGTTCTCTATAAAGGTTTCAACGTTTGCAAGTTTAATAAATATTTTAAATGACAAAAATATATTCAATTTATATATTATTAAGTAAGTATATTATTTTGAAAATAAATGATAAAATAAAATGAACAGTGAAATCTGAATAATTTATAACGATGTGGAATGTGGAAAATGTATTATAGTTCTACATAAAAAATAATTGAGTCTCATGAACGTATTGAAAGAATCTATACCCCGTGTTCGGTCTCAAAGGTGAACATAGGGACATGGTATTGTTCATTTTTGCTGATTCGTGTTCGCCAATTCAACGTACAAGAAAGGTAATGATACCTATCGAAAGATAAAATTATTGCCCATCAGATGATTCTAAAAATAAGACCAAAAATGAAATTTTTACTTTAAAATACCAATTTGAAATTTACCGATTTTGCAGTAATTATTTCAAATTAAGTAGGCGAAAAACAAAACACTTAAAAGAATCAGTGTGCTGTAATAAATTTGTAAAAAAAACTTTTGTACTCGTAATTGGTGCACGTAAGCATTTTTACAATAATTAAAGTAAAAATGAATAATTACTCCAATGACTGGGATATTGTTTATTTGAAAATGGGGGGTTATTTGAATATTTATTATTTATATTTTTTTATTTATAATTTTCTTTATTAAGTAGTATTACTTTTCGTTGTTTAATAATAAAAAACCAATTAAATTCTTCATTGTTTGTTTTCTTATTATAGTCTATACGAGTAGAAATAAAAGCCAAAATACTTAAAAATGGCACACAACGTTAATTCCCTATGTTCAACTTTGAGACCGGACAGGGCTTGAGAATAGTCGAGCGTGTAGCAACGCTGTTGTTTACATGGCGTTGCTATGGTTCCTCTATTATAAGTCCCCAGTTCCCGGGTTCTAGCCCGAAAGCTGGTAAAAGTGTCAATTGGATTTTCAATTTATTATTAAAAAAAAAAAATAATGAATTGAAAATATGAATTGGTGCTAGTAGTGCAGGCGCCAAGGACACTTCTGTCTGCAAAATATGAGTAACGCAAACTGTTTTGTGATACGTTTACCTGAGACCTTAAGCTATAAGAAAACACATGTTGCCAGGCCCCCGTGTGGTGCATTCTACCCCCAAGGGGGTGAAAAGGTGTGAATGTGTTTTTTACAGATTTAACAATTCTGTCCATATTTTTGGTCTTTGAAATATTAAATTTGGAAATTCAATTTCTTTTACAAAGAAGGCACTTACTTAGAAAGGATTTTTCAAAATTCCACCGCTAAGTGGGTGAAAAGTGGTACCTAAATATGTTTTTACAGTTGCTCTTTGAAACATGATATTTGGAGGATACATTCTTTTTGCAACGTAAAGACCCACTAAGAAAGGTTTTTTCAAAATTTCACCCCTAATCTGCAATAAAACACAGTCATCCCTTTTCACCCTCTTAGGGGTAAAATGAACCACACGAGGGTCCGGCAACATGTGTTTTCTTATAGCTTAAGGTCTCAGGTAAACGTATCACAAAACAGTTTGTGGTACTCATATTTGGAGACAACTATCCATGGAGCCTATACATTAGGGATGGAATTTTATAAAACCCTTTCTTTGGAGTTAAATTTTGATAAATCTTTTCCTCGTGGGTGCCTACGTTAAAAATGAATCTATTCTCCAAATTTAATGTTTCAAAGATCAATAGTATGGACAGAATGATTATGTCTGTAAAAAACATATTTGCAGCTTTTCTCCGCCTTAGGGGTGAAATTTTAAAAAACCATTACTTGGTGGGTGCCTACGTTTTAAAAGGAATGTATCATTCAAATTTCATGTTTCGAAGACAAACATTATGGACAGAGTGATTAAAACTGTAAAAAAACATTTACCCCCCTTTCACCACCTTAGGGATGGAATTTTGAAAAATCCCTTCTTAATGGATGCCTACCTTATAAAATTAATGTATCATATTTCAATGACCATTAGTGTGGACAAAATGATTAAATCTGTAAAAAATACATTTTTTCCTTTTCACCCCCTTAGGGTTGGAATTAAAAAAACATTTCTTGGTGAGTGCCTACGTTATAAAAGGAATGCATCCTCCAAGTATCATGTTTCAAAGACCAGTAGGATGGACAGAATGATTAAATTTGTAAAAACACATTTACCCCTTTTTACCCCCTTAGGGGTGGAATTTTGAAAAACCCTTTCTTGGTGGGTACCTACGTTATAGAAGAAATGTATATGACAAATTTCATCTCTCAAAGTGGCTGTTACAGCAACTTTCTCAAAAAAGTGTATGTTTGTAACTCTAAATAGAAGTGACGCGAACTATGACCGCCAATCACAGTTGACTATATCCTGCCTTAATTGAAAATATCTCGCTCTTTTGTATGGCTGATACGGAATGCTTAACAGCCTCGCGGTTTAGAGCTAGTGTGCTGAATGATGGTAGACAGACTAAGTGGGTTTATAATCATTTGTGTTACGTTATGTTTGATGTGAAAACAGTAGTTAATTAATATAAGGCGCAAGCGTGGATGATCATTATCCGCGCCATCAAAGACGGTTTAAGCAAAGCTGTTTAAAATATAAACATTTTTTAAATTCTTGTTTGCAGTTAAGAGAAAAGATATAAAAAGAATAAGTTGGTTTACCTTATTTTATAATAATAATGTGCATTATTGACAGGCACATAGCCAGAGGGGTGGCTCAAGGGACTGTAATACCCCCCCCCCCCGAAATTTTACAAATTCTAGCAAATGCGTGCTTTTCTATGAAAAATCTTTTTAAATACATTTCCATTATAATGAATGTGTCATTTATGACCATAATTTTTCTGCAGCGAATGTAATAATTAAACTGCTGAAAGTTTGTGAGAGATTTTATATATTTTTTGACTTTTAAGCTCCCCCGAAAAAAATTACTGGCTACGGGCCTGATTATTGCTAGTTAGTAGTTATCAAATTCTGACATGTGGGAGGACATCATAATGAAACCAAATCTCACCTCAAGTTCTTGATGGCAACATTCTGACTAGGTAAATCAAGAGCATTTAACATAAATAAAAGCTGTTTTTGAATTTGAACTATTTTAATCCCGTGTATCCAACCAAAATACAGCATTGTTTCTTTGATAGATAATTCATTGTAGAGTGCAATCTGTTGAGGCATGTATCCTAAGCGAGTACTCAGTTTGCCTGAACCAACAGTCAGTAATTCGTTGCCCAAAACCCAAACCTTTCCAGAGTTCAAATGCCGACTGCCGACTATGCATGACAGTAGAGTTGTTTTGCCACTTTCCATATAGCCCAGTAAACCATAGCTAGAAACAATTAAGTAGGAATTAATGACCACCTTTAACCAGACTTTTATTAGTTATAACATTTCGTTCTTAAGTATGGACTTCATTACATAAGTACAGCCCAGTCCGGCTTCGCTCGGGTGTAAATCGCTATTTTTGTTTACTGCGCAACCGCTTTTTATCGTTAATTTATTAATTAATTGTAGATTATAGACGCGTCGACAACTCAGGTCATTAGCGTCTTCAACACAACAAATAATCCATTTGTGTATTAGAATCCGCCAGCCGGCATACACAAACCGACTGGTACGAGCTCGGGTCCCTGGGTGCGCTAATTCCCAAAGAACATCGGAATGCAATTTGTGATAGCAACTACATTCCAATGTCCCCTCCTGGGGGGCGCTTTTTATCATAATGTAAAAATAGCCCAGTATATTACTCCTCAAGAAGTAGTCTTGAAACAGTGAAAAAAAGACAGAATAATACAATTAATAAAAAGTTCTCAAGTGTTAGTTTTAAAAACGATTTATTCTTGTTTTTTGGGAAAATCAATAAACAAATTTTTTTAATTTTTGTCTTAATTATGAGAGTACCTACTAATAAATATTAGTAATACGGACTTTTTAAAATATAGAAATGCACGTTTGCGAGAAAAATGTTCAAAATCCTTTACAAAAACGAGCGATAGCGAGTTTTTACAGTCACACGAGCCGTAATACCATTACGTACGAGACATATATGGTATTTTTTGTCATACCTACTACAAAATACCTACTTTTCACGTAATTTTCAAAACATTCCGACAGTTCATTTGTGTCGCCATCTTTCCTTCCACAGTGTGCCGCAAAGTTCGTGCAAGTAAGTAATGACAGGCGCACGCAAGCGTATAGATTGAATAAACAGAAGTTGCTATGGCAACCGTTATTTTCTGCGCTAGTGCAGAAAATAAAACATTTTCTGCACACCGGCCGGTTAAATGACTCATTAACGGGCAAAGGCCGCTATACATAGGTACATCGAAAGCAGCTATTTTGTAGTGGGTAGGTATAGCAAAAAATTAAAAAATAAATGTCTCGTGTAGATAATTATAGTCTGTCTTACAATTTCCTTCGTCCAACCGTTTATGAATTACTCACTCGCGCTAAAAACTACCCTTAGTTTTGAGAACGCTTAGATACATGGCGTTTTAAGCAAGTATGGTTGCATTTACAAAAAAATGTCAAAGAATCTTTTTAATAGAGAAGATAATGCTCACATCGTTCCTTTGGTGACGGTCATGTCGAGGTTGTTCAAGACGTTGACAACTTTTCCACCAGAATCGTAGCGTTTGAAGGCGCATCGCACGCACACAGCGGGTCGCTGGACAGTTCTTGTTTCATTCACCGTTTTTAACTCAAATTGAACAGCACTTTCCATTTAAATACTGAAAAGAATGATAATAATTAATAATTATACAATTGGATCTTTAAAAGCACATACAAATTTAAAACCAGTTTAGCCAATCTGGTGGAAAAACGTGCCAAATTTCATGTTTCATCAGAAATTGGAAGTTAAGGCTGAAATTAGTTTTTTTTAACGTCTGGAATATTAATAATAAAACTTTTTTTTAAAACACATATACATTATACAGTGCGTGTCTTTAAAGTGTTCATCTCTACTTTTGAAGGAATTGAGTTAATGAGTTCAAACAAATTTGACTTAAAATCTATAATCACGTAAATATTTTGAGGATACATCTGTTTTTGGAAATTCAAAGATGGTGTTAGAAGCACTATTTCAACTCAAAATTTTTAGATAGCATAGCAAGAGGGGTCATGTTGCATCTCATTTGAAAGGTATTTCATTCTCTACACACTCCAACTCGTTTAAAAAAATGAAAATCCAATTATCCGCTCTCTAGTTATAGATTCAAAGTTGGCGACGCTTCCGGCAATTTCTTCTCTGGTAACCTATATTAATTGTTTTTGCCATACCCACTATAAAATATCTTTTCAGGTAAAAAATATATTTGCTGCGAATGCGGCAAATATCTTTTCTCCATCTTTGCTAGTTTTTGCCATGGCTTGGAGCAAACATTTTTTCCGCAAATATTTGCCGTTTTCGTTCACAGTGTGAACGACCGAGCAAAGAACTTTGGCAAACAGAGCAAAAAACTGTGTTTTAAAGACCACCAACAATTAAGGTTATTTGGGCAAGGCACCAACTCATATTTTCAATTCATTATTTTTTTAATAATAAATTGAAAATCCAATTGACACTTTTACCAGCTCACGGGCTAGAACCCGGGAACTGGGAACTTGTAATAGAGGAATCATAGCAACGTCATGTAAACAACAGCATTGCTAAACGCTCGGCCATTCTCAAGCCCGTAAACAGAGCAAACATGTGCAAATATTTGCTAGGTGTGCACTTAGCTTTATAAACATACAGGGTGGTGACCGTGACTGCTGCACATAGGGATTTAACCCGTAAAATCAAACTTTCGCGATTTCCTGCTTCCCTAATTATTTTAGGAAAAATATCCTCAAATAATAGTTTTAGAAAATTAATTTTGCATGCTTTGTAACGGCAGAAATTTGATATGAAAATGTCAAAATTACCTCAAAAACAGATAGCGATAGCCATGGAACTTGAACAAAATGATTAGAAATTATTCTGAGAGATAAAACGTCATCATTTTTTCAAGTTCCATGGCTATCGCTATCTGTTTTTGAGGCAATTTTGACTTTTTCATATCAAATTTCTACCGTTACAAAGCATGCAAAATTAATTTTCTTTTATGTTTTAGATGCAGAATTTTATGTTCTAAAACTATTATTTAAAGATATTTTTCCTAAAATAATTAGGGAAGCAGGAAATCGCGAAAGTTTGATTTTACGGGTTAAATCCCTATGTGCAGTAAATATCTGATGATGACTGTTTTGGTCGAAATTGCTTAAATAAAATATAAATTTTAATAATAAATTTTAATAAATTTTAAATTTTGAAGTTGTTTTCATTGTTATTTTTCAAGATTATAAATACATATTATTAGCAAAATTAAAAAAAATTTCATTAATTTTTAAGTTAAAAAATAAGCATAAATAAATCGTATTCAATACCTTTTCAAGCCACAATTTAAACATACAATATTATTAAACACATTTTATTTCATAAAAACGCATACAGAAACATGTAAATAGTTCCGCAATCAGGAATAATTTGTTCTTCTTAATTCACATTTAAAGTTTATCGTTCATACATTTTGTGGTCACACGCGACAGTTCTGCAAATCAGCCGGTGCTGCAGGAAACTAAATAAATAATAATCACTATTACAGAATTACTATACACAAACCAAACAGGTTTTTCCATACACGAATAATAAAACATAATAAGGTAATGGTACTAATTATGCATGCTCGGCTATTCTTAATTCCTGTTGGAATTTCACAAGTGGTAAACCTAATCTGATAAGGGTTTATACGCTTATCAGTCTGATGGCTAGGCATACAGTTTGTTTTTTTAGTAAACAGGACAAAAATAAATTAATTTATGTGATGCAAAAACGCTTTTGCTTATAATTGATGTACGCTCTGCCTTATAGACTATCAAATTAAGTAATAGGTATACCGCTAGCGGAAAAACCTTCAATATCGCATGCTATGTTGGTATTTCTCTCGTACGCTGTGCTGTATGTGGCTTACGTATCTCAATTTTTGTTTGTACATAATAATAAATTATACGTATTCTCTCATGTGATAAGATCACATGACCTAATATTTAAAATATAAAGATTGAATTAAAATAGACATTAAAATAAATGTTTTTACAAAACAGAGGAAATTGTACTAAAATCGAATGTTTTATAACAGTATAATGTACTTCAAATTATTTTTTTGTGTTGACTTCAGGATAGTTAATCACAAGTCTGCCAATTTTTTTATTAAGCAGATCATTATATTGGAATCAAATAATTCGCGGTCGAATTCCGACAGCGGTATGTAATTTTTTCTTTTAAATATTTAAATATCTTTACTAATATTATAATGAAAGTTTAACATTGCGTTTCTTTCATGCTTAAACGGCTGAACGGATTTAAAAAAATAATAAACACTACCCGACTCTACCCGACCCGGCTTCACCTGAATACACTCGGACGCCAATCATTATTTTCGCTCACTACTCATCCCTATTTTAATAATATAGATATAGCCAGTGTTACTATGTTACCGTGGTTTTCGATATTATATACCGTGTGTTGACCAACGTGTTAACTCCTTTCCCGGTGTTTTAGCTGTAGGTAATAAGAAAGAAAATTACACTTCACAATGAGCCATTTTCCTGAAAGTAGTTCCTTTAATTATCTACGAGAGGCAGCACTTGTGGTAGGTACAAACATTATTTATTCCCCATTAGTGTCGTGTCATTTTAGTGGTATAACTTAATTATCTAATTAATTTAATGATAATAATAATAATTTAATAATTAAGTTATACCACTAAAATGACAAGACACTATGCGGAATAAATAATGTTTGTACCTACCACAAATGCTGCATCTCGTGGATAATTGAGAGAACTACTCTCAGGAAAATGGCTCATTTAAATCTTTGTCATCCATCATTAATAAAGCAAATGTAGGTACCTATATAGTTTCTTATATTACCTATATACGATTATTGATTACACTAATTAGACATTATTTTTCATGGTTTACTTATAAATCTCAACAAAAAATTTAAATTAAAACTGTGATTTTCCTTCTTATTACAGCTAAAACCTTTCGGGAACAAATCAGAATTCCAAACATTTAAGTCAATAGGAAAGAAGATAGAGCTAAGTATATTAGTTTTACATGTAAAACCGTATTCTTAAATAATTGTATTTTAAAGACCACCAACAGCTAAGGTTATTTGGGCCTAGCACCAATTCATATTTTCAATTCATTATTTTTTTTTTTTTTTTAATAATAAATTGAAAATCCAATTGACACTTTTACCAGCTCTCGGGCTAGAACTCGGGAACTGGGGACTTGTAATAGAGGAACCATAGCAACGCCATGTAAACAACAGCGCCGCTACACTCTCGGCTATTCTCAAGCCCAAAACCGTATTCTTACTCAACAGTCAACACATTCGACCGGCACGTACTTTTTTTGAGTGTTTGTACATCCCTAATGTACTATTGAGAGACAAAATCAGGAAATTTTGGTAGATTACAATTTCCTTCTTTAGATTTTTCGGTTCATATGATAGTTGAATCATAGATCGATAATCATATAGCAGTTCGCTTGTGCCTGTGTTTATTAATATCCATTTTGACCGTAATTAATTCATGTTTTCATCTAATAATAATAGTGAAAGCAGTTGGAAGATTATTCATTTGTAGATATTGTCTATAGTATTTTTTTTTGTATGCGTAAAGTGCAAAATAATGTAAGTACAATCATCATATTAATATTTCTTATTAGTGTATTTAACATATTATTATGACACACTAATTGGCGTCGGTCGGATGGCGGGACCTAGGTGTCGGACCAAAATTTCTTGAAGTTTCATATTCCTCTGAACAATTTAGAACGATTTTTGAAAATGTTTATATTCAGGTACAGTGAGTCTCATGGCGAGATATACATACAATATACTTATATATTTAATCGACTGCAATGTAAGAAGAGTTTGTAATAAGACATTTGTACTGTAACCTACTACATTATTCTACATTATAATATTGTTATGGATACCCCTGTATACAAACGGCAGGCGGGAGTTCTGAGAAACGGTGTCTGCTTGCTGTAACAACTAGTACAGGCACGAAGGTTCTAGAGAAATCGAGGAGGCACTGGGCTTACGCCGCGTGGCCTATATAAGCAGCTAGTACGAGTGAAGTCAGTCAGTGTAGATTATACTGTGACAGTGTTGAACAGCGAATATAGTGCGAAATAAATCTGATATAAATGCAGTGAATA
Organism: Mongoloraphidia duomilia; assembly: GCA_039654895.1. Classification (NCBI taxonomy): domain Eukaryota; kingdom Metazoa; phylum Arthropoda; class Insecta; order Raphidioptera; family Raphidiidae; genus Mongoloraphidia; species Mongoloraphidia duomilia. The sequence continues at coordinate 18,262,720 of CM077526.1, forward strand.
TAAATATTGAAATATCAATAATTAGAAATAAATATTCCTGGTATATAGTTAATTGTTACGAGTTATTGTATATAGTGGTTTGTTTTGCTTTGTAATTATTGTTTAGTTATTGTTACTTGTGTTGATTGTTAGAATTGTCTTTTCGTTGTTGTGTTCATTATCATTGTGTTTTTAATTATTGTAAATAAATATTTATTCCGCCAACTCAGAAAACAGTTTTGTAACAATATAGTACATAACTGTAAGCAGTTAAATTAGTAGTGTTTCGCGCATGCGGCCATTGATCATAAATCATAAAAATCATTTTGAATAAAACTTCTTTATAAAAAAAATTGGACCGCTTTGAAAAAAGCCACTGAGTTTAGCGCCAATTTAATTTCTAAAACTTTTTGTATACTACTTCTATTAAATTAGCGACAACCTCAAAATGTACCTAATTAATTTTATCTTTTTAGTCGCTTTTTTTGGCGGTGGTCAATTTTTTTATAAAGAGTTTTATTTTTCACTTTCAATCGTAGTTTACACGTTATTAACCGACTTCTCTCTTGGTTTTGATTACTAAAAAAGAAACCTACAGAACCGATTTACATAAAAATTATATTATGAGACCACCTAGACATCTTCCTGAACACAGTGGAGTCAAAATCATTCAAGTTGGTTAACCCCTTGAGAAGTTAAGACTGAACAAACATAAAAAAAATCGAAAGATTTTTCGTTGGAGAGCAGCCAATTATATAATTGTTTCGAAACATATAGGAAAAAATCATTTTACCAACCAGTGGTCACAATCAGGATTCTAACCTGAACCTTTCCACTTTCGCGGCGGAATGAGCTTACAATACTCAATTGTGACATGATTGCTAAATTAACATTCTCCATATATGCTTCAGAATCAATAGATTTTCACTTCATGCGAGTGTCAATTCATATCATAAATTTTTCAATTGCATTTCAGCCGTATAAAAAAACTATTATTATATTATAAAAAAAATCATACGCGTCGAATTGAAAAACTCCTCTTTTTTTAAATCTGTTAAAAATGATAATACTTTCCGGTTCAGAACGATATTTTTTTTAATATTCATGCCTACTCCGTTCTGTTTCAGTTAAAAAACTGCATAAAATATGTCACAGTTAGAAATGGATTATGTTGGCTCATCTAGAATTCCCCAGTTTTCCTCGGAAATCCAGGAGTCTGTCATTTGGCCGGACCAGCGGCCTGTGGTATGTGTGAGATACGCATTCAAACATTATGGCTCTGGAAAAAGTACGATCAACGTGTTGAACAACTTTAATATGACGGTCACCAAGGGAACAATGTAAGTTTATAGCATGTTTGTAGCCAACAATTGCAACTAGTCCCAGAGCCGACCGTATGAAACTCCCCGGTATAAAGCAATAAGATGAGTGTCATATCAGATGAAAGAGCGTCAAAATCCTTACACAAAAAGTACAATTTGTCATCCGTCATCCTGGCGGGGGATGCTGGCTGCCCCTTTGAAAATAGACATTTTTTGACATAAGCCACCCGGTATAAAGTAATAAGATGAGTGTCGTATCAGATGAAAGAGCATTAAAATCCTTATATTCAACTTATTGATTTATACCGGGTGGCTTTTGTCAAAAATGTCTATTTTCGAAGGGGCGGCCAGCGTCCCCCGCCAGGATGACGGGTGACAAATTGTACTTTTTGTGTAAGGACTTTGACGCTCTTTCATCTGATATGACACCCATCTTATTGCTTTATACCGGGTGGCTTTTGTCAAAACTGTCTATTTTCAAAGGGGCAGCCAGCGTCCCCCGCCAGGATGACTGGTGACAAATTGTACTTTTTGTGTAAGGACTTTGACGCTCTTTCATCTGATATGACACCCATCTTATTGCTTTATACCGGGTGGCTTTTGTCAAAACTGTCTATTTTCAAAGGGGCAGCCAGCGTCCCCCGCCAGGATGACTGGTGACAAATTGTACTTTTTGTGTAAGGACTTTGACGCTCTTTCATCTGATATGACACCCATCTTATTGCTTTATACCGGGTGGCTTTTGTCAAAACTGTCTATTTTCAAAGGGGCAGCCAGCGTCCCCCGCCAGGATGACTGGTGACAAATTGTACTTTTTGTGTAAGGACTTTGACGCTCTTTCATCTGATATGACACCCATCTTATTGCTTTATACCGGGTGGCTTTTGTCAAAACTGTCTATTTTCAAAGGGGCAGCCAGCGTCCCCCGCCAGGATGACTGGTGACAAATTGTACTTTTTGTGTAAGGACTTTGACGCTCTTTCATCTGATATGACACCCATCTTATTGCTTTATACCGGGTGGATTTTGTCAAAAATGTCTATTTTCAAAGGGGCAGCCAGCGTCCCCCGCCAGGATGACGGGTGACAAATTGTACTTTTTGTGTAAGGACTTTGACGCTCTTTCATCTGATATGACACCCATCTTATTGCTTTATACCGGGTGGCTTTTGTCAAAACTGTCTATTTTCAAAGGGGCAGCCAGCGTCCCCCGCCAGGATGACTGGTGACAAATTGTACTTTTTGTGTAAGGACTTTGACGCTCTTTCATCTGATATGACACCCATCTTATTGCTTTATACCGGGTGGCTTTTGTCAAAACTGTCTATTTTCAAAGGGGCAGCCAGCGTCCCCCGCCAGGATGACTGGTGACAAATTGTACTTTTTGTGTAAGGACTTTGACGCTCTTTCATCTGATATGACACCCATCTTATTGCTTTATACCGGGTGGATTTTGTCAAAAATGTCTATTTTCAAAGGGGCAGCCAGCGTCCCCCGCCAGGATGACGGGTGACAAATTGTACTTTTTGTGTAAGGACTTTGACGCTCTTTCATCTGATATGACACCCATCTTATTGCTTTATACCGGGTGGCTTTTGTCAAAACTGTCTATTTTCAAAGGGGCAGCCAGCGTCCCCCGCCAGGATGACTGGTGACAAATTGTACTTTTTGTGTAAGGACTTTGACGCTCTTTCATCTGATATGACACCCATCTTATTGCTTTATACCGGGTGGATTTTGTCAAAAATGTCTATTTTCAAAGGGGCATGGCCAGCGTCCCCCGCCAGGATGACGGGTGACAAATTGTACTTTTTGTGTAAGGACTTTGACGCTCTTTCATCTGATATGACACCCATCTTATTGCTTTATACCGGGTGGCTTTTGTCAAAACTGTCTATTTTCAAAGGGGGCCAGCGTCCCCCGCCAGGATGACGGGTGACAAATTGTACTTTTTGTGTAAGGACTTTGACGCTCTTTCATCTGATATGACACCCATCTTATTGCTTTATACCGGGTGGATTTTGTCAAAAATGTCTATTTTCAAAGGGGCAGCCAGCGTCCCCCGCCAGGATGACGGGTGACAAATTGTACTTTTTGTGTAAGGACTTTGACGCTCTTTCATCTGATATGACACCCATCTTATTGCTTTATACCGGGTGGCTTTTGTCAAAACTGTCTATTTTCAAAGGGGCAGCCAGCGTCCCCCGCCAGGATGACGGGTGACAAATTGTACTTTTTGTGTAAGGACTTTGACGCTCTTTCATCTGATATGACACCCATCTTATTGCTTTATACCGGGTGGATTTTGTCAAAACTGTCTATTTTCAAAGGGGCAGCCAGCGTCCCCCGCCAGGATGACTGGTGACAAATTGTACTTTTTGTGTAAGGACTTTGACGCTCTTTCATCTGATATGACACCCATCTTATTGCTTTATACCGGGTGGCTTTTGTCAAAACTGTCTATTTTCAAAGGGGCAGCCAGCGTCCCCCGCCAGGATGACTGGTGACAAATTGTACTTTTTGTGTAAGGACTTTGACGCTCTTTCATCTGATATGACACCCATCTTATTGCTTTATACCGGGTGGATTTTGTCAAAAATGTCTATTTTCAAAGGGGCGGCCAGCGTCCCCCGCCAGGATGACGGGTGACAAATTGTACTTTTTGTGTAAGGACTTTGACGCTCTTTCATCTGATATGACACCCATCTTATTGCTTTATACCGGGTGGATTTTGTCAAAACTGTCTATTTTCAAAGGGGCAGCCAGCGTCCCCCGCCAGGATGACGGGTGACAAATTGTACTTTTTGTGTAAGGACTTTGACGCTCTTTCATCTGATATGACACCCATCTTATTGCTTTATACCGGGTGGCTTTTGTCAAAACTGTCTATTTTCAAAGGGGCAGCCAGCGTCCCCCGCCAGGATGACTGGTGACAAATTGTACTTTTTGTGTAAGGACTTTGACGCTCTTTCATCTGATATGACACCCATCTTATTGCTTTATACCGGGTGGATTTTGTCAAAAATGTCTATTTTCAAAGGGGCGGCCAGCGTCCCCCGCCAGGATGACGGGTGACAAATTGTACTTTTTGTGTAAGGACTTTGACGCTCTTTCATCTGATATGACACCCATCTTATTGCTTTATACCGGGTGGATTTTGTCAAAAATGTCTATTTTCAAAGGGATGGCCAGCGTCCCCCGCCAGGATGACGGGTGACAAATTGTACTTTTTGTGTAAGGACTTTGACGCTCTTTCATCTGATATGACACCCATCTTATTGCTTTATACCGGGTGGCTTTTGTCAAAACTGTCTATTTTCAAAGGGGCAGCCAGCGTCCCCCGCCAGGATGACGGGTGACAAATTGTACTTTTTGTGTAAGGACTTTGACGCTCTTTCATCTGATATGACACCCATCTTATTGCTTTATACCGGGTGGATTTTGTCAAAAATGTCTATTTTCAAAGGGGCGGCCAGCGTCCCCCGCCAGGATGACGGGTGACAAATTGTACTTTTTGTGTAAGGACTTTGACGCTCTTTCATCTGATATGACACCCATCTTATTGCTTTATACCGGGTGGATTTTGTCAAAAATGTCTATTTTCAAAGGGATGGCCAGCGTCCCCCGCCAGGATGACGGGTGACAAATTGTACTTTTTGTGTAAGGACTTTGACGCTCTTTCATCTGATATGACACCCATCTTATTGCTTTATACCGGGTGGATTTTGTCAAAAATGTCTATTTTCAAAGGGATGGCCAGCGTCCCCCGCCAGGATGACGGGTGACAAATTGTACTTTTTGTGTAAGGACTTTGACGCTCTTTCATCTGATATGACACCCATCTTATTGCTTTATACCGGGTGGATTTTGTCAAAAATGTCTATTTTCAAAGGGATGGCCAGCGTCCCCCGCCAGGATGACGGGTGACAAATTGTACTTTTTGTGTAAGGACTTTGACGCTCTTTCATCTGATATGACACCCATCTTATTGCTTTATACCGGGTGGATTTTGTCAAAAATGTCTATTTTCAAAGGGATGGCCAGCGTCCCCCGCCAGGATGACGGGTGACAAATTGTACTTTTTGTGTAAGGACTTTGACGCTCTTTCATCTGATATGACACCCATCTTATTGCTTTATACCGGGTGGATTTTGTCAAAAATGTCTATTTTCAAAGGGATGGCCAGCGTCCCCCGCCAGGATGACGGGTGACAAATTGTACTTTTTGTGTAAGGACTTTGACGCTCTTTCATCTGATATGACACCCATCTTATTGCTTTATACCGGGTGGATTTTGTCAAAAATGTCTATTTTCAAAGGGATGGCCAGCGTCCCCCGCCAGGATGACGGGTGACAAATTGTACTTTTTGTGTAAGGACTTTGACGCTCTTTCATCTGATATGACACCCATCTTATTGCTTTATACCGGGTGGATTTTGTCAAAAATGTCTATTTTCAAAGGGATGGCCAGCGTCCCCCGCCAGGATGACGGGTGACAAATTGTACTTTTTGTGTAAGGACTTTGACGCTCTTTCATCTGATATGACACCCATCTTATTGCTTTATACCGGGTGGATTTTGTCAAAAATGTCTATTTTCAAAGGGATGGCCAGCGTCCCCCGCCAGGATGACGGGTGACAAATTGTACTTTTTGTGTAAGGACTTTGACGCTCTTTCATCTGATATGACACCCATCTTATTGCTTTATACCGGGTGGATTTTGTCAAAAATGTCTATTTTCAAAGGGATGGCCAGCGTCCCCCGCCAGGATGACGGGTGACAAATTGTACTTTTTGTGTAAGGACTTTGACGCTCTTTCATCTGATATGACACCCATCTTATTGCTTTATACCGGGTGGATTTTGTCAAAAATGTCTATTTTCAAAGGGATGGCCAGCGTCCCCCGCCAGGATGACGGGTGACAAATTGTACTTTTTGTGTAAGGACTTTGACGCTCTTTCATCTGATATGACACCCATCTTATTGCTTTATACCGGGTGGATTTTGTCAAAAATGTCTATTTTCAAAGGGATGGCCAGCGTCCCCCGCCAGGATGACGGGTGACAAATTGTACTTTTTGTGTAAGGACTTTGACGCTCTTTCATCTGATATGACACCCATCTTATTGCTTTATACCGGGTGGATTTTGTCAAAAATGTCTATTTTCAAAGGGATGGCCAGCGTCCCCCGCCAGGATGACGGGTGACAAATTGTACTTTTTGTGTAAGGACTTTGACGCTCTTTCATCTGATATGACACCCATCTTATTGCTTTATACCGGGTGGATTTTGTCAAAAATGTCTATTTTCAAAGGGATGGCCAGCGTCCCCCGCCAGGATGACGGGTGACAAATTGTACTTTTTGTGTAAGGACTTTGACGCTCTTTCATCTGATATGACACCCATCTTATTGCTTTATACCGGGTGGATTTTGTCAAAAATGTCTATTTTCAAAGGGATGGCCAGCGTCCCCCGCCAGGATGACGGGTGACAAATTGTACTTTTTGTGTAAGGACTTTGACGCTCTTTCATCTGATATGACACCCATCTTATTGCTTTATACCGGGTGGATTTTGTCAAAAATGTCTATTTTCAAAGGGATGGCCAGCGTCCCCCGCCAGGATGACGGGTGACAAATTGTACTTTTTGTGTAAGGACTTTGACGCTCTTTCATCTGATATGACACCCATCTTATTGCTTTATACCGGGTGGATTTTGTCAAAAATGTCTATTTTCAAAGGGATGGCCAGCGTCCCCCGCCAGGATGACGGGTGACAAATTGTACTTTTTGTGTAAGGACTTTGACGCTCTTTCATCTGATATGACACCCATCTTATTGCTTTATACCGGGTGGATTTTGTCAAAAATGTCTATTTTCAAAGGGATGGCCAGCGTCCCCCGCCAGGATGACGGGTGACAAATTGTACTTTTTGTGTAAGGACTTTGACGCTCTTTCATCTGATATGACACCCATCTTATTGCTTTATACCGGGTGGATTTTGTCAAAAATGTCTATTTTCAAAGGGATGGCCAGCGTCCCCCGCCAGGATGACGGGTGACAAATTGTACTTTTTGTGTAAGGACTTTGACGCTCTTTCATCTGATATGACACTCATCTTATTGCTTTATACCGATGAGTTTCACACGGTCGGCTCTCCTACTAAACGTTGCCCATGCCATCCATAATATTATTCAGTGTAATGACTCAAAGCACTTCCATGAACCCTATGCAACCTTGAAAACATAAGAAACTTTTACTCTGAGCACCAGACCAGGTCAATTAAATGTTAAGATTTCCTTCCAAATCATGCTATATTTGTGTTTGATGAAAGTATTTTAAATATTTTTTGTTCAACACCCGCATGAAATATGTAATTTCGTGGCTCTACTCAGTGTGGGCGAAATAATGAATTCCCTGACTGTTGATGTAGAGAGTGGGCGAAAGCCATTTCGCCCACTAGTGGGACAAATAGCATTTCGCCCACGCTCATTACGGGGAACGTTTACGCAATCAATCAGGTCACCCATTATTTCGCCCACGCTCAGCAGAGCCACGAAATGACATATTTCTTGCGGTAGTTGAACAAAATATTGTGTCCGACTATTGGTCGAAAGAGGAGATTCCACTCGTGTGTTTTATCGCACTCGCTACGCTCGTGCGGCAAAATCCACACTCGAAAAATCTCCTCTTTCTCCCACTAGTCGCACAATATACTATTATTTCGTTAGAGAATTATAATAATAATAATAAATTTCTTTATTAAAAAACCAATACAATGGTATAATGCGTTAGGTACATCGAGTTTAAACTATACTTATACTATATTATGTCCATTTCCAAAAATTCTTCAATTGAATAAATACACAGTCTTATTTATTAATAAATCTTTTATTTGTTTTTTGTATTTTCCTATTTCCAAGCTTTTTGTTGTATCTGGTAGTTTGTTGTAAAATTTTATACAGTTCAATTTTTGAATTCATATTTATTTGCAGTTACTGTTTGTTCGGACATACGGGATGCGGCAAGTCAAGTCTTTTCTCATGTTTAGTCGGACGTCAACCGTTGAATGCCGGAAAAATCTGGGTACTCGGTAAAAAACTGGAAGCTGCGGTGTCCCATGATTTAAGCAAACGCGTAGGTTATATGCCTCAGAAGGTGGCGCTTTGCAGGGAATTCAGTATCAGAGAAACTATGATGTATTTTGGATGGATCAGAGATATGACTACATCTGAAATAGAAACCCAATTACAGTTCATGCTCAATTTTTTGGATTTACCCAACGAAAATCGTCTTATCAAAAATTTGAGGTAGGACTTTTTTTATTTTTAAAATTGTCATGGTTATTTGAACCTTGTGACAATTCACGCTTTAAATTTGTTATTATTTTTAATGCTTCTAATAAACTAAAAATTTATAATTTTGTAAGCCCTTAAAATAAAGCTAATAAGTGGAAGTTATTGACAAAGTTAAAGATAGTTACTTCTTACCACAACAGTTTTATTGATGGATGTACATTTCGAAAGCTATGCTTTCATCTTCAGCGAACACTATACACGATAGTGTTCGCTGAAGATGAAAGCATAGCTTTCGAAATGTACATCCATCAATAAAACTGTTGTGGTAAGAAGTAACTATCTTTAACTTTGTTTTTATTCCAACCACAGTGCTCATATATTTTTATTTTTTTATGAAAGTTATTGAATGAATTTGTAAATTATAGACGCTCGACAACAGAGGTCATTAGCGTCTGAATGGAAGTTATTAACAAAGAACTTACTTATAATGTCATATAAGCAGCAAAACTGTCGATATTAACCACATGACATTATTATCATTATTTATAATTTAGTAGGTACTTACTACCAGAAAATTATCTATATCAAGGAGTGCGCTACCAAAAACTTTTTTGTTTCTGGTTTCAGTGGAGGTCAACAGAAACGTGTATCATTCGCTGTAACGCTGATGCATAATCCAGAATTGTTAATCCTCGACCAACCTACGGAAGGAATCGATTTGCTACTTCGCTTAAACTTTTGGAAATATCTTTCGCAGATTACAAGGAATGGAAACAAAACAGTTATAATCAGTACATATTCCATAGAAGAACTAAAGTTAGCACACACGGTACGTTTTATTAGCGCCGGCCCGAGCAAACTTGGCGCCCTAGACGAATGATTTCGATGGCGCCCCTTTAAATAAAAAAGTTCACAACAAAATAAAATAAAGCGCCCCGATCATAGACAGAAATAGCCGCGTTACATATATCATGAGGGATGCTTGCTTTACACATATTCGGGCCGGCGCAGTTCGGCCTTGATTCGGCGTGTATAGGTACACATATTTGGGTTGGCTTATTTTCCGGTCGCACCGGTCGCAACCGTGTGCTGGCCGCCTCCCAAATTTGAGCGCCCTAGATCGTCGCCTTATTCGCCTATATGGACGGGCCGGCCTGCCGGTTTTATAGAAATCAGTATTGCAATATTCCAGTAATGTTAGTAATTCCAATCCATGAATTCCTTCATATTTTCCAATAATTCCTCAATAAATGAATAGCGATTTTTAAAAAGTTAATTACCTATAAAAAAATTCAACTGGATAGCCAGTCCTATACTTCCCACCTAGTAAACAATCGATCGTAACTGAAAATTTTCCTTACAAAATAATTTCCTTTTCATATTCTTAATACAAAAAGCATGGCCATCTTACGTGCTTGTTAATGCTGTTAATCCCCACATTGCCTCTGCCTGTTTTGTATATGGCAGAGATTTTTTCCTAGACTAATGCTCTATAGCAGAGGTTCCCAAACTTTTTTGATCATGACTCTAATTTAAAATTGCAAAAGCCTTCGCAACCCTTAAAAATGTTTTTCCCCACAATGTACAAAATAGTCTATAAAAAATATTTTTCAGTAAAAAAATGCAACAATTCAAATTTAAGTCGTTTATTAAATTAAGGTGACTGCACACGCAGATTGCAAAAAATGATCTCGGCAAATTTCAAACTGTGGTCACAAAAGTCATTTTAATACTGTTTTTATTAGCTACAATTAAACATTAAGCTTTATAGAAGGGCTCTAATTGCTTAAAAACTAAAAAAAAAAAAAATCTGTTTAAAAAATTGCATCAAAAAACGTGATATTTATCAATATTTTCTTTACAGCACGACGTATTATTTCAAATTGCGGGAAGTCAAATTGACATTTTAAAGTTTTTTCTTTACAGATGTATGCAAAAAATACTAAGGAAGAGGGCTATTTGAACAGTTTTTTTGAAATTAATTTTTTTCTACACATAAATTTGTGTTAAACTTACGCTATTTTTGTCATTTTTACCTGATTTTAAAGCATATATTTAGATCAAATATTATACAACAATCTGGCTCAAAGTCATATGGGAAGAATGATACACACTTCTAGTTTATTTTGAAAGCATTACCATCAAAGTTTGATTAAGGTTTTTCATAGAAATTAGAGATTTTCGAAATAGTTTTTCACAGGGGTTGTATTATACTGAAAAGTCAATAGATGTCGTTAGCAGACTTGAATCGAACGATGTTTCATAATACTTTACAGAAACAAATATATTATACATCACACTTCCAGTGTGAACTCGTGAGTCGGGTCGCAGTGATAAATAAAAATAAACATTTTCAATCACAATAACCACTTATTGGATTCTAATATAGTCATTCAATTTTTGGACAGATTTTATTATGATTTTAATAATTTATTATGACCTGCTGGGTTAGAACGACTGGTAACTTATTGACGTCGGTCGGATGGCGAGATTTAGTGATCGGATCAAAATTTTTTGACTTTTCATACCCTCCTGAACAATCTGACTCTGTCTGTTGGTCCGTTTGTACGCTTGTAACTCGAGAACCACTGATCCGATTTACATTATTTTTTTTGACATGAATAACTTTTTATGCGATTCTATGCGCGTTTTAAATTATTTCTAGTTTTGATACATCTTACACTTCAGTCAGGCGCTATATTCAGAAAGTTAACGTCACGAAAATTGCAGCGAAACATGCGACGGAAGCCATAATTTCGACGCCGTTGGGTTCAGAATGTTTACGGATTGATATTTGAGAGTTTTACAGGACACAAAAATAAAATGGCGTCTGATTTCAAAATGGCGGCCATATGTACTTTCATAGAAATTATCGGATCCTTTCGAAAATTGATATTTGAGAGTTTCATAGAACACAAAAAAATAAAATTACGTCAGATTTCAAAATGGCGGCCATATGTACTTTTTTGTAAAAATTATCCGATTCTTTTGAAAATCGGTATTTGAAAATTTCATAGGACACAAAAAAATAAAATGATGTCAGATTTCAAAATGACGGCCGTATGTACTTTTCTGTAAAAATTATCCGATCCTTTTGAAAATTGATATTTGAGAGTTTCATAGAGCACAAAAAAATAAAATGACGTCAGATTTCAAAATGGCGGCTATATGTACTTTTTTGCAAAAATGATCCGATCTTTTTGAAAATCGGTATTTGAGTTTCATAGGACACAAAAAAAATAAAATGACGTCATATTTTAAAATGGAGGCCATATGAAGGTACTTTTTTGCTAAAATTATCCGATCCTTTTGAAAATTGATATTTGACAGTTTTACAGGACACAAAAAAAAAATTACTTCAGATTTTGTAAAAATTATCCGATCTTTTTGAAAATTAATATTTGCAAGTTTTATAGGACGCAAAAAAATAAAATGACGTCATATTTCAAAATGGCGGTCATAAGTATATACTTCTTTGTAAAAATTATCCGATCCTTTTGAAAATTGATATTTGAGAATTTAATAAGACATAAAAAAATAAAATGGCGTCAGATTTCAAAATGGCGATCAAATAATAACTTTTTAATTGTATTATTTATATCTTTGTTAAGTTCGGTTTTATATACAATGCGTAAGAAGCATAGCTTCTGTCGGGTGTCTTACGACACATCATGACTTTTTTTATTTAGCCGGTTACGAATTACGCTTAATAGTCAACCGTTGCTACGGAAAGTTGTTTAAAAAATTCACTGTACTATTTTTTCTATGTAATCCAATACATATTTATATTAGGTCTTATGGCTCATAACCTACTACAAAATTATAAATCTTCTCAGTGTTATTTTCCCTATGTTCGATAAAGCCGTTTACACACAGTATACCCACATGAATATCGCGCCTTGTAATTCTTGAATTACTTGTATGTTCCAAAATTTTTTCTAAATATATTAGAAATTCGGAGTATTTGAAATGTATTTTCAAATTCAAATATAATTTATAAAAATAAAGCAATTTGAATACAAAATATAATAAATACTTATTACTTATTGTCTGGTACAGTGTTTGCAAATTAGTAAAGAACGCCTACGCCACTGGAATTTCATCTTTGAAAACATCGTTTCAACACGAAATGAAGAACTCCGTCGTAGATGGTCGTGTCATTATAATCAATCAAGTTTAAATGATCCGATCATTCACGAATCAGTTTTCGTCTTCAGTGTACTTTCTCCGACACATACATTCAAATGCCTATAAGATAGACCTCTGCGGGTGAATAACGGGGCATGTACAGAAATGCATATAGATATTTTTTGTGGCTGTTCAATCACCTTAAAATAGTTCCCACATTAATACTGTTACAAAACTGTTTTCTGAATTAGCGGAATAAATATTTTAATTTACAATAATTAACTATATACAATAATTGCAACAACGAAAAGTAAATTCTAACAATAAAAAAAACTTAAACGGTAATTATTGAACTAAACGAGCCACTTAAATAACACTTAACAAATAGCTATATATACAAAGATTATTTATTTGTAATTATTTCTGTCACCGTATTTATATCAGATTTATTTCACTGTTCAACACTGTCCCAGTACAATCTACTCTGACTGATTCCCGTTGACTGATCAATATTTATTTCACTGATTCGCTTGATGGCACGACGCACCATTCACTGATTCCCGATTGCGTGACACCGTCGACTGATTTCGATTCACTCGTACCGACTTGTTTATATACCCTGCGCAGCCCAGCCTAGTACGTTCTCGCGTTCTCTAGAACTTTCCGGCAGGTACTCGTTGTTCAGTATCTTCGATACCATTCCACGCTTTACTACTGTGACCTTTCTTTCTCGTGGTTTCTATTGGAAGCAGTGGCGTAACATCTTGGGGTTTGCTACAATACTTAAGAATTTTTTTTTAATTATTAGGTCGGTTTGATGCATGATGGGCGCTTAATGGCTGAGGAATCTCCCCAGGATCTGATCGGCATGTTCAACAATATTTCGCTTAGGGAAGTGTTCGTAAAATTGTCGAAAAAACAAGATGAAACACCTGACACTCAAGAACTTGACAACAATTTGGCATCACCTGTCAAAATTATAAAAGAGGATCTTCTAATTGATGAACCAAATGTAAGTAAATCTCGAATCCTTCAATTTTCTTTCATAATATTTTATTATTTTCTTTGCTGTTGAAATAATATAATGAAAGGAAAATTAACAATTTAAAAAAACAACCCGCTACTAAGAGATAGAAAAAATTTAAAAATAAATATCTGAAAAAGATTAAGCATATTCCTTTCCCTATTCCCTTTCCTTATAATCCCACTTGTATCAAATTTAAATCCTTCCCCTTGTGAAAAACCATTGTCGAGCATTATTGTAAGGACACGAGCGAAAGGGAAAGTTTCTGCCCGTTTAAAGAGGTAGAAAATGTCAAGCTCATCTGAAACTATTTTTTTACTTCCCACCTCTACTATGGTAGGGAAGTAATGGGTTTAGTCCGAAAAAATATTTCGAGATTTTAACAGATTTTCACGTTTTGAGACCCTAGCAATCGTTTAAGATCATTTTCTGACTGATGTCTGTCTGTGTGTGTGTGTGTGTGTGTGTATGTGTATGTGTGTGTATGTGGTCAATTTTTCGCCTTCGATGTCTTAAAAACGGAACAACATACGGCCATGCCGATTGTTCTATTGTGTTTATTAGCCTTTAACTTAGATCTGATTAGATTTTGAGTCAAATCGGCTCAGTGGATCCTGAGATATTAAGAAAAACGTTCTCAATGTCTCGTATTAACAGGTAAAAAAATATAAATGAATTCTAGATGTTATAATATGAAAAAAATGTAAATATTTTTTTTCTCTAAAAAGTATAGTTTTCGAGAAAAAAAATATTTTACTAAAAAAGAAAATTGTACCTACGTAAATCAAGGTAACCGTGATTTTTGCTAGCCATCAGTAGATCACTAAACAAAAAAGAGGGCCATGCTTTTTTTCAAAGAATAAAAAAAGAGTGTTTATTTCTTGCAAATATTTACTAGGTGGGAAGTATAGGACTGGTCATCAGTCGAATTTTTTTTGTTATCAGCATCCTCGAAAACGGGGAGGGACGTTCAAACTCAGAAGATAGATAAAACCACGTATCCATCCCCTGAGAGAGTAGAATCGACCCCCAAATGTAGTCATGGTCATGTCCCTGCCATAATAATTTCTTCTTCTTTTGTTATATCCTGGTCAAATCATCATCAATTTCTATCAGAAACCATGCTGACGCGCGTCCGTGCGCTAAAACCGAAAAAAGGGGTGGTTCTTGGTCGTTTGAGGGGGTGAGCACGGATAAAAATTTTTTAATATGATATTCGGGCTCAGCGACCTCAAAAACGGGGTGGGAAGAGTTGGTCTTACAGGTGCCCGAATTACTTGCGTTTTAGGCCAAAATCCCGACTCATTGACTCCACTAATAACGGTCTTTACGTTATTAAAGCCAGGTCACAAACGTTTACGGCACGGTCGTGTAAATACAGTGCCGGATTTATATTTTTTATGAGTGTAGGCCACTTTATTTCCGCCGCCCCATGTACATACCTTTCTAAAATAATAATTTTCCATTTGTAGTAAAGGGGCCTCCTTTACTACAAATGGAAAATTATTATTTAAATAAACGAATGAATTAGTCATTAAGAAAGAGAGCGTAAAAAAGAAACAAGATATACAATTTTTTACGGGCCTTTTTAATAGCAAAATCATCTATAATATCATCATAGTTTATGGTGTTCATTATCTCTGCTTCTATGTACAGAAGAGCCAGAGAATTCATTTTTTCTTGAGACAATGAAGACCTTTGACCGCGTTTTAAACAGGAAAAACTCCTTTCCCCAGAACAATTTGTAGGGATTTACTGAAAGTATAAAAAACCATGAGAAAACCAGTGGACGTGTTTGACTTTTATCCTCTGAATTCAAGTGACCGTCCTCTGAAATCTGCCGCCCCTAGGACGCTGCCGCCCCTAGGCCGCGGCCTATACGGCCTATTTATAAATCCAGGACTGTGTAAATATCAAAGGTTATGGACAATCTAATCGGCAATTTACCCTACATTGTATTTGGTCATATTATAGGATCATGACACGATCGCAAATATTAAATGTTACACACAATTTAATCGACCAGAATGATCCACACATCATGAGCTCAGTTAAGGGTTACTTTGTTGTGGGTGGACCATAGGCCGTTAACGTTTTGTCAGTGTAAAATAATAGATGTCGATATGCAAAACACTAACACACTCTTTTCATGTGTGAGAAAGCGGTCGATATTCAAACAAACTTTGTATTACCGACAAACTTCATTATGCAGTTAGAAAATTCTTTACTTATTAATCTGTGTTTATGACAAAATGTAATTAAGTGTAACTTTATCGAGCACTTTTACAATTCGGCCATTACTCAAGTTTTCGCTCCTACTAAGGAAAACAATTAATAAGATATATTAAATAGATTTATACGGCTGTTTTGCATTTGAAAATTTGTATTGGAAGAGCAGCCAATTACATAATTGATTCCTGCAAATATCGGAAAAAATCATTTTAAGAACCATAGTCACAGTCTACAACCTAGCTATAATTATTAACACTCGCATGTAGCGCAAATCAATTGATTCCTTTGCATATATTATGGAGAATGTTAGATTGGTAACATGTCACGATTGAGTATTGTAAGCTCATTCCGCCGCTATAGTGGAAAATTTCAGGTTAGATTCCTGACTGTGACTATGGTTGTTAAAATGATTTTTTCCGATATTTGCAGGAATCAATTATGTAATTGGCTCGTCTTCTAATAAAAATTTACAATTAATAAGTATTTATTGTTTACTAGCTTGATGTTAAAACTGTGCGTTCAACACGTTTGCAATTGATTGGATCGTATATCAACGTTAAAGTACCATCAACAACAAAACTGAAAGCACTTTCGATGAAAACTTTGCTAGGATTGCGACGAAGCATCATCACAACGTCGTTAATATACGTGGTGTCCGTTTTGCAAGTAATCTTGTTTTGTTTGGCCACCAACAGAATTTCTATAGAACCGCATATTGCCGTCGTCAATGATGAGATCTTGTTTGCCAATCAAACATGCCCTGTGGAAGAAGGCTGCGTCTTTAAAAATCTAAGTTGTCGATATCTAAATCATTTACAGAATATCACGATGAATGTAAAATATTATCCCGACGAAAATAGCGCACTGAATGCCATGAAAGCCGGAAATGCGCAAAGCGTTCTGCACTTTCCTAAGAACTTCACAGACAAATTTATTACCAGATGGATATCTGGACACAGCGATTTTAAAAACTCTTTTGATCCATCTGAAATAACTGCATGGCTTAATTTGTATGGTAAGTCAATAGGCGATTCTTACAATATAATGAAGAAATCGTATGGAAATATATTTGAACTTCTTTATAACGATCATAGCAACTGTGAATTAATAATTATTTGGTTTTGGGTTACTAAAAAGAAATATATTATTTGTGAAATTTTTACCTCGTATATTCACATTCGGCTAAGGTGTCAACTGAGGTCATAATATTATTATGTTGAAAGCAAGCACACGTGTAACTCTAGTTATAAAGTGTTAATAGTAGATTATATGTCTAGATACGTAATGAGGCATATTACGGCGAGTGATGACAGTATGTAAAAACGAGCGATAGCAAGTTTTTACAGTGACACAAGCCGTAATACCATTACGTACGAGACATATATGGTATTTTTTGCCATACCCACTACAAAATACATACTTTTCACGTCATTTTTAAAAAATTCTGACAGTTCATTTGCGTCGTCATCTTTCCTTCCATAGTGTGCCGCGAAGTTCGTGCAAGTAAGTAATGACAGGCGCACGCAAGCGTACGCAGGCGTATAGAGCGAATAAACAGAAGTCGCAATGGAAAATAAAACATTTTTTGCACACCTGCCTGTTAAATGACTCATTAAAGGCCGCTATACGTACATCGAAAGTAGCTATTTTGTAGTGGCTATGACAAAAAATATATTATTTTTACGTCAGTGTTCAGGTAGATTTTTATCACAGATGCACAACAGCTGAGATCTATAATCCAGACCCAGTTTCCTTCGACGTATCATGGTCTTTCTTTTTGAAGCTAAAGAAAATTATCTGTTTTTATTACTAAAATTTACGAAGAACCATTAAAATTTCCTAGAAATTGCTCTATTCTTGTTTTTGCGGAGTTGTCACATTATTGTATGCATGTCGCAATTGTATCGCAGAATAAGGCTTTTTTTGCATAAAACGTTTCAATAATAATAATCAATAGTTTGGGCCTCGGATTTCAACGCCAGTATGTAGTGGAATACTCAACAATGTATATACTTTAGGTGAATTATTAATAATTGATTCACCACGCATGAAGCCTTTCTCCATTTTTGCTTGGTTTTCAATAATACCAAAATCAAAACAATTCAAATCACACGTGCTCTTTGCAAAAAACTAGTACACTGAACGAGCTGGTACGCAAGGTTGTCAATACCTTGTTTCGCGTGACGTCATAATGACCGACAAGACATCGGTCAGTCTCGTTTACGGCCCAAAGTACAAAAAATTTAATATACCTGTTGAATTTAAAGATATCGAAGTAAACCTTTCAGCATTTTTAAAATTATCATAATGTGTGATCATTATCAGTATTTTCGTTAAATGGAAACTTATTAATTATTTCTGAATCACATTAAGAAAATATAATAAAATTACAATATTTTTGCTAGATCCACAAAGTAAATTAGAGCTCAGCAGAAGTTTAGAGGAATCCTTTCGTAGTTTCTCGCAAGAACTTTGGAATGTCTGTAAACAACCTAAAAATCAAAAAATTTCTCCAGATATAAACAAATTATTCAAAGGAATACGAGGTTTTTTTGAAATAAAACCAATGTAAGTACTATGTATTTTTATTATATTAATTATATTCAGTCGTTTGTGTTGGAAGACTGCAAACATTGGCGGGGGAAGAGGGGATGAGGTGAGCTAAACCCCCGCCATAACGTCCGGCCCCCCCAAATTTTAAACTAGCATGTTTAAAACTCTTTGCAATTTGATTCATAAGTGATCGTGGGCCTATAATAGCCCCTCAAAGTTGTTTGACTGCGCTAAGTAATGGCTACAAAAAGCTAGAACCGAACATCTAATTTCGGAAGTCTTATGAGAGCAGCATATTGTTACCGGGATACCCAAATTATATTATACCGCTGTTATCAGTGTTACGAAGGCGTATTAGGTACCCCTGAGTTCTTTTGATCTGATGTGATGCTGGTGATCTTAGCAGGCAAGGGTTAAGATACTTAACAATCCAGTGTAAAAATTATATTTTATTAACAAAAAAACAAAATAAAAATAAGTAGGAACCACATAAAATTATAGTATTATAATTTTAGTTACAATAATTCAGTTTAATTTCTATGATTTGGACTTACCCCTTTTTCTATCTCTGGTCGACGACACAAACACTTTTTTATATAAACTCAACTTTAAAAAAATATATCAGTACTTCGTTCGAAGTTTCCCAATGTTCCCGTGTCTTGTGTGTTGTGCGCACGCGGTGGAAGATATTTCTCGTATTTATATGATATGTGTCCCTTTTCCCCCTGGAGCCTTTGCTCTAAATTTTGGATGACACATGCGGATGACGTGGTCAAATTCAGAAGAAATTGCGTCGCCAAAATTCTGTCAGTCCGCAAGTATTTGTTCATATAAACATAACATTTTAGGTAGTAATTTTCAACGCATTATCTATTTAAAAATGATTAAGTTTGTTTAGTCTTTAAAACACTATTAATTCTCAAACGTGTCAAATATATTTAATCGAGATCAGATACGTGGTATTTATGTTGCGTCATACTTCTTTGAAGCATACTTAAGGGACACATTTTATTACGCCATATTGCGCAATAGTTCTATGAACCCTTTCAACAATATTTTATGGCCCTGATGGAAATATTTCTCTGAATTTCACAGGCCGATAATAATTATCTACGACCTACGTCATTTCGGTAGCGGCACAATTCTATGTTTAAAATTCCATTGAAAATACATACATTTAGGATTTTTTTTATTGTAGAGAAAGCTTCCGAAAATTTTTCAAAAAAATTGTTTTATAATCTATTTGTATTGTAGATTCCAACAAAAAAAAGTGAGAAGACCCCGTTCTCATTTCTTTTGATTTCTTTTTAAAATAAGAATGATAGACCATTTTTAACTTCCCGCTAAGAAAAATAGGGAAGTTGTTGATTTCACACCGATTTTCGAAAATCGAGTTTTCATCAGATCTCGACGTTTTGTGATCCTAGGAAGCTATTCTGGCTATTTTTTCGATTATGTCAGTATGTTTGTGTGTGTGTGTGCATGTGTGTGTGCATGTGCGTGCGTGTGTGTGTATGTAAACCTCTCATAAATTTTGAACGGCTTGACCGATCGAATCGCAATTTACGGCATTCAAAAGGGTTCCACTGAACTTAGATTTTTTGAAAATTTGAACCGATTCGACCAAATAGATTTTGAGAAATTCCAAGAAAACCGAAAAAAAAAGTTGTTAAAACGATGTTTTTTCAAAATAACTTCTAGAATATTGTACCGAATGATTTCATAGTCTAATCAGCTCTTCTCCTCAGAAAACTGCGTCGAATGCCGCTAAGCGGATCAAAATTGATTAATTCGTTCGAAAGATATCGTAGTCAACAGATTTCGAAAAAAGTGTTTGTTCAAAATAACTTCGAATTTATCAAGCAATCGATTTTGTACTTCTTACAATATTTTTAGAGCTTACAAAACTGCGTCGAATGTCGTTTTAAAGATCAAAATCGAACAACGCGTTCAAAAGTTATAGCCGTTTAAAAATTCAAAAAAAATTTTTTTGAAGATAACTGCAATATTTTTCAACTGCGCGATTTTTTTATTTATCAGTTTTTGTGTTAAAAAAGCCGCATTGAATAACGTTTGAAAAATCAAAATCAAACGACGCGTTCAAAAGTTACAGCTTTTCAAAAATTAAAATAGTGGTGTTATCAGCAATTTTCAGATTTTTGAGCTCGAAAAGCTCAAAAATCTACTTTTGAGTATATTATCAAGTGCTTCGAACTCAAAGCGCTTGAAAATAGCGGGAAGTTCCAGGGATGGCCTGCAGGGTCAACCGATTTACAGATTTTTTTAAATAAATAATTTTAAATAAATAATACCTCGATAATTAAGGTAAATGCGGGAGAAATGCGGTAGGAGAGACGCCGCATGGCTATTAACTTACCTGTTTACCAATGGATCGTGCTACAAGTACGTATGTTCGTTCATCTTATCTTGACACATACGTCGCATGTGTTGAATATGATTTTGTGCGTATTTAAGTTAAAGTTTTTCGACGGTATCTCTAAATTTTTGTGATGAAATTTTATTAGTGATTTTATATGCATCTGTAAAAATGCTGGGGTGAAATTTTCGCAGCACTTCATGGTTTCAGAGGCACTTTTAGGGTCTTGTGAACACGTTTAAAATCAACATAACCTAACTTGACATTTGTACTCCACCGCCCTTGCATGCGGCGTCTCTCCCAACAAAAAGGATAGTTGTCGCACTATGATTTGGGATAAACATGCCCTGCAGTAAAATTGACATGTCATGCTCAAATAAAACCAGCAGTCTACATGAGTGGAGCAGCATTGCCAAAATAATAAATACACAAAAGAAAAAAAATATTTTTGCGTTGAATGCTTTGATTATCACAAAACCACAAGAAAAGGTGATTGGTTGGAATGCCTTAATTAAATGCTTAGAATGGCTTCATGAGTCTTGCACAATGTATCAAGACAAGTGCAATGCATGTTCCAGGGACGAATTACGAAAAATAATTTGGAAAGCAGCATAAAAGGGACTGCGGCATCTATCCTTTTTCGCTGCGGCGTCTCACCCAAGAGTGAAGGAGAGACGCCGCTTTGCAATGTTTTTTATTATTTTTATTTTAGTATGATTTTTATCAGAATTTTTATTTTGTTTTTGTGTATAATTAAGGCTAAATGAATGTATTAGGTTGTGTTAAAATATAAAATCATAAAATACATTATTTACAAAATTATATTTTTTCGAAACGTGCGGCATCTCTCCCGCATTTACCCTACATTTTAAAGAAAAAAACCTGATAAAAGGGCTTTTTTGTTCAAAATTTTACGTTAGTTTCGAGATTGTTTGTCAAAATAGTGTTAATAATAATTATTGAAGTATTGTCTCAAACCGGCTATATTCAACATTGGAAAAATATCAATTTTTTAGGAATCAGCGCACACTGATTGTTGTCAATTCAGAAAAATGTACCGTGGATTCCATAGACGTTGAAGAGTTGAAAGGAAACTGTACCACTGATTACTTGAGTTGCCGGTTTCTAAATTATCTACAGTCACGTATTTCAGGTCAATACAGCTTCAAGGGTATTCTATTAAGATATGAAGCAAATTCCACAGCAGCCCTAATTGCTCTCAAACAGAATGATACGTTAGGGATTCTATATATCCCAAAAAACTTCACCAAAGCCGTCTTGATTGATGGGCAAATTGGATTTAAGCCTAAACAGCGAAGAGTATATGATCATTCTAAAGTTATACTTGTTGCTCATACGTCATGTAAGGACATTTTTTTTTTTTAGCTTTTAAAATCACTGGTTCAGCTGTGATCAGCTACTCACAGTGTAGATATAATAAAAACAGTAAAGGACAATTTTTATAAACCATTTTTTGAAACTCAGAACCGAAGTGTATGGCGAAAAATGATGAGGAGAGCCGATCCCAAATGAAATAGGATAAGGCAAGGCAAAGAGAGAGAGAGATTTAGAAAATCGTATAATATTTTTGCTTTCCAAGTAAACTTAGAGGTTAAATACAGCTATCTGACCACAAGTCAAAACTTATGTCGTTTTTTGGTATTTTTTCTACATCTTTAGAATTATGTGTAAACATCTCAACTCACGGTAGTGGCACACTACTTTTGATTCCTTCATTCACTGAATTAATTTTGGACCATACTTTTGGATTATTCTCTATGATTCGATGCAGATATTAGAATGAAATTGCTATTTAAACTGAAAAAAAAATCAATTTAGGGGGTGTAGAAATAATGTATACAAACATTGGAAAAAAATTCCTACAAGAAATGTTTTTTACGTGATAGTCCCTTAGGGTGTCCTCAATAAATCCTCAAATTTCTCCCCCCCCCCCAACGAAGTGTGCTACTCCCCTGAAAGGTTGGGGAATAGACGAAAATCAGTATTTATCAGATTCATAATTTTCTCTTAAATCTACGACAAAAATAGTTCTACACAAAATTGTAGTCAACTAAATTTTGTCAGTTTCGTATTTCTGCTAAGTGTTCAGTGTTTAAGTTATCAAATTGCTTTTTTTTAGCTTAAAGACAACTTGTACGAATTTTCGTTGGAAATAACTTGCATTTTATGACGAATACTTAGTACACCGTTAATTGAGATCATAATTAATGTTTTAGGCGTCCCACGACGGCTCACATTTTTTTTTATGTTGCGAAGACAATGTGTTTATTATATGTTGATTTTTTATTAATAACCGCATTCGTAAGAAAACAATAATAAAAGATAAAAGAAAAATTAATTCTTGTTACTATCATTCTAGCTGTAGGTAATATTCATTCGTCAACCGAAAAATTTGAATTTCTAATAATATTGTTACTATTTTTTTATAGTTTTTACAAAAGCTTTGGACAAGGCATATGAGCTATTCTTGGATGATCTTTGGACGGCTTGTGAAACATTGAACTCTTCAAACCCGAAAAATATTTCAAATAGTTCAACAATTACTGATGTTGGCCATATTTCGACGTATGTATTATCAAACTCAATATCTTCCAATCTTCCATAACAAAATATATTGCTTAAGGATAATTTCATAAATATGTAAAAAGATGTGTCCTGACTGATTGACTGATTGATTGATTGATTGATTGATTTACTGATTCATCACGAAATCTCAGAAACCATAAAGACTGCCAACATGAAATTTGGCAGATAGGGTCCTTATAGGACGTAGCTATCCACTAAGAAAGGATTTTTCGAAATTCAACTCCTTAAGAGGTTAAAAATGGGTTTAGAGTTTTTTTTCCAAATGTTCATATCTCACAAATCGTGACGGCGAGAGGTATTGAATTCAACATACGTCGGTATGTTCAGAGAAAAAACTACTGAAGATAGAAACATGAAATTTGGACAAGAGGTTTCTTTTGTGACAAAAATAGCCACTAAAAAAGGATTTTTTTAAAATTCAACCCCTGAGGGGTCAAAAGGGGGTGTAGAGTTATTTGGCAAAATGTTCATATCTCACGTATCGTTAAAATGAGAGGTATGTATTGAATTCAACATTCTAACTCTTCTTTAAAAATAAGTCAACCTATATTCGAGCATTTTTTTAAAATAAATTCCTAAGGGGGTAAAACGGGGGTGTAGGATTTTTTTAGTAATCAACGCCCAGGCCAAACAGCTGAAGCTATAAACTTGAAATTTGGACAGTAGATTCCTTTTGTGACGTAAGCACCCCTTTAAGAAAGCATTTTTCGAAATTTAACCCCTAAAAGAGTCAAAAGAGGGTGTAATGCACGGTCTAAACCACTACAGATAGAAACAATAAAATTTGGAAGTTATGTTCTTTATAGGGTGTAAAAGTGCACTAAAAAAGGATTTTTTGGAAATCAACCCCTAAAGAGGTGAAATGGGATGACATTTTTCTATAGAAAATCGTATTCCCTGCATATATTAACTTGAAACTTGGTCTAAATACTCTTCAAAACAAATAATAAAACACGTATTTTATAGGATTTTTAAAGACAACCCCTAAAGAGAAGTGCAACGGGGTGAAGTTTGTATGGGAAGGCATAAAAAATCTAAACAGGCTCAAAGCCACTTAACAATCTTTAATATTACTACTAGTTTCTAAACTATTAACCTTAGACATATGCTGTCGCGGACTTTTTTGTAGGAAATTTTATAATGAATGAATGAATTGTGAATTATAGTATGCAATTTTGTCTTATCTAGCGTGGTTCTCACACAAATTTGAGTGAGAGTTGAAAAAACACATTTTTAACGATTTTTTTTTCACCTTGAGAACGTTATTTGGGGAGGTTCCGCCGCAGTTATTTTGAGTAATTTTGGTCCAGAGTATCCTGACCTGATACACTTTCGATAATTTTGCGAAAGAACGAGTTATCTCGAAGTTGCCAGTTGAGTCAAAAAATAGGGGTGAGTTGCAGGCCTATTTAGCGCGTTGTTAGAAACACGTGTTTCTAACAATGTTATCTTTGGTCTGGACAAGGCTTCACAAGTCGGTAAACTCAAAGGAATGTTAGCTACAATATTGCAATCTGAACGCCATGTGTTGACCAGGGGTATTTTGTCAACAATATAAGTACCTACAGGCAATTTGCTCGTATATGTCGTATTTGGGTAAATATAATTACCCACCGTCGTTATCAATTATTATATATAGCGAAACGGAAAATGTGTATAATATATTAGCGAATATTTAATTTTTATTGTATTATAAAACAAAAACAGAATTAAATTA
Organism: Mongoloraphidia duomilia; assembly: GCA_039654895.1. Taxonomy (NCBI): domain Eukaryota; kingdom Metazoa; phylum Arthropoda; class Insecta; order Raphidioptera; family Raphidiidae; genus Mongoloraphidia; species Mongoloraphidia duomilia. The sequence continues at coordinate 18,287,952 of CM077526.1, forward strand.
ACTAATGATTAAACCTTGTCAAAAAGAAAAATTTAAAACATTTTCTTGAAATATAAAATATTATTTTTGTTTTTTTTTAATACATAACTACAGTCAACCAAAATTAAAATATAGGTAAATATTTAAAAAAAATATAAATTTCAGAATTAGTTAATAAAATTTAAATAATCATATTTGCTAATTGCTATTATTATTAGCAATGACTTTTTTTCTTTTAATTTATTTTACAAACTATATAGGTAATCGGTGTCTGCCATTGCATCTGCTTGACTGAATGTTTTCAACATTTTTATTTTCTGTGGACGTGATGTTTTAAAAACTTTGTTGGTATACTTGTTAGTAAACATTCAGAAAAACAACGTTTTTATAACATTATTTAGTGTGGACGGATCTCGTTAACATTGTGTAAAAACATTTGTCGATAACATTTTTGTTATCAACAATGTTATTAACATAACATTTGGTCTGGACAAAGCTCTACACTCTTAAATATACCAATTTGTAGGGAATTGAGTGACGAAAAACTTTCCCATTTAAATGTGCCACCTAATTAGCCACGAAAATGGGTAAATAATCGAAAAAGCGCTTTTTTGCCCCTTGCCATAGACCTTTTTTGCGGTATTTTTGCACTAAATAACTGTTTTGCAATAATGTAAAACAACGTATAATATAGAAAATATTATGCTCCAACTTCCCTTTTGGAAGTTTTGCTGTCAATAAAAACCAACTCACCCATAAAAATCGCGGGGGTGGAAAACGCACAAACAAATATTTTGGGAATATAGTGTTTTTAGGTTTAATACTTTAAAAAGAAAATAATTGCGTCAAAAAATTTAAGGTCGGAATTTTTGTAGGAGAAGATAAAGAATTTTGAACAGGTTTATTGGGCTATACGGGAGGAGGCGTTTGGGCACGTCCCACTACAGGATACTAGATGTCCACTTCAAAATTCCCTACTTAAATAGACACTTTTGAGAGACTAGCTTGGTGTAATGATCAGGGCACTGGCCTTTGGATCAAGCTGTCCTGAGTTCGCTCATGGATGTTTTGTGATGTCGTTTAATTTGTATGCAGTATAGAAAAATACACTGAAAATAGTGATTTCGGATATCACTAGTTGATATTGCACGACATTTAAATGTTATGTTTCATTTTTTCAGCACTACGAATGGACCAGGCGTTATTATGAGAAACGATGCTGTAAAGTTGGCCATTGTCAATATCGAAATGGAACCTCTGAACAGAGAATGTCGATTGTCCGAAACATGCAACTATAAATACATGATCGATCGATATCTTTACTATCAAACCAGTAACCCTAAGGTACAGGCGAAACACTATACCAATCTTGATGACGCCTTGCACGCTCTGTGGACAAAACAGGTGTTTGCCGTTTTTTATGTCACGAAGGATTTCTTGAGCACTCATCCAGATGTTCTCAAACACGTGTCCCGTGTCATAGCTGGCGATCATCCAAACATTCTAGATCAATTTGGATTTAAAATTTGGTTTGATATGTCTAGTAAGCTCTATTTAATTCTATACAGGGTGTTTAAAAATGAAACCGATAAACATCAGGAGGTGATTGCTTAGTTCATTTTAAGAAAAGAAATCACGATGCCATAAAACTTTATTGCCATAACGCCCATAACTCTAAACTCTTCTAACTCAAAATCGCCGAAATTATATAATTTTAATACGTGACTTTTGGTAATGTAATTCGAACCCTGATCAGTATGGAGACGAACGTAATTATCCGGATTGGTGGTCAATGAAATATTCGTACAATATTAGTTATGTAGACCGTAGACGTACCATATAGTTATGAACAAAACGTCGTTGTTTTTTGGATGAGTAGTGGTCTGGTCGATCGCTTCGATCGGACGTGACGTGACGCTCGGCATGCGTTGCCGAACGAAAAAAACGAGGCTAATAAAGTTTCACTTTAAAAGTTTCTATGAACGGGGTCCGAAACCGCTTTGTTACGGAGTTGCAGCCCTCTGAATAATTGGATATTTCATATGGACGGGGGTTCGAAAACGCTTTGTCACGGAACTGCAGGTAAATTAAGATTTTTTTATTATATTATGGATGTAGCATATGAACATTTTAAATTTTCGGAACCCCGTTCGTAGGAATTTTATTTTCTTAAAATGAACTAAGAAACCACCTCCCTAAATTTGTCGCTATCAAAACAGGAAACAGAACACTCTAATTTCATAACAGCATAATTTTAGTAACTGTTATTTCGTCCAGTCACTAAGAAATAGGATAGTCTCGAATTGCTAGTCATTTATTAGGCAGAGCCAGTGGCCTAGCTACTGGGGGGCTAGACGGTGTCATGCACCGGGCCCCCAAGCTCAGGGGGCCATCGGACACTGTCCATAAAACCTCATATTGAACTAGCGAAAAATTCTCCCATCTTCAGAATGTAAATAAAATAGGTTGCAACACGACTTTAATCATGACAACTCATTTGAAAGAATACAGGGGAATTCTCAACAAATTCCGACTTCTGTTCGAAACTTGTGGGGAATTCCCCTGTATTCTTTCTGTTGTTTGTGCAGTGCTGCCAACTTGAAAGATTCACCGTCACATTTAGCGGGTTGGTAATAAGGAAACGGTCTATAAAAATAATCCGTTAAATAAATTAAACAGTTTAGTTAGGGCCCCAGTTTTTTTTTGCATTCATTTCATAAATCGTAAACTGACGCAATTTTGCTTTGTTGCTTTAACAAAAAATGAATACGTCGGTTTAATTTCGTTTGTAATTCCTCATAACCGTATAAACTCTTTAATTAGCATCTAGCCCCCGGTACATAACTAACGATCCCGACATAATATGACATGCGCAATAGGAAAGAAGTTCTTGTCAATGCGTATATTGTACCATAAAAACAGCTCTGAATCAAACAGCTTGGTAACCTACCTCGTAGCGCGCCTAACTCGTATGCTGAAGGTCGGTGGTTCGAATCCAGCTGCTGCCATTAATGTATTTTTGCTTTTTTTACAGCTATTCCATATTACATTTAATATTTTTTCTATTTTTTTATATTGTCTAATCCCACTAATTGCGGGGTATGCACTTTTGGCATTGCCAACAATTGCAGAGGAAAGGTTTCTGGCGGGGGGGGGGGGTGGAGGTGCGATGGCATTTTTGCGGAGTGAAAAAGGGACTGCAGGGGGAAGTTCCGCAAAATCCGTACGCGGAGTGGTTTGGTGTGATGTGGCATTTTTTGCGAAGTGAAAGGGAGGTTTGCAGGAGGGAGTTCCTCAAAAAATGAGCGCGGGGGGGTTTCGGTGTGATGTGGTGTTTTGTGTAAAGTGAAAGGGAGGTGTACAGGTGGGGAGTTCCCCAAAAAACGTACGCGAGGTTTTTGGTGTGATGTGGCGTTCCTTGCGAAGTGAAAGAGAGGGGTGTGCAGGGTAGGAGTTTCCAAAAAACGTACGCGGGGGGTTGTGTTATGGTGTTTTTCGCAGAGAGAAGGTTTAGTTAATGATTCCAAGATATGCAACTAGTGTTGCCAGACGTCCCGTAATTCCCGGGACGTCTCGCATTTCAGGCATAATTTTAAATGTCCCGCCGGGACAAGCTCTGTCCCGTATTTCAACCTTGTTCGATTATTATTGCGAAATTGACCCTAAAACTTTTCACGTCAAATCGTCCATCTTTATAGTATCCCTAGTTCCAATTGCTTCATAGAAAGGGTTTTTTCACAGATGGCATTAAAGTGGACTAATGTACTAAACAAATGTACCCCGAATTTGATAAAAAGTGAATTAAGTAATGACCATTTTCAACTAAGATTATAACTGCATTGATTTTTTTAAATATTGTAACAAAACTGTTTTTGATTTGGCGGAATTAAATTATTTATTTATTAGGATTTATATACAATGTCTATTTACAATATTTATTTACACTAATTAATTATACCTAATAATTATAAACTCAAAAAATACACAAAACGAAAATGTCAATTATTAACAATGAAACACTTAACAATGCACGGAATATTTATTTTAACACAGGTATATGTTTATTTTAGAGATGATACAAAATACTAGGAACAGTTATTTTGGAACAGTTTCGAACGAGGAACAGATTGGAACAGTTGTCAGTTTAATAAAATACCTGTTCCGGGCTGTTCTAATGCTTCGACTGTTCCGAGTAACAAAACGGGCGTTCTTCTGCATAAAAGAAACATTCTCCGTTCCCGTTGTCAATTGTACATTTGTACCTACATTGCAAACTGAAACAGTTTTGCTTGTCACCTACGGCTAGCGTACATTGTACGTAAAATCGATTTTGTATCACACCATCACATTAACATGCGTCGCACACGACATCGCGCCTTATTAAATAACGCTTTTTATTTAATGGTAAAATCCATTTTTCGCTATTGATTTTCTGTAAAAGTATATTTTTTATATATTGTCGACAAATTTATTTTGTTTTTTTTTAATAATTAGGTACCTTAAATTATTAAACTTGAGTAATAGAATTAATTCACGAAAAAATACAAATAATATACACTTCATAATTTCAAATTTTTATGCGTTGCATGTTACAAGCTATTCCGAGAATGTCAAGGTTCCAACGTTGGAACTGTTAAAAAGTAACAGGTTTTTGGAACTGTTCCGTAAGCGGAACAGGAACTGAACGGAACTGTTATTAAAAAATAACAGTTTGTACCACCTCTAGTTTATTTATCTGTTATTTATTTCCCGTACTTCGTATGGCGCACCGATTACTCACTAAATCACAGGCTGATTGTAGACTGGTCGTAGACTGCCGATTCGTCTTCGTTTATATACCTGAAGAACAATGTCACTCGATCTTTCTAGTATAGCATCTTTATTCTTCGCCCGATTATCAACAAACAACACATTTCTCGGAATTCATTTGTTTCTAGTAAGTTCCGCCTAAGGCAGTGGCGTATCTTCTGGGTTTTTGTTACAATATGAAAAATCAAACAAAAACATGTTAAAACTTACACATTCTTCATTAAAATATAATAAAGAGCAATAAATCACAAAAAAATATTTTATTTTTCATGTCCCGGGTAAAAAAATGAAATCCCGTTTTTTCGCCCAATTTGGCATTTGTCCCTTACAGGCTAAAAAAAATCTGGCAACACTACATGCAACTTACGCTATTGCACAGTCATAAACTAGGATCGTTAGTTATGTACCGGGGGCTAGACGTTAGTTACTCTTTATAGAGTGATCGTTATCTTGTTTTTTAATTTTTATATTTTGATTTATTGTTGTATTATTTTTATTTTATAATATTTGCAGATCGACGTTCATTGCAGAGTTCCCTATATGTGGTGTATACTAATTTTTCAATTGATACGCTTGATACATGTCACAAAAAATTAGGAAAGCTCAACGAGCAGTTTGAATACATGGCAAGCAAAACGTAAGTATAATTTATTATTTTAGGCTTCTTGATATGTGTAATAGTAGAATGTGTATCAAGGGTTTTGACGACTGTGACATTTGTTACACGCCCTCAGCGAGCCCTACGCCCTATAAAATAGTTACTTTGCATGCATGTATCCCCGTCGTAAAATAACTCATTTCCGGTCGGTGACGAGAGCCGCCGAACGCTAAAATAGTCTATTTTTCGATTTAATATTTTTGTATTTATGAAGTATTAGAAATACCTTATATTTTTTGATGTCCGTCTTGTGACTTCCTGTGTTTTTACACGACGCGTTTCAGCAACGAACTGCTATCTTCAGGTGTGATGTAGTGGATTGTGAAGTACTGATTAAATTAATTAATTAATTTAATTAAATTAAATTAAACTCCACAATCCACTACATTATACGCATGTGCTTAGTATTATAACGTGTTACGGATACTCAATGTGTAAATTTAAAAAAAAATTAACCACACCTGAAGATAGCAACTCGTTGCTGAAACGCGCCGTGTAGAAACACAGGAAGTCACAAGACGGACATAAAAAAATACAAGGTATTTCTAATACTTCATAATATTCACATAGTGACTTGGAGACCCAACACTCTAAAAATGTATAATATTTTTGATAATAAATAGAACTTAAATTCAATAATTTTAATATTTCATGGGGCTGGTAGCCGGGTGGCGGCGCGGACGGCGTGCGGCCCAACGCCCCGCCCGAGCAGCCCGGGCTGGGGCGGATCTTATGAAGGGGGCGGCCCTACCAGCGGGGGCCCACAGCCCAGCTGGGGCGACCGCACGCGGTCACTCGACGCGCTCGTTTAACATAATCTCACAACGCGTTGAAAAATATTTCATTACGCCCTAGAAGCATTACTACTATTTTGTCCTGCACCCTCTAAAACTACGGTTTTGGTTTCGTTTCCAGTATTTTCAACATTTTCAGCACTCATTTTTTAATTTTTCGTGAGTGACATTTCACTTGTGTATCAAACTTAACTTCAATAATGAGTTGTAGGCTACTGCAAATATAATATTAATCAAATACGCTCTTTACGTCTTCACCATTATATTGGTTCGTAATTTTTTATGTATTATTTTTACTTCCCACCTCTACTATGGTAGGGAAGTAATGGATTCAGTCCGAAAACAATATTTCGAGATTTTAACAGATTTTGACGTTTTGAGACCCTAGCAATCGTTTAAGATCATTTTCTGACTGATGTCTGTATGTGTGTGTGTGTGTGTGTGTGTGTGTGTGTGTATGTGTGTGTGTGGGGGATGTGTGTGTGTGTGTATGTGTGTATGTGGTCAATTTTTCGCCTTCGATATCTTAAGAACGGAACAACATACGAGCATGCCGATTGTTCTATTGTGTTTATCAGCCTTTAACTTAGATCTGATTAGATTTTGAGTCAAATCGGTTCAGTGGTTCCTGAGATATTCAAAAAAACGTCCTCAATGTCACGTATTAACATAGGTAAAAAAAAATACAAATGAATTCTAGATGTTATAATATGAAAAAAATGTAAATATTTTTTTTCTCTAAAATGTATAGTTTTCGAGAAAAAAAATATTTTACTAAAAAAAATAAAAATTGTACGTAAATCAAGGTAACCATGATTTTTGCTATATTAAGTTAGCCATCAGTAGATCACCAAACAAAAAAGAGGGCCATGCTTTTTTCAAAGAATAAAAATTAAATTGTGTTTTAAAGACCACCAACAGCTAAGGTTATTTGGGCCTAGTCAAAGAACAAAAAAAAAGAGTGTTTATTTTTTGCAAATATTTACTAGGTGGGAAGTATAGGACTGGTCATCAGTCGAATTTTTTTATATCTTTTGTGCATCTAATATGTCGGACGTATCAGAATATATTTTATCCGTTTATAGACAAAATAAATTATTTATTTATTTTATTTATAGCTCAGTTGGTTGTAGTGTTAGTTCACAGACTCGAATTCCAGCTCACGAATTTGTAAATTTAACCAAATATATACATTTCTCTTTTTCTTCCATTATAAGCGGACGTTAAAATTACTTTAGCTTCCGGTCTGAAATCGCTCATTTTATGACCAGTTTACATGTGTAAAAAGCAACTGTTTTATATGGGACAGAACAGAAACATCTTTACGTGTCCCTCCCCACCGGAAATAATATATCTCGGGTTGGAGTTAATCAATAAAATCTTACAGTGAGATGCGAGACGCTGACGTCAGCCAGCGTATTGTGCCATCTCTAAGACGATTGCATCTAAAATAAAACCAAGATCAGAACCGGTAACATATTTTAGGTGAATATGACACTCGCACTCACCATTTTTTACTTCCCACCTCTACTATGGTAGGGAAGTACCTAATGGATTTAGTCCGAAAAAAATATTTCGAGATTTTAACAGATTTTCACGTTTTGAGACCCTAGCAATCGTTTAAGATCATTTTCTGACTGATGTCTGTATGCGTGTGTGTGTGTGTGTGTGTGAGTGTATATGTGTGTGGGTGTGTGTGTATGTGGTCAATTTTTCGCCTTCGATATCGTAAAAACGGAACAACATACGGCCATGCCAATTATTCTATTGTGTTTGTCAGCCTTTAACTTAGATCTGATTAGATTTTGAGTCAAATCGGTTCAGTGGATCCTGAGATATTAAAAAAAACGTTCTCAATGTCACGTATTAACATAGGTAAAAAAAATATAAATGAATTCTAGATGTTATAATATGAAAAAAATGTAAATATTTTTTTTCTCTAAAATGTACAGTTTTCGAGAAAAAAAATATTTTACTAAAAAAAATAAAAATTGTACGTAAATCAAGGTAACCATGATTTTTGCTATATTAAGCTAGCCATCAGTAGATCATCATGATGATCAACTGATGGCAAAGTAGGGCATCAACAAAAATTTGACTGATGACCAGTCCTATACTTCCCACCTAGTAAATATTGCAAAAAGAGACACTGTTTGTTTTTTGCAAATTCTTTGACTGGGTGGGAAGTATAGGACCTGGTCATCAGTCGAGTTTTCTTTACTACGCTTTTTAATGTTAGTTTTTTGAACTCGAAGCATGGCCGAAAGTATATAATTTTGTCTGCGTGAAAAGTGCACACCGCTGGCTAGGTTTGATATAGCAAAAATCATGGTAAAAAAAGTTTATAAAGACAATTTTTAAAAAAATTTTAAAAATTACATAAGTAAATATCACGTGGAATCCTTACTAATATTATAAATGTAAAGTAACTCTGTCTGTCTGTCTTTACCTTTTCACGCCTAAACCGCTGAACAGATTTCGATAAAATTTGGCAAGGAGATAGATTGGATAGATTGTCTAAAAAAACCGGCTTCGCCCGAGTGAAAAAGTAATCTCTGGAACTACTGAACCGATTCTAAAAAATCTTTCACTAATAGAAAGCTACGCAGGGAAAGAGATTCTCGCGGGGGGATAACAAATTAACAAAATACTAAATATACGTGAGCGGAGCAATGGGTGACCGCTTTTAAATCATAATTTCAAACCACCCGGGCGTTTCCAGGACGGGCCACTAGTATGGAATAGTTTTAAAAATAACAAAAACAGTCGAACCAGCGACTTTCTGCGTACAAAGCAAACGTTATACCACTGAGCTGTTAAAGCGGTTTAAATGTGCGGATGTTTATATGCTATATCAAGTTGTTATATACTATATAGGATAATGTGCCGAATGGGGCAGTTTTGGACGTGACGTGACGTGACGATTGACATGCGTAACCAAACGAAAAAAACGTGACTAAAAAGTTTTACATAAAAAATGGAATGGGCTACATCGTTACAGCATAGATCAATTAATTATTACTTACTGAATGGTTCCAGTATAATAACTGGTTATTCTGCCTATGGGTGCCACTAGAAAATTTTCCAGGGTGGGAGTAAAAATGATATGCCTGTAATTATTTTTATTTTTTTCTGCTACCACATTGTTAACTCATAAAGGCTAACAATATTACAGCACTGGTAAAAAAAACGATAAATATTTTTGTATCATACAGACAGCGTTATTTGAACACACCTGAACCTCAAATCAAAATGCCTGTTGATAAGAAGAAATTAGAATCTGCCGTTGAATGTTCGTCAATGGAAAGATGCGACTTTAATTATTTGAGCTGTAAATATTTAAGGCACCTTGACCTGGTAGATATATCAAGGTTGCCGTATGCCCCATTTTCTGAAAAAAATATTTTGCACGATCCAAGTCCAACAGCTCCATTTCTAAAAATTACCAGAAAACAAACCACATCATTTCCAGGAAGATTTAGCGGAGAAGTCTATTGGAACACTCTTCTTAGATTCACATCAGGTAAGTTATATAAAGACATTCTTTGTAGTCGGATCGTCGAATGATTGCGAGCAATACTCATAATATGGAATTTAAATATTAATATTTAAAATATTTAAAATAATCACCTTCAGCATAACATATCTTGGATAAAAGAAAAAAATGTACCTACTCAGATATTTTATAATACCTACTGTTACGAATATCAGTAGAGCTGGAAGGGAGAGCCGGCCGTAGTTCCCCGACGCAGCCATGAGCCAGAGGATGACTGTGTGAAGGGGAAAAAACAGTACACGGTTCGGGACTGTACCGCAAGCAAGCATGCATGGCGGACATAATATTACAATGTGATTGTGACCAAATATCTGGATAATTATAAAATATATTAAAATAATTGAAATTAGTAGATGTTTTATTTTAAGAACCTGTAGCGTTCTAACACTACATATAAACAATATTATTATCAACAATAATATTAACAACAGTTCCAATATTAAAATATTTGCAATAAATAACAATAATTTTAAATTCGGTTTTTAATATTAATTCTGTTTGTATATTTCTATTCCAGGTATCGTGGTTCTTAACTGCCCTCGAATTTTTCACGAAGCATACAGCACTTTCTTAAAAGATATTTCAAATACTTGTTTAACATTTCCAAAAATTATCAACATCCCATTTCAATATAGAGAAGCAATAATTGGAACTGTAAACAATTCAATTAGAGATTTCGTTGTACCAGGCATTATTTTAATGTAAGTTATTATGAATACAATTATTATTAGTGAAAAAATACAGTTTCGACTCGGATATTTTTACATCTATTGTGATTAGTGTTGCCAGGTCCAGTTTGCCAAATTTCGAGACAGAAGGCTAAAAAAATCGGAATTTTAGTTCTGAAATCGGGACAACTAAAAAAAACAAGGTTTTTATAAACCAACGTTTATTTTTATTATTGAGTAGTGAAAATAATGTCATTAAAATAATATCATCTGCATAATCTTTGGATCTTACGCGGTGGCAGAAAAGATTGGGACAACGTGATACCTCTATCGCGATATTCGCAGTCACAAAACAATACGTGCGAAGTTTGAACCTTTTATAATTACCGATTGGCCCTAAATCGGGGCATTCGGCGTCCCGATCAAGGGTGAATCGGGACGTGTCCACAGACCCCTGAAAATCGGGACGTCCCGCGTAAATCGGGACACCTGGCAACACTAATTGTGATACACATTGTATTTTAATGGTCAACAAATAAAAATAATTTTGTTTGTTGAAATTCGATTGCAAAAAATGAAGTTTTAGCTAAAAGCTGTTTTTCAAATATTTAATTTTTTTCAAGCTCTTTATAGACGTCACTTGTCAGTTAGTTTTTAATTAGGGTCAAATCTGGTGATCCAATTTTGACCCACCTTCACATATTATTCGATCGACTTGAACCATTGTACACATACATAGTTCCGATAAAAATACAATATTTTTAAAGGCTCTAATTTGCGTAACCAGCTTCTTCGTCATTAACATTTCCATAATGTTCCGTTTCTCTCGCCCTTCAAAATACATTCTTTTCAAGTTATTTCGTGAAAAAAACTTGTTAAAAAAATATTAGTAAAGAAAAACTTTTTAAAGACACGCTTTCATTTTAATGTACTAAAAAGGAAAAAAATAAGTTTTAATAATTTAGTTTCATAATTATAAAAGCGTGGGTTGTAAACTCTACGATATTTTATTAGTCACGACCCACGCTTTTATAATTATGAAACTAAATTATTAAAACTTATTTTTTCCTTTTTAGTACATTTGAATAAAAGCGTGTCTTTAAAAAGTTTTTTTTATTAATATTTTGTTTTGTTCCTTTTAGTCGTTCAAACGTTTATCCCCTTTTGACTCCCTTAGGGATTAAATTTCGAAAAATCCCTTCTTATAGTGGGTGCTTACGTCACAAAAGAAACCTACTGTCCAAATTCCAAGTTTCTAGCTTTAGCGGTTTGGCCTAGGCGTTGAATAGTCAAAAAGCCCTACTCCCTCGCGTTTGACCCCCTTAGGGATTGAATTTAATTCTAAAAACGATTGATTCATGTATTGTCATCGGTAATGCATAAGTGTACCAAATTTTAAATCGATCGCATACCGTGGAAGTCACTCAAAATTGACTTGCAAGATTTGACCTAAACAAACAAACATACAAACATTGCAAGTTTTTTTTATAACCCCCCCCCTCCCGTCTTGGCTTCAAGGATTCAGCCCATGTACCATACACAAAATGATAAGGATTAAACAAACAAGGATTAAAGGAACCAACACCTTTTCTCGCCACAGGCCCTCGCAGCATTAGGAACCCAAGACAAACAAAGAACTCGGACCTTGGAAAAACATACAAAATGACTACTGTTAGTAGGGCTCATATAGTAATCACAAACCACTTAGTATATATAGACGTTTCTCCTAAATGGAAGCAGTTTGTTTCAGTACTTAACTCTGCCTTCCGGTCAAGAGATGTCGCGTCGAATAGTTTTTGTCTATTTTTGTCTTGCAGAAAACTGAATTATCTTCACCTTTAGGAATATTTTAGTGCTTGACGTTTGGTGTGTGTCTTCTCTATGGTTACAGATCTGTTTATTTTATATCGTTTTGTGTTTTCGCGAGCTTATTAAAATTGTATTTTTGAGTGTTTCGTTTTGTATTTTCGCGAGTTTATTAAAATCGTATGCATAGACTATTATCTAGTGTTATAGTGTATGAGTTCAAATAAAAAAATAAATACAAAAAGAAAGAATCTCAATAAACTAAAATAATTATTTTATCATGTTTGACAGATGTAATTTTGTAATGGTATATGAGAAATCCCCGATTTTCGGACATACATTATTTCTAAAGCATTTCTATGCAGTGCTAAAAGAAACGACTCAATATAATCAAAACATTTTTAAAAAACATGTAATAAGTAATGTCTAAGCAAATAAATGTATAATATAATGTCGGTCTATTTTTTTTTATTGCTTTAAATTGTAACGTACCATATAATATTATTATTAAGTTATGTATTATATTTATATACAATGCTAAATTGCTTGTAATTTTAAAAAAATAATTTTTTTATACATTTTGTGTTTGTTTTGCCTTTTATCTCATGTGTAAGCAATAAATTATGATTACATCTGTATGAAAAACAGTGATATCACATTTGAATTGCCGCCAAAATAGATTTAGTTCACCTTCCGACCAACAGAGTTTTTGTCCTAAGCGATAACATGGTCGTTACGCGTCTATAGTACTAAGTGGTTTGTGATAGTAATACTATGTCTGGCACAAAATTCATTTAAAATTTCATATACTTACCTCGTAGACGTTGCCATAATTGTTCTGGTGCATAATTTTGGCAGGATAGAATTACATGATTAACATTGCAAGTTAAATAAAAGCTTGTAAAAATTAACCAAAAACTTTATTTTCAGGATTGTTCATTCTTTATTTGCTATTGTTAGTTCAATTACATTAACTAATGAAAAAGTGGAAGGACTTTTTGACAGGTCACGCACAGCAGGTACTTACTTATGTATTAATTTATTTACTTTAAGTCAAACACTTCTTTATTGTGATGAAAATCTGTTGTAAAATCATGAAAAAATGACACATTGTAATTTTCGTGCAACCCAAATGTCATATCTCATTTGTTATGATTTTGAGACTCATAAATAATTAGGGAGGTAGTACCTACTAGATCTATGCTTATACCAAGATTATTATAGTGATGCGCGAGATATTTCAATCGATTGTCTCGATTGTTTAAACATCTCGATGATTGTGGACTCGATTGTTGTTGTTTCATAGTTCACCGAAACCGAGTCGCATAATACTGAATCGTACACTGTCGAGAGTCACATAATATACAATCGTTCATCACTCAACAACTGTGGTCGAGTCGATGGTCAATTGTGCAGTAATCGTGTAATACGAATTCAATAGTACCTAATTAGATCACAGAGTAGTGAGTAGATACCGACTGAACAGTGTGAACAGTGAACAATCAACGAGTCGCGTGAACGTCAGTCGACTAGCATATAACTTTGAATCACGATTATATGTATTCTCGTTTGCTGCTATTGCTATAACCTATGTGGCAAATAATCGACTCGAACAATCGAACATTTCGATTGTAAAATCAAACTCTGAGTCGATTGTTATTATGAACGATTACAATTGTTTCGATTGTAAAAACATCTCGTAATCGCCCATCACTACTAAGATAATCTCAAGAATCTTTACTTAGCGGTCTGTCCAACAAAGGTGTCTGAGCGATGAGTCTTAACGATTGGTGAATATACTGGGTTTCCACGCGAAAGCTTGCCACGAAATCGGTAACTCACCTAGCCGGAAACTGGGGGTTTCGGGTTCAAGTCCCGACAGTGGTCATTTGATTTTTTCTTAGATATAGCTCAAAAATCATGGCAGCCTAGCTGTCTGAGATATTTATTATTTTCACCTCTAATTGTTATGTGAATAATATGGTGTGGATATAAGAGGTTTTAAATCGATTGATTTTATCATATACCAACGAATTTTATTGTTTTGCCTTTTGAGTTAGAAATTGGATACTTTTGAGGGTTGGATAATCGATAGGGGGACACAACTCAGGCGCGGATTCAGCCCTCAAAAAAGGTTGTGGTCATGGCTTTCCAAAAATCGGCTAAGTGCGAGTCAGGCTACTGACTGGCCCACGATCTATACATTGCATTCCTACAAAGGAGACGTTAATGTATGACGCCCCGGCCAAGACATTGTACAGTGTATAGGTCCACGCGGGCAAAGCCGCGGGGCGAACACTAGTAAATTAATAAACCTGTAAAATGTTAGTCTGTTTGCTCACGAAAATTACAAAAGTAAATGTGTGTTTGTTTGCACATCACAATATCACATCTAGACTCTAAACTACTGAACCGATTTTGATGAAACTTTTACAGTTTGAAAGCATACCAGATTTTAGATTTAATTAAAAGTAGACATTTTACACTGAATAATTTTATTTAGACGCTTACTTAAATAACAAATTCAAGCTTACGTTTCTTTTTTTAATTTTATTAAGGCATTGGATATAATATCAGCCTATCGACCTCAATTAGGGTTGTGGGCATGCCCACCGTGCCCACAACGGTGGATCGGCGCTTGACACAACCTGACATAGGTGTTGAATTGTACCGCTGCCCCCAGCACAGACAACTTTGTTATTTTCGATGAATCGGGAAAAAAAAACCTCATTTTGAACATTTTTCTTATAACAAAAGCGCCTGTCTAAAGTGAATGGTTACTGAAATATCTGAGTTCAAATTTGAAGAATTGCCATACATAATATAATGAGCCATTTTCCTGAGAGTAGTTCTTTCAATTATCCACGAGAGGCAGCACTTGTAGGCACAAACATTATTTATTCCTCATTAGTGTTGTCATTTTAGTGGTATAAATAAATTATTATTATAATTAAATTAATTAAATAATTAAGTTATACCACTAAAATGACACGACACTAATGGGGAATAAATAATGCTTGTACCTACCACAAGTGCTGCCTCTCGTGGATAATTGAAAGAACTACTCTCAAGAAAATGGCTCATTAACAACGAAGCAGCACCAGTAAGTTCCATAGCTCATGCGATTAAATTAAAACTATTTAATATCGTGAAGTCTCCAACTTAAAATATTTCTGAAACCATTCACTCCACCTTGGTATCTACTTTATTATGCAAAAAATAATCCAAATGCGGTTTTTTTTCCGATCCGTCGAAAATAACAAAGTTGTCTGTGTATGAAAGTGATGAAATAAAAATAATTAAAAAAAAAATTGATACGTGTGTGAAAAGAATAAAATAATTTTGTACAAGCATCTTTCCTAACCTACAATTAATTAAAAATCGGAGTAATTATTGATTTACAGTCATGGCAATTTATTTACGCCGACTTCTAATTAAATGTAGGTTAGGAAAGGTGATTGTACAAGATTATTTTATTCTTTTCAGAGACATTTTTGAAGTCATCAATTTTTAATAATATTGCAGAAACAATTTCTTTTCTCCATATTATAAGTACTTTTTAAGGTATGTTCACGCTATACCGTGCCGGGGCCGGTCCCAGCCCGTGCCGTGTCGTTTCCACCGGGCGCCGGACGGGCTAGTCATTCATGCTACACCGGGCGGTTTACAAGTAAATATTGGACGACCGTGTCTGCGCGTGTACCAATTAGTGTTGTCAAGCCGGCCGGAGCCGAGAAAGAATATTCACTGACATTTCGATTCCGTGCCCCGGCCGTCTCCCGGCCGGGGCACGGACTCGATCCGGTCGACCATGAATGATTTCATACAAAAGTATACTAATAATCTTTAACCGTCCCCGTCCGTGACACGGCCCGGCCCCGGCACGGTATAGCGTGAAGATATCTTACTACCATACTTTTGCGAAAATTTCAAAGTTAGCCTACTTACTATTTTCTTTAACTTGAATCCAATGTAAATTAAATGTAGATATTTAACATGTAAATATCAGTTGAAATCAAACGCATTGTAGATTTATTTATTAATATTACTTATAATATTATGGTAATGCAGGTTTGTCAACTGGCTTGATTCTGTTCTCCCACATCATTACACAGCTGGTGGTAGTTATGTGCGGTCAAACAGTTATCGTAATTACCACCACGTTCCTAATATTCGACATCTCCTGCCGAGGTAACATTGGATTGGTCATCGTACTTACGATACTCCAAGGTTTGTGCGGAATATGTTTTGGACTCGCTGTATCGACTATTTGTGGATCCAATCGTCAGTCAATCATTTCAATGATAACAATATTTTCATTGAACTTCCTCCTCAGCGGCATCGTGTGGCCAATTGAAGGAATGCCTCTATTTCTTCAAAACATATCAATTTTTCTGCCGTTGACATTAGCGACAGCATCTTTCAGAGATATTGTTTTGAGAGGATTTTCTTTAGCAGAATCAGGAGTCTATCTCGGATTTATATCAACAATCTTTTGGATTTGTATATTTATTACTATAATATATTTGTGTATTGTAAAATTCCGACGGTATTAAAGTAATAATTAATAATAAAACATATCTTATTTATATATTTTGTCTTTTACTAACTTTTACCCGAGACTTTGCTCGCGTTAATCTGTTTAACGAAAACTCGAGAGCAGTTCCCGACTGATTCTTGTAGAAACAGATCGACGGGCAAAAATCCTGGAAACACTTTTTCTCATCTAGATACCATATTATATAATTATTATAATTTATACTCGTACTCTAAAAACCTCACAAAATAAATGTCACAGCCAGTCAGTTACTATTTTTTACATATTGGTACTTTTATGTGTTAGCCCAGTTAAGAGATTTTAGATTTCCACAGGGAAATAATTCTCAGTTGACTGCATTTTTATATACACCTTCGTTATGTTGTTTTAAAAAACCTGTAAAAAGTCCCCATCGATATAGTGCCGGCGTTCAAGGATTCAAGATCACAAAAAACGTTTTTTGCGAATTTCTCGGTTCGGTTCCATTTTTAGGGCTATTAGTAAAAAAACCTTTTTCATCATACCGTATTATGGCCTTTAAACAACACTAATTTAAGTTTTCATATTAAATATATTTCAACTCAATTCTTCTTCATACATAAACCGTTGAGTCAGAGTGAAGGAATATTATAAAGAGGCGCAGGCACCAAATAGCAAACCGTTCCGTATTGTTCTTTATTCCGCGCACCCCACTAACCGTAAACATCCGTAAGTTTCTAACTGTATAGTGGCGCTTCTTGCTGCCGTAGTTGTTACCTGGAAACAACGAGTGATGCTCAGTCAACGACTCTGGTCAACAAAAGTATAATCTTGCTGCATATACTACACTCACCGTAAATCAGTCAACGCATAAACATAACAGTGCGCAGTGACGTCATGTAGGGAGCAGATTTGAACTTGAGAACGCTATTTGGGGAGGTTCCACCGCAGTAATTTTGAATAATTTTGGTTCAGAGTATTCCAACCTGATACACTTGATAATTTTGCGAAAGAACGAGATCTCGAAGTTACCAGTTACTCGATTTCTAGAAGACTTTTAAGGGGTAAGTTGCAGGCCTATTAGAAAACCTGAATATTGAAAATGGATATACAATACTTCTATATCAACTTCTCGTAAGTCTTAAAAAACAATTAGTAAACAAATTTTGTCGAAATTCCCATTATTTTTTCACAAAAAACGCCAAAAATAATAACTAATCACTAGGTACTGTTCCCTACGTGACGTCACACGGCAAGAGCGAGACGAACGTATCTCACTTACTCGCTGCGCAAGAGCACACCATGCTATACTCACACCACGCTCCAGACTAATAATAAATGTTTTCTTATATGTATCCAGGGTTTTCTAAGTAATGATATTTCAGCACCAAATTCGTGGTTTAAAAATTTAAGTAAATCACAGTTTTCAGTAGATTTATTTTTATATTTCTTTTATACTATATTATAGTATATACTCACAAAATTAAGACATTAATTTTACAAAATAGGTAGGTACATGGATAAATTACATGATATCAATATTTCAAGAAAATACTTTAATACACATGGTTTTTGCTAAATTTTGAAACAGTCACGGAAATTGAGCTGAATAAAACGATCCAAGTGACAGTAGCCGTGAAACCAAAATAAACTTCTGGATCCGTCACAGCTGTTCCTCTTGTCAAGACAGCTCTGAGAGAAGCAGTGGCTTGAGTCAATGGCAGGCAACGGGACATGTAATTTAGCACTGACGGCATTCCTTCTGTTGGCCAAATGACGCCGCCGACAATCAAGGTCAAAGAAAGGCTCACAACTATTGATAACAAGGATCTTCGTTCAGATTTAAAAACAATGGCTGCAGCGAGTCCAAAACATATCCCGCACAGACCCTGGAGTAATGTGAGCGCGATGACCGTTGCAATGTTGCCTCGACAGGTGATGCCAAATGCCAGGAACATGATGATGAGCACAACTGCTGTCTGGCCGCACATGATTAGCGACTGAACGACAACGAGGGAGAACAAAATGGCAGCAGTAGGCAATCCTGTAATATAAGAAAACTTAAAAAAAACTGAATAAGCGCGAGTTCGACTCACACACCGAGGGTTCCGTACCATCAACCATATTAATTGTCTTTGGATTTCGAAAATATAACTGTTGAAAACATCTTGACAGTTTTCCGGTAAAGTATACGTGTACCTCTAATGCGACTAGTTTTTTTTCGAAATTTTAGCTGTATTAGTTGTGGAAATAGAGGGGAAATCAGTTGTCGCGATCTTAGGAAAATTCTAAAAATAAGAGATTAGAGATTCTTAGCAAAGCCCTTTCAAATGATACGCCATAAAATAAAAAGATATATTTTTTTTGTGGGAAATATAAGATACCTTTATTTCGTCAAAAGAAATTCGGCTGTGACACACATACGGACGAACGGAGGGGCAAACGAGTGATCCCATAAGAGTTCTATTTTTTTATTGTAGATTATAGACGCGTCGACAACTTAGTTCATTAGCGTCTTAAATAACAGCTAACTTAAAACTAAATAACATCACAAAACATCAATGAGCGCAGGTGGGATTCGAACCCACGACAGTCTAGTCTAGAGGCTAGTGTCAAGTACGCTGTCCACTAGGCTACACTGCCCTCCATAAGAGTTCTGTTTTTTTTCCCTTTGAGGTACGGAAAAACAATGATTATTGTTTAAAAATAACTTTTTGCAAAAATATCATCAAAATAGTGTCAGATAATAATATATTATAATAAATTATTGTCATTAGGTAGTTAACTCAATTGCATTACACACCTATGACTAAAGATCTGTCAAAAACGCCTTTTTCGATGATGACTTCACTCCTCATAAGAGCGGCTGCTGAAGAGTGGATGAATCTAAAAATGAAAATTCGACTGATGACCAGTCCTATACTTCCCACCTAGTAAATATTTGCAAAAAATAAACACTCTTTTTTTTATTTTTATTCTTTGACTAGGCCCAAATAACCTTAGCTGTTGGTGGTCTTTAAAACACAATTTAATTTTTATTCTTTGAAAAAAGCATGGCCCTCTTTTTTGTTTGGTGATCTACTGATGGCTAGCTTAATATAGCAAAAATCATGGTTACCTTGATTTACGTACAATTTTTATTTTTTTTAGTAAAATATTTTTTTTCTCGAAAACTATACATTTTAGAGAAAAAAAATATTTACATTTTTTTCATATTATAACATCTAGAATTCATTTATATTTTTTTTTACCTATGTTAATACGTGACATTGAGGACGTTTTTTTGAATATCTCAGGATCCACTGAACCGATTTGACTCAAAATCTAATCAGATCTAAGTTAAAGGCTGATAAACACAATAGAACAATCGGCATGCCCGTATGTTGTTCCGTTCTTAAGATATCGAAGGCGAAAAATTGACCACATACACACACACACACATACACACATACACACATACACACACACATACAGACATCAGTCAGAAAATGATCTTAAACGATTGCTAGGGTCTCAAAACGTGAAAATCTGTTAAAATCTCGAAATATTGTTTTCGGACTGAATCCATTACTTCCCTACCATAGTAGAGGTGGGAAGTAAAAATCAATGCCGTTATTGCGTTGTACTGTTTACTTTATAGATTTTTAACGGTTTAATAAATAACAGTAACAGTCCAAGATTCAGGAAATGTAATGCCCTAAAAGCTATTTTTGACCTATCTCGATTCATGTATAGATTTAGATTTGATATACAGGATGGTGAACGTAACTGCTGCAAATAGGGATTTAACCCGTAAAATCAAACTTTCGCGATTTCCTGCTTCCCTAATTATTTGAGGAAAAATATCTTCAAATAATAGTTTTAGAACATAGAATTCTGGATCTAAATCATTAAACAAAATTAATTTTGCATGCTTTGTAACGGCAGAAATTTGATATGAAAATGTCAAAATTACCTCAAAAACAGATAGCAATGGCCATGGAACTTGAACAAAATGATGACGTTTTAGTTGTCAGAATAATTTCTAATCATTTTATTCAAGTTCCATGGCTATCGCTATCTGTTTTTGAGGTAATTTTGACATTTTCACATTAAATTTCTGCCGTCACAAAGCATGCAAAATTAATTTTGTTTAATGATTTAGATGCAGAATTTTATGTTTTAAAACTATTATTTGAAGATATTTTTCCTAAAATAATTAGGGAAGCAGGAAATCGCGAAAGTTTGATTTTACGGGTTAAATCCCTATGTGCAGCAGTTACGTTCACCACCCTGTATATGAAGTTGTGCCAAATGATTTAAAATGTCGACGTTTTAAGTTCCCGCCCTTAAGTCTCGTCATCTAACCAACGTCACTAGTATATGTCTTTCTTTATACGTCATTATACTAGATACTACTTGTTACCCGCATTGTATTGTATTTTAAAGACCACCAACAGCTAAGGTTATTTGAGCCTAGCACCAATTCATATTTTCAATTCATTATTATTTTTTATTTTTTTTTTTAATAATAAATTGAAAATCTAATTGACACTTCTACCAGCTCTCGGGCTAGAACCCGAGAACTGGGGACTTGTAATAGAGGAACCATAGCAACGCCATGTAAACAACAGCGCCCCTACACTCTCGGCTATTCTCAAGCCCGATTTCGCCCGCGTTGGATTATAGTTTAAGAGCCAGTGGCCGGCAACCTAAAGGTAAATTATAAAACCTGAAATTTTGCCCAGAGAGTCTCTTATATGTGTCACTCACAAGGCGGGGTCTCGCTAAGCCCAGCAAGGTGGATCTTCGTTACACTCAGGTACGCCAGGTATAAAAATTTCACCAATTTTAAAAGTATTTTATAAAGGCTGCCGTTTGAAAATTTAAAAATATATATTTATTTTTAATTCAAAATAACAATGGCAGACGAATATCGCGCTTCCAAGGTCATGGCAGACGCTTTAAACATTGATAAAAATTATAATTTTTAAAAGTATTTTATTATATCTGATCTTTTGATATGTTGTTTATTAAACTATTAAAAGCTTATATTTACCTCGGCAGACGTTTTGTCCGTGGATAATATCTTGGCAGACATCAAAAACTTACCTACTACCTGACCGTTCTTATGTACAGTACACACTCCATCTCCATATATTTTGGATGCAGTTGATTACAGTATTACGCTTATAAATTTGAATATTATTATAATAAAAATTATATTTTTTATTGTTATATTAATGATGGGGAAAATGGTCCATTAGAAGGCTATAATAAATATTAGCTTATAGTTTAGTCAATGAGTGCTCACAAGGGGAATGTGAATGGAAAAGTCGAAAGCAGAAAGTTTGACTTAGGAACTTTGTTTGGACTAGTTAGGAGATAAACATACTAAAAGTCCTTACCCCTCCGAAGTACGCCCGAGGGGGGGGAGGCACAAAGAAGGTCCCGTTTTTTGGTTTTTTGCATTTATCTCGAAAACGGTGCGTCGTACGAAATTTGGTTGTACTACATAATGAAAGCTGATAAAATTCTCTACAGCTTTAACTTTCACACTTTTTATCTATCTCCATTCTTTGCCTAGCTATGTGTTAAATTCTCTGTAGCACATTGTAACAATATGAATTTGCCAAAATCATTTCTTATTGCTCATCCACCTTATTAAAAAATGAATTATTTAATTCGCCGCCTCTTTGGGCGTGACGGGCCTGGTTGTGGTTCCTCAGCGCTTGCCTCTTCTTCTTTCTCCTCATCTGTCGAATCGTTATCAGATGATGGAACGCAGGCTACTACTTCTGCTACATCATCCCCACCGTCGTCGTCATCGTCGTTGTCCTCCAACATGATAATGCTATTTGTACAACTTCCGTTGCAATTGTGGCAAATGGTAGAGCACAGCATGGAAGTCTTCCTACACCCACATCTAGCACTACTACAATCAGTGGTGCACCGGCAAAATATCAGCTTCAGTGTTTCTTCCGGTGCAGCTGGTTCTTTGGTTTGAACAGGAACCAAGAGGTTGCTTTCATTCAAAATAACAACATAAGCCCGAAGGCATCTTGATAGATATTATTATTCACATTGAAAAAATCTACGGCTTAATTTCTTAGATATAAACTAATTAATAATTAATTTTTATATTTTTATTTTTTTAGCTCGATTCTGAAGAAGATCCAAATCCGAATCGAAACGTCAATTATTTGAATTATTTGTTGTAATTTTTTGTTAATACATTGTCTAAAAAATTGGTCGAGAATTTTATTCATTGATATTATTGGGAGTTTTATCCAGTTTAAAAGTAAACTGTTTCCGCCTTCACCGCGTGGAGGTACTCCCAGCTTGTTATTTTTTAATAGAGTGTGGGTGTTTTTAATAGTGTGGATGAGCAATAAGAAATGATTTTGGCAAATTCGTATTGTTACAATGTGCTACAGAGAATTTAACACATTTTTGAAAATCGGCCGTTTTTCGAAGCTCATAGCTAGGCAAAGAATGGAGATAGATAAAAAGTGTGAAAGTTAAAGCTGTAGAGAATTTTATCAGCTTTCCTTATGTAATACAACAAAATTTCGTACGACGCACCGTTTTCGAGATAAAAGCAAAAAACCAAAAAACGGGACCTTCTTTGTGCCTCCCCCCCCCCCCCCCCACGGGCGTACTTCGGAGGGGTAAGGACTTTTAGTATGTTTATCTCCTAACTAGTCCAAACAAAGTTCCTAAGTCAAACTTTCTGCTTTCGACTTTTCCATTCACATTCCCCTTGTGAGCACTCATTGACTAAACTATAAGCTAATATTTATTATAGCCTTCTAATGGACCATTTTCCCCATCATTAATATAACAATAAAAAATATAATTTTTATTATAATAATATTCAAATTTATAAGCGTAATACTTGTAATCAACTGCATCCAAAATATATGGAGATGGAGTGTGTACTGTACATAAGAACGGTCAGGTAGTAGGTAAGTTTTTGATGTCTGCCAAGATATTATCCACGGACAAAACGTCTGCCGAGGTAAATATAAGCTTTTAATAGTTTAATAAACAACATATCAAAAGATCAGATATAATAAAATACTTTTAAAAATTATAATTTTTATCAATGTTTAAAGCGTCTGCCATGACCTTGGAAGCGCGATATTCGTCTGCCATTGTTATTTTGAATTAAAAATAAATATATATTTTTAAATTTTCAAACGGCAGCCTTTATAAAATACTTTTAAAATTGGTGAAATTTTTATACCTGGCGTACCTGAGTGTAACGAAGATCCACCTTGCTGGGCTTAGCGAGACCCCGCCTTGTGAGTGACACATATAAGAGACTCTCTGGGCAAAATTTCAGGTTTTATAATTTACCTTTAGGTTGCCGGCCACTGGCTCTTAGACTATTAGATTTTCACCTCTTTAATCCAGTCATTTTTATGTCTAAAATGACTGAGCTATTTTGTAAAACGCTCTTTAGTAGATGCCTACGATTTAAAAGAAAACATCTTTCAAATTACACGTTAAAAGTAGGTATATGCTGTAATTTCAACAGAGAATATTTTCAACAATAAGACATTTAATTTCTGGCTTAACGACAAGTTTTTTCAAAAAATGTTTGGGACAAAAAATGTGGACAATTTTACGGAAAACATTTTTTGTTTCAAATATTTATTAATTGCATAATGTTAATTTTCGATGTTAATCAAAAACGTGTTTTCTGTATAAATCTGCAAACACCGGCTAAAACTCATCTAGCAGGAGTGGGGAAAACTTAGTATGTTCATTCCAGATCTAAACTGAAGGAATGAAAACCATTTCCAGTTTTCCCTTAATTAATTCCGAATTTTTAAATTATTATGTTATCCCAAAACTTCCTTTCATTGATCAGTTCGCAGATTGCGTAATTCACCTTGTACAATCAAAACCGAAATAGAAAATATTATTTCAGCAACCGGTCATATTTTGACTTTATCACATATCACAACTGATATGTTGAGGATAAATCAAACTTTGGTTTTCTTCACTAGCAGATATGAGATATCTGCCAGATAAAGTTATCCAGTACATGAAGCATCGGAAATCCACTTAGGTACCTTATAGAATCCCACAGCGCTTGCGCCTTGCAGTGTTATTTGGCATAATATGTTATGAGTATTTATTTCGGCCAAACGGTGAATTCGGCATATGGGTCTAACATATAGATATTATATTAAAATAATTAATTAACAAAATAGTACTTACAGTAGAATGAAACCAGGTGCGACGAATTCCATAAAGGAGTCATTTGTATCAAATAATGAATCTTTGAGTTTAAAAATTGGGATTTGTAAAGTTTTGGACTCATTTTTACAGGACTCCCAAACATCATTTAGAAACATACTATAAGCCACATATAACACGCGGTAAGCATTAAATGTTGCACCTGCAAGAAAAATGTTAAAAATCAAAACGACTTAACTTATTTTACAAAACAATTCTTTTAAATAATAAAAAAAATTTGGAGCACACAATAACGAGTTTACTTTGTTAGTTTCATTTTTGATTTTGATCGTCTTCATGTCCAGGACTATGAGAAGGACCCTAGATTTTTGATGATCATAAGTGAGTCATTATTTGTATATTATGAGTAAGTATATGAGTGAGTATATGAGTGAGTATGTGAGTGACGAAATAATGAACTTTGCGTAATAAAATCTGAAGTAGCACGGCTATAAAAATAAAACTTAGTAATGATAATTGTAAACTATAGACGCTCGACAACTGAGGTCATTAGCGTCTGTGAAAATTAGTACATTCCATAATCTTGGTAGCCCCACCTTGTCCTGAAAATGTGAAACCTAAAGTGTTATCCAGACCGAAGTTACGAGGGGTCAAAAATGAGCCGAATCGCTTCGAGAAAAGGTAGGCTTGGCAGTGCTCGATCACATCCTGTATACTATAATGATTTTCTTACATTATTAATGACTGTTTTCATTTGAAAAAAATAAGTAGGTAGGTAGTTGTTAAGCCAAATGATTCTAATTCCAAAAATCGGTAATTATTACAAACTATTTAATTCCTATATTCTGTTGAACTCACATTAATCCTATTTTAGAACATTTGTTTCAAATACTAGGATTAGGAGTTAAATTATACACCTTATAAAAAATTTGCGGGTCCGTCCGGCTTCGTCCGAGTGCTAAGAATTTATGATTTATTATCTCCCCCCCGCGAGAAATTTTCCCCTGCGAAGCGAAGTCGGGTTGGTGGTTTTTTTTTTTTTAAGGTTATTGGGCCTAGCACCAATTCATATTTTCAATTCATTATTATTTTTTTTTTAATAATAAATTGAAAATCCAATTGACACTTTTACCAGCTCTCGGGATAGAACCCGGGAACTGGGAACTTGTAATAGAGGAACCATAGCAACGCCATGTAAACAACAGCATCGCTACACTCTCGGCTATTCTCAAGTCGGGTTGGTGGTGTTTATAACATTAGTAGGTTTCCGCCTATACGCTAAAATGCAAAAGAATTTCAGAGTTACGTTTTGTTACTATCCCACAGGAATTATCCCCCCCGCGAGAAATTTATCAAAACAAAATATAGCCTGTTACACTCAGGAATAGTGTAGTTTCTAGAACTTTTAGAATCGGTTCAGTAATTCCAGAGATAAGAATTTCTCCTCCTGCGAAGTGAAGTCGCCTGTCGTTGTTTTTGCTTCGCACACTTGCCTACAGCTTATAATATTAGTATAGTATATTAGTAAATCCTACACCCCCATTTTGCATTTAAAAAAAAAACAACAATTAAACAATAATTAAAAAAACTCGAATAGCCTATAACCTTCCTCGATAAACGGGCTATTTAATAAAGCAAAATTTTCAAATCGGACTAGTAGTTCCCGAGATTAGCGTGTACAAACACACAAACAAACTCTTCAGTTTTATTTCTGAAGTTGCTATAATTAAATAGAGCAGTGTGATCCTTGAAAACAGTGTAGAAATTGTCGGAAGTGAGCACTTCCTTGGCACATACGATCAATAAAAGCAATACTGATTAATTCAAAATTACGTTAGTTATTAAATGCAAATTTTGAATTAATCAGTATTGCTTTTATTGATCCTATGTGCCAAGGAAGTGCTCACTTCCGACAATTTCTTCAGTTTTATTATATTAGCATAAATAAATTATTTATAAGAGATATTCATACCTGAAGAACAGTCAAGACATATATATTTGATATGAAAACTCGAACGATTATCTTCCCAAAAGTCTATAGTCGATTGATTAACTGTTTCGTTATCGGTGCTTCCCAGGATCCATCTTTCAACAAGAGCAGTTGTGAAGTTCTGCTTGAAATGTAAAATTCCACCCACACGGGTGGTCGTTGATAGTTTCTTCGCTGTATCAATATCAGGTTTTATCCTTATATCGAAAGCAGGTTTAATGTATCGTAAATATCGACAACTCAAAAACGCAAATTTGCATTCATCTTCATATGGACAGTTTTTATCAGTAAAGTAACCTAATTCATCATTAACAACGATTAATGTTTCAGAGACATTGGAGTTTTTTTGTGGTCTAGAAAAGGTAACCATAAAATAATTTTTAATAAATCAATCAAATTTTTCCAAATCTTTATGGTTTCCGGGCTTGTAGGGCGTGGTACGGTGGTATTTCTACCTGACGTTTCGTCTACGACATTCTCAAAGGCGATATGGCAGCGGTCGAGGTGTCCTCCTTGGCGGCTCACAAGCCCGGAAACCATGAAGATTTGGCACAATGCCGGCCGTGAAAGCTTGTACACCTGGATAATCAAATTTTTGTATCGCTGGATATAACATTTGCATGTATCTGTCAGAGAAGTATTAGGGGTATTCTTAAAGTAAATATTCGGACCTAAAATCGGAATTACTCGAATTTGTGGATTTGTTTATTGTCACTTATTAGTTAGGGATAAAAAATTGTGTCACGACACTCTGAGGAAGTGTAACTACTAACTTCTTATGCGATACTCAAATGTTACATAAGTATCATCCGGTTATTTCACATTTTGTATCATTAAATATTTATTATCGATTTAAAAGTGTGTACTAATTAGTACGGATATAATTTTTTAATCTTATATTATATTATGTATTATAAAAGGTCAAATACCAGTTCATGAAATTAATCTGGTTCGGTTATGAAATTATTAATACAATAAAATATTGAAAATACTTACACATAGTACAGTTTACGTCGAATTGGAGCATTTTCAGTGATGGTATTAAGCAGTTCATCACAGTGAATCATAAAATGGTTTAAAAAATTGTTCAAGTTCTTTAATATAAAAGAATCTTTCCAAAAATTTATATCATCATTTGGGTAAACTAAAAATAATTATAATATTTGTAAAAACTTTTTACCTCTTTATAACAATTAGGCGTTATAGATAATTTTCAGAAATTAAGTTGACACAAGTCTTGTTACAAGCTGTTAATTATATTGTAGTCCAAGCATTACAGGGCCGTAGCTAGGGGGGGACATTAAGGGGCAATGCCCTACCTTAAAACATCCAGTGCCCTACTTTAAGGAATTATAAACAAGCCGCAAAGACTGTCACGACAGAATGACAGACTTGATCTATCTGGCATTTGGAAAAACAAGATGAAATTCTTCGGAAATTTGATAACATGGCAAGTTCTGTATTTTTTTTTTGAATAAATTGTCATTTACCGTTTTCTTGCTTTTGTAATTTGATATCACCAGATGAGGTGGGCAATCTAATTAAAAAATTGGAGTCTTTTGCTTCAGCCCTACTTTAAACTTTCAGTGCCCTATCTTGAATTCAGCTCTAGCTACGGTCCTGAAGCATTATAGTTACATAATTGAAAAAATAACTATGAAACCTGGAAATATTTTGTGTAAAGCTGAATTTTTGTATAGTGACCATGTTGACAACAGGGAACAACATATTAAAATTCTCGGAAATTCTCATGTCCGCGTCCTCGAATTTCAGTTTTAGGCTTTTTGGCAAAAAATTTTACCAAAACCCAGAAATCAAAATTTTTTCTCAAAATTAGTGTAAAAAAACTATTGTATATAATGTGGGGGGTCCCCCAGAGGGAACATAGGAATGTGGTTGTTCTCGCAAGCACATTCCAATGTTCTTTGGGAATTGACACTCCCAGGAGCCCGAGCTCGTACCAGTCGGTTTGTGTATGCCGACTGGCAGATTCTAATACACAAATGGATTATTAATTGTTGTGTTGAAGATGCTAATGACCTGAGTTGGTACAGTTTATGTCTAAAGCGTTTGGATTCGTAAATTAGAAAAAACCCTGTATGAGCTTCCATGGATAGATACACTAGAAAAGTGTGTTTTTTAATCAAAAGCATCTTAACAAAAGGTAGGGGGGACCGGGGTTGGTTTGGACACGGAGATACAATGGAAATGCTTAAATTGCCCGCCCTAATATAAATTCCGGTATTGGTTATTTGTTTTTATGTTGGTACCTATGTGAAGTATCAGTTGGTAAAAGTATATTGCAGTCGTTTGACAAGTGTGACTTCTAGGAAAAAAATTCGACTGATGACCAGTCCTATACTTCCCACCTAGTAAATATTTGCAAAAAATAAACACTCTTTTTTTATTCTTTGAAAAAAAGCATGACTCTCTTTTTTGTTTAGTGATCTACTGATGGCTAGTAATATAGCAAAAATCATGGTTACCTTGATTTACGTACAATTTTTATTTTTTAGTAAAATATTTTTTTTCTCGAAAACTATACATTTTAGAGAAAAAAAATATTTACATTTTTTTCATATTATAACATCTAAAATTCATTTATATTTTTTTTACCTATGTTAATACGTGACATTGAGAACTTTTTTTTAATATCTCAGGATCCACTGAACCGATTTGACTCAAAATCTAATCAGATCTAAGTTAAAGGCTAATAAATACAATAGAACAATCGGCATGGCCGTATGTTGTCCCGTTTTTACGATATCGAAGGCGAAAAATTGACCACATACACACACATACACACAGACATCAGTCAGAAATTGTCTTAAACGATTGCTGGGGTCTCAAAACGTGAAGATCTGTTAAAATCTCGAAATATTTTTTTCGGACTAAATCCATTACTTCCTTACCATAGAAGAGGTGGGAAGTAAAAATACTTTTTTACATCTCGGATGTAACTTTTCAAGGTAAGATTGTAAGGTTTTTATGAAATATATATAATTCTTTAGTTTGCGTTTTTTTATTTGCATGTAATGGTGACTAATGGGAACATATGCACGTATGTTTCAAGCAGATCCAATATAATGTTCGGATTTTATAGCGAGAAATGTGTCATCGTGCGCCTTGGGGTACAATGGACAGCTGTCCAATCTATCCCCGGTATTTTTTTTTAAATAACACTGCTTTCATTTTTGATGCCACGGGAATTTAAAAGGAAAACGAACAGGACCTTTCTCGAAAATTATTTACAATGGGCGGTTGAAGATGAGCTAAACAATCAGGGAAGTATACGGCAGGTGGCAGCTTCTTATAACGTGACGAAGTCTAGTTTGGCACTTTATGTGAAGAAAACCAAAGAAACGGGTTTGAACAATTTGTCATTCAAGCTAAACTTTCATACAAGACAGGTTTTTTCTGACATCATGGAGAAAACACTTGCAAAGTATTTACAGCAATATTCAAACATTCCAAGTCTTCATGGTTTCCGGGCTTGTAGGCCGTGGTCCGGTGGTATTTCTACCTGACGTTTCGTCTACAACTGCGGTAGACATTCTCAAAGGCGATGTGGCAGCGGTCGAAGTGTCCTCCTTGGCGGCTCACACTTATCTGTGAGCCGCCAAGGAGGACACTTCGACCGCTGCCACATCGCCTTTGAGAATGTCTACCGCAGTTGTAGACGAAACGTCAGGTAGAACTACCACCGGACCACGGCCTACAAGCCCGGAAACCATGAAGACTTGGAACAATGCCGGCCGTGAAAGCTTGCACACTTGGATAATATTCAAACATGTTTTACACCGAAGAAATGTAGTCAAATAGCATTTCAGTTAGCTAAAAAAATGAGCTCAAATTTCCCAATACTTGGAAAGAAAAGGGGCAAGCCCGAGAAGACTGGTTTACAGAGTTTATTAAGAGAAATCCTACGTTGTCCATAAGAAAGCCAGAGGCAACATACCTTGCTAGAATGACTGCGTTTAATAAAACTACCGTGAGAGAATTCTTTGACAAACTGGATAAAGTTTTACAAAGGACTATCAGCCTTCAGATATTTTTAACCTTGATGAAACGTGAGTCACCACAGTTCCTCCGGTGGAAAAAGTAATGGACAAAAAGGTGATAAGCAGGTCGGTCAAGTAACTTCGAGAGAGCGAGGAGAATTGGAATTACAATAATTTTGACACCCCGCCGCACACTTTCAACAAGTTGCAACCTCTGAACCGCTACGTGTTTGGTCCGTTCAGAAAATACTTCAGTCAAGTAGTTCACTCGTGGATGTTGGCCCATCCAAATGAAACCTATCTATCTATGCATTTCCTGAGCTGTGCTCCAAAGCTTGGGACCGTGGTGCAACACCTGAAAACGTGAATTTGTGCTTCCTGAAATGTGGTATTTGACCATATGATCGGAACAGTTTTCAAAACCATGATTTTATCTGCTCCTCTGGCTCAGACCGGCCAGATCCTTCTTTCGAAACTGTCAACTCAGCATCGGAAGAAGCTGAAGACACTAACAGAGTCACTGCGACTGTGCATCTTCCTGCGACAAGTACTTCTGCTCCAGAGACTCTTTCACCAATTCCTTCGATGTCGATTCAGCAGTTTGATACGTCAACTCATTCCATAGCAGTTTCCTTCCACATCGAGTTCGTTCATTTCTCCTGAACAAATAAGTCCGTACCCAAAAGTTAAGCCGAGGAAGTTAGTAAAGGGTGATCGAAAGCGCGGGAAGTGTATGATCGCCACAGACAGAAGAAAATAATTTTGAAAGAAAAGCGGCAGGCTGTTGAGGAATTTTCTTCGGAATCGTCGAACGAAGAGATGGAAGAAATTATACTGAAGGATTCTTCTTCTGAATGGGGAGAAGATGAAGGAAATGACGAGTACGTCAAGAGTGCTAAAGATGCCGTTGAAGGGGACTTCGTTATTGTAAAAGTTCCATCGAAAACAGGCAAGTTTGGGTGAACTATGTGGCAAGAGCTGAAAGAAAGTTGTTAGACAGATTCGAAGTAGCTTTTTATAAGCGACTGCTTCCTTCCAATCGCTTCCAGCCCACGACTGAAGGGGATCCTTCGTGACTCTTTCGCAGGTGAATTTGGTCCTGCCAAATGCCATAGTAGGCAAGCGTCCCAGAGTCAAAGATATGTTTTACTTCAATACAGAATTATAACCGTTTTGTTTGCAATAATTTTTCACTACTATGTTTTTGTTGTTTTGGTCTGTAACGAATAAAAAAAATGGTGTTCCTTAAATTCGCTGTTTATGTGCTCCTAACTGTATGTCCATACCATCCCCAGTTGCTGTCCAATGCTAATGTATCAAAACTGTCTGAAAAAATTAAAGGCGCGAACATTCATATGGCGGCGAGGCTCTAAGGCATGTTTAGAAGTCTAAACCGTAAACACACAAATAAAAGTTTATGGACGTTATAAAAACGTTTTCAAAATCAATATGTTAAAAAAACTCTAAACTTACTATTGAGGATGTCAAACCAAATGCTTTGCGCCTTTCTGTCTACGTCCCAGTATTCCCACTCTAACGAATTACGAATATCAAACATCCAGAAAACAGCCTGTGTATTTATGAAGTTTTCTCTAATGTAAACAACTGAAGTCACCTGTCGTCTCCACAACGCATACAAAGCTCCAAGAACATCCTTAAATTGTTTCACAGTTACTCCTGAGGTCCTCAGATAGGTTATATATTGGCAACTCAAAGTTTTAAAGGAGCATTCTTCTGTAATCGAACATTCCCCCTTAGTAGGATCTCCATTGATGATAGCCAGTTTAGCTTCACTTGTAATTCTGGAAATATTGGTGAGGTAGATTAAAAAAAAGTTTTCAATAAAAGTTTTATCTCATAACTTTTTTTTCAGGACTGAGTTTGGAACTACGACCAACCTTTAAGTGAAACAATTTTTTTTTCAAATTTAGTAGACCATGGAATTTTAAGATTTTATCTTTTTTGAAAGTATATTTATAATAGCTTTAGAACATTAATTAATCGTCCAGTGGTTCAAAGTTAAAAAAAATATATCTCTAATCAAATCAAAATACAGAAGATCTGTAAGATAGTTACGGAAATATTATAATTAACCAAGAAATTAAGTCCTATCCGTAAATAAAATCACATTGTAACAAAACTGTTTGAATTTGGCGGAATAAAATTATTTATTTCAATAATTAAAAATGTATACAAAAATATATACAATAATTTATTAACAAAGACATGTCAATTACAATAGTAAACACTGTCTACACGATCAATATTTCTCAAACAAAGTGAAAACACTTCAATCGCACTGATTTATTTCGGCTGTACACGTCCGTTGGTCGCTGTCTGTCTGTTGTTGTTGACTGCTGTACTTATATAGCGGCCCAGTCCGACCCCTCCACGCTCGTCGCGCATTCTGGAATATTCTCGTATCTGCCACGCCTACACATTGTTACAACAAACGGTCAATCGCTGCACTCTCGAATGTTCTGTTGAAAACAGTGGCGTAGCATCTGGGATTTCGTTACAACATATTAGTGAATAACACAATATATCAGACGACTTAATATTATCGCCATGATGTTTAATAGAAGGCTATAATATAAGAAAAAAAATAATTTCTTGGTTAATTGTAATATTTCCGTAACTACCTTACAGATCTTTTGTATTTTGATCTGATTATAATAAAGCATCCAGTCATTTATAAAAATTAGCTCTCGCAGTATGTGCTTTCTGCGGTACACTGTGCATATATAAGAGAAATTAAAATTGTCTACTGTTGGCACAGTGGAGTAATTGGAAACTTGCCTGACGTATAATCGGGAGTTTCGGGTTCAAGTCCCGACAGTGGCATTTACATTTTTCTTATATTATAGCCTTCTATTAAACATCATGGCGATAATATTAAGTCATCTGATATATTGTGTTATTCACTAATATGTGATTTTATTTACGGATAGGACTAATAATTTCTTGGTTAATATCTCTAATCTATTGAATTACAAAACAGGTGTAAATAGTTTTCACTTGACTTACTTTCTATTATTATTGTTCTTATCAGTGAAACCCACAGGATAATCTCTTTCCGAACGATATGCATTGCTTTGATTTTTTGTCTCATTTCCACATGATTCCCATAATTCTTGTATAAATTTATTGTATGCGTACTTTAAAACTGCTCTAGATCTTGGAAGCAGATCTGCAACCCAGTTTTTGAGCAGAAAAAGATCATAACGATATAATATATGGTATCTTAAGACGGGGCTTCACCAAACTGGGCTAGCCCGGCGGTAAGTGCCGCCGGCATTTGCCAGAGAATATTAAAATAAAATTATCCGTGTAAGCCGGTGGCTTGAGCCGCCGGCCTATTTATTCTAGAGACCAAATGTCGCTAAAGATCAAAGGAATTTCCGCGGTTTACGCAGGCAGCCGCTTTCTGAGAATGCACGAGCATGTTCATTGAGTCTAGACTATGTTATTTAAAACAAAGTACGCTCTACAATAGTTATTTTGCAGTATAATACAGTGGATAGTGGATACAGTGGAATGTCCTGGCTAATAGCTCAGTCAACGAAAATTCGAAATTGGCAAATAAATGCAATAAATTGTGTAGTCTGGCTTATTATTTTAAGTGGTAGGGGTGACCCCCAGGTATAACATACTAAAAGTCCCCAGCCGAGGGATGCGAGCTTTAGGCGGGAGGGGGGTGAAAAGGTCCCAGTTTTTGGTTTTTCGTAAATATCTCGAAAACTAAACGTCTTAGAAAAATAATGAAGCTGATTAAATTTCCTACAAAATAGTATATTAATTTTTTAGGATCAATACAATGGAAGATGGGGTGGAAAATTCAAAAATTAATGTTATTGTCCAATTTACCTATAGTAGGGAACCTAAGGGGTCCAACCTTGCACTTTTTCCTGCTGGGATGAAACTTGGCACGATTCAAGTACATACCTATAGGTAACATTTAAGAAGTGGTACCCCCGGCCGAACGTGCAGAAGACGGTTCAGGGGCAAATTATTGCATTTTTTCAAATAACGTTCTATATCTCTGGAAGAAATCGTCCGAGTACAAAAATGAGGATACCGATGGACACAGCAGACACAGGGCTACCTTTTTGAACCATAATTTTCTTCTAGCCCCACTCCTGGACTCAGGAGGCGTCCGTAGGTCGGTATATTCAGAGAAAAAACCACTGAAGAGAGAAACGTGAAATCTGGACAAGAGGTTTCTTTTAGTATGTTATACCTGGAGGTCACCCCTACTACTTAAAATAATAACCCAGACTACGCGATTTTTTGCATTTATTTTTGCTTCGTCGACTGAGCTATAATGGTTATCAACCAGGACATTATTTATGGATAGCCAAGATAATATGGATGCGGGGATTAGCCAAGAGAGCCCAGGGAATAGTTAGAAAAGTTTTATTATTGATAGTGATCTATTTCGAAATGAAGAAAATTTATGGAACCCCAGAAATAATGACTATAAAAATAAAAGATCAAACTCATATTTTCAAATAAGTATCCAAAGTATTGAAGATTGAAAAACTGAAAAAAATTTGTGTTTAAAGACCACCAACAACTAAGGTTATTTGGGCCTAGCACCAATTCATATTTTCAATTCAATATTTTTTTTTAATAATAAATTGAAAATCAAATTGACATTTTACCAGCTCTCGGGCTAGAACCCGGGAACTGGGGACTTGTAATAGAGGAACCATAGCAACGCCATGTGAACAACAGCATTGCTACACGCTCGGCCATTCTCAAGCCGAAAAAGCTGAAGTTGAAAGTTAGTTTGGTGTAGTCGAATTTAGCTCTGCGGCAAGGCCGCTGCGATTTTGGCAAACCGCCGAATTTTATTCCGACGACAAGACCGAAAATGCCGCCGGGCTAGCGGCCAGTTTGGTGAAGCCCCGCCTTTACTTAAATACAAATTGTTGTCATACATTAGGAGTATTCGATAGCGGAAGTTACCTCCTGTTACTACCCTTCATCTCAAATCCTTTCCCCTCGCCTATAAAACGGTTCCCGCTCTCCCGACGCTATTTTTAAAGCTAAAGGGTTCGAGTAAACGCCAAATGAAGGACCAAGAATCACACTACAGATCCTACAGGCGAAAAATTGAAAAAAAATCCTGAAAAAACTTACAACTTTTTAAAAAATTATATAATCTACACGTATCCAAAACTTTTTTACAAAAAATTCGCCTATAGGATCTGTAATGTGGTTCTCGGTCCTTCATTTGGAGTTTACCCGAACCCTTTAGCTTTAAAAATAGCGCCTAGAGAGCGGGAACCGTTTTATAGGTGAGCGGAAAGGATTTGAAATGAAGGCTACAGGGGGTAATCTCCGCTATCGAATACTCTTAAGACAAATATGTTTGGAGTTTATTCCTTAAGAATCGATTTTCATATAAGACGCCCGGTATGGAAATTTAATGAGGAGTAAAATTTATACAAGCGTTAACTAAAAAGCGTTACGTTTTTCTGCGCACCTTTCAATGCATGTGTATACTTGTATACAGTCGACGTGTACAGGGTATGCTGCGCGACAGCTGACGCATGTAAGTATGTATGTTTGCCTACTGCATAGTCAAAGACAATCGTACTTAAGGAGTAAACTCCTGTCGTACGTCGAAGCTGACACACACACTTTTTTTTTAAAGCGGTCAAGTACGAGTAAAACTCGTGTCATGAGGGTTCTGTACCGTTATATCATTTTAATAAAAATTAAATTTGTCACGTAATAATTCCTAGATATAGTTTACAACCATCGCGTAGGATGGCGCTTCGGTCGGCCACAAGATCGGTTTACGTTAAGTTAAATTGAGCCTTTTCATTTGATTTATTAGTGCATTTGCCATATGGCACATACACTATTGGCGTCGGTCGGATGGCGGGACCTAGGGGTTGGACCAAAATTTCTCGACGTTTCATAACCTCCTGAACAATTTGGCACCATTTTTGGAAATGTTTATATATATATAATATACATATATTATACTGGGCTAATTTTAGACGTAATTAGGGGGGCAGTTGGCCCTTTGGCACATCTAGTAGATAGCGGTATTTTTTTTGAACCTCAATGCATTTTATGTTGTTATCATTACTTCGGGAGGTAAGTAGGACCACATTGTATTGATATGATGACGTCAAGACAGAATGGCGAGCGTCTGAAAACAAAGCGTGCAAAACTAGAACAGAAATGAACACATGAGTAGAAGTGAAAAAGCATGTTTTTAGCGTTGGTAAAAGAGAGAACGCGACGTGAGATACGGAATATTCGTGTAAACTTTTTCACGTCAAGCAGAGCAGATTGGACTCCCGTCTGATACGCATCGCGACTGTTAAACAATCAAAAATTAATGATTGATTATTCTGGCGAATAAAATAACTTTTATTTTGAGATTTTGGATTTTAATTTGTACTTTTCGTTTTGGAGCTGTATTGTTCTAGTCTTGGATTTTGGATTCGGCGTTGTTTTCTCCTTCGATTCCTGTATTAGTCGACCTTCCTAGTTTTCCTAATTCCCGAAAATTGATTTATTTTCCGTATTTCCATTGTTGGATTGTTGTTATTTGATATAGCGAGCTTACCGTGCAAACAATAAACCATAAAGAAGCCAAGCGGTTTCTCCTTGTTTAGGGATTATAGGTTGCTGCTTTTGGATTTCCGTGTGTTTATGTTGATTCTGGAATACGGGAATAATTTAATTTATTCCAGAAATTTTGAAGATTTTGCAATTATCCCGAAATTTTTAATATTCGCTATCATAAGTGACGACGCATCAAGTATCCCAGAATATTATCAAGTGTCTATCCCAGTGGGATAGATATGGTACTGCAATATATCCCGAAAATATTAAAGGATAAAAACTAATATTTTATGAGCATTTTACATTTCTGAATGTCGACCACTTTGCGTAGTACTGGGTCAATTTAGATATTTACGTCAGAATTAAAATGAATAATAGTGCGTCGATTGTATTCCTGTAGGATTTCTTGCACTACATTGGGAATTTTCCAGAATATTTTGAATCTTATTACGTTTGAATTCCACGTCGCCAGTCTCGCGATTTTAAAGTGTTTATGTCCCGAGTCCTATGCTATGTATTTTCTTTTCAGGCTCAGGAATTTCTGTATAGGCCCGGATTAAGTGTAAAATAAATGTTAAAGATTAAAAAACTCGGGTCGCAATGCCAAAACCCTGCCGACAATATAGTATTTGCTAATACTGGCATTGTGGCTTTATTATGTGAACTTAAGTTTGTTTTTGAACAAAATAAAAAATTTAACTCCTTAATACATCCCTTAAAATAATATTTTTTTTCTTAGTTTCAATATTTTTATCAATGCAACCTCGGTACCAAATTAACTACACCCTTCAGTAAGTAAAGCACTATCCGCAAACTAGTGTTTTCATAAAATTTGTAAGTCCGGTCCTGTCGGGCCGATTTTATTAAAATTTTAGCAGCACATTTTAATCGTTACTAAAAGGTTAAATTTCAATTTTGAAACGATTCTGAGAATTTTTTCGGCATTTTCGGGCCCAAAAACATTTTTCAACCCCTAAAAACCACCCTTAAATTGGTCCGATTGGGCCCATTTTAAATAGGCTTCGTGCGGTGATGGATTTCAACGTGCCTACCAAATTTCGTCAAAATCAATTAACTCTTTCGAAAGTTATTGCCCGCACATATATCTATATATCTATATACAGGGTGTCCTCAAAGACACTAAACACACGCCTACCACATGTTCCTGAGATCAAAATAAGCCGATTTTAGCAAACTTACCTTCTTACAAAATTGCTTAGTTTGGGCGCTATACGGGCCTGAAGTTACAATTTTGAAATCGTTTTTTTGTTATAAATTTAAAACGGCTTGTGCGATTTTGCTAAAATTTGGCACGTTGACATAGTTTTGTGGAACAAAAAAACCCATGTTAAAATTATGATTAATATTAATCCATAGGCGTAGAAATCGGGTTTTTTAATATTTGAACGTTTCAAATTTCTACGCCAATGGAGGAAAAGGGGTTTAAGTACAAAATTTTGAATCAGTAACTTATTTGCTACAAAAAAGCTACTCTTAATAAGACTCGATTACTCTCATGGTTTTTGAGAAATTTGTAATTTAATAATTCGCAGTAATTTTTACAAAATGAAGTAAAGCTACTAAAACATGAATAGAAATAAATAAATATGTCATAAAAAGTGGTCAAAGTGTCCACCATTTTTACGCATACAAAGATTTATACGACGAAGAAATTATTTACTCTGTGCATAACTTTTTCATTATCTCCAGTTTTATTCTTAGGAAAACGCATGGCCATCTTATTTGTTTATTGATCAACTTATTATTATCAACGTATTATTATCGATTACCTTATTATTAAAATACAAATTTCTCAAAAACCATGAGAGTAATCGAGTCTTACTAAGAGTAGCTTTTTTGTAGAAAATAAGTTACTGATTCTAAATTTTATGCTTAAACCCCTTTTCTTCCATTGGCGTAGAAATTTGAAACGTTCAAATATTAAAAAACCCGATTTCTACGCCTATGGATTAAATTTAATCATAATTTTAACATGGGTTTTTTTGTTCCATAAAACTATGTCAACGTGCCAAATTTTAGCAAAATCGCACAAGCCGTTTTAAATTTATAACAAAAAAACGACTTCAAAATTGTAACTTCAGGGCCGTATAGCGCCCAAACTAAGCAATTTTGTAAGAAGGTAAGTTTGCTTAAATCGGTTTATTTTGGTCTCAGGAACATCTGGTATGCGTGTGTTTAGTGTCTTTGAGGACACCCTGTATATAAAACAGTTCCGTTACTGACTGATTGATTGACTGACAGACAACGCCCAGGTCAAACCGCTGAAGATATAAACTTGAAATTTGGACAGTAGGTTCCTTTTGTGACGTAGGCACCCACTAAGAAAGGATTTTTCGAAATTCAGCCCCTAAGGGGGTTAAATAAGGGGTGCAAGTTTGTATGGAAATTCGTCGTTTTTGAAGTTAGAGGCATGACATTTTGCACAGGAGTTTCTTATATAACGTAGGTGAGCACTAAGAAATTTTTTTTTGAAAATGCATCCCCTAAAGGGGCTAAAAAGGGGATGAAAGTTTGTATGGAAGTTCGTCATTTTTAAAGTTAGAAGCATGAAATTTTGCACAGGAGTTCCTTATATTACGTAGGTGAGCAATAAGAAAGGATTTTTAAAAATTCATCCCCTAAGGGGGTTAAATAGGGGATGACAGTTTGTATGGAAGTTCGTAATTTTTTAAATTAGAAGCATGAAATTTTGCACAGGAGTTCCTTATATAACGTTGATGAGTAATAAGAAAGGATTTTTGAAAATTCATCCCTTAAAGGGGTTAAATAGGGGATGAAAGTTTGTATGGAAGTTCATTATTTTTGAAGTTAGAAGCATGAAATTTTGCACAGGAGTTCCTTATATAACGTAGGTGAGCAATAATGTATTAATAAAATTCGATCGGACGAGCGAAGCGAGTGAGTAATGTATTATTAATATTCGAGTGAATGAGCGAAACGAGTGAGTAATGTATTAATAAAATTCGAGCGAAGTGAGTGAGTAATGTATAATTAATATTCAAACGAACGAGCGAAGCGAGTGTGTAATGTATTAATAAAATTCGAGCGAACGAGCAAAGCGAGTGAGTAATGTATTAATAAAATCCGAGTGAACGAGCGAAGCGAGTGAGTTATGTATTATAAAATTCGATCAAATAAACACCACCAGCCCGGCTTCGCTTTGCAGGAGGAGAATTTTTCGCGGGGGGGATAATAAATCATTAAACGAAAAATACGTGAGCGAAACCACGGGTAACGGCTAGTATATATATAAATAGACATTTCCAAAAATGGTGCCAAAATGTTCAGGAGGCTATGAAACGTCGAGAAATTTTGGTCCGACCCCTAGGTCCCGCCATCCGACCAACGCCAATAGTGTATGTGCCATATGGCAAATACACTAATTATTGTGAATTCCGTTTTCGTCCGTTATCGTTTCGTTATTTATGAAGATTTTGTCTTGAGAATTTCGCTACCGTTTCGTTATCGTTTCGCTATCGTTCCGTTATCGTTTCGCTATCGTTCTTTTATCGCTCGTTAACGTCACGCTAGCGTTTTGCGATAGAATAAGTAGGTTCTTGTGAGGCTTCGAGGCCTATTGAATTAGGATTTTTGTCTCGATTGTTGGAAGTTCCGTGAGGCCTGTGATTACAGTGCCGCTTTTATCTTTTGGCATCTCGAATACTGTGTGTCCCGATATTGTGTTCGTAATCTGTGTTTTGTTGGTAGTTTAGGTTAAGTTATCGTGTGAGATGTTGAAGAAGGCATATTAAAGTGCACTGTGTAAGGGATTTTGCTAGATAGCGGTATGGGAGGGATGCAGACCGCCCCCAACATGTAACCAAAAAAATGGTCACAATTATTATTGCTTCAAGGTTGAAATTGTTTGTATAGATTGTCGGTGACCCAATAATGCCATTATAATATTTGCAGATCGATTGCTCAGTATTAAAAGGGTGGCAGATCACCCTAAAGGTGTCATGTACCCGACGAAATTTATATTATTAGTTCAAGATTAAAATTTTAATGTTATTGCAACGACTGTTTTAAACATATATTTCAATTTGCAGAACAAAATGTCGGTATTAAACCCCTCTCTTAGAGGGAAACTTGCTCGCCTAGGTGTTTATATCGTTCTGCAATTTCAGCCTTGAAGCAATAATAATTGTGACAATTTTTTTTGATACATGTTGGAGGCGGTCTGCATCCCTCCCATACCGCTATCTAGGAAAATCCCTTACACAGTGGACTTTTATATGCCTTTATAATGGCATTATTGGGTCACCGACAAGCTATACAAACAATTTCATCCTTGAAGCAATAATAATTGTTATCATTTTTTTTGTTACATGTTGGGGGCGGTCTGCATACCTCCCATACCGCTATCTAGCAAAATCCCTTACTCAGGGCATTTTAATATGCCTCCCTCAACATCTTCACAAAGATAAGGCTTTGAATAAATAACACCAAAAAATTGTCACTAGCTCTCGGTCTAAACAGCTTTGCTACTCACCATCTGAAATAGAGCACAAAAAACTGACTTCAGGTGGTTCGTTCATATCGAACACGTCTTTTGCACTGCGTCCGTTCTGCCAATGTGCGGCAATAGCGTTTGTAAAGTTGTTTGATATATAAAAAACTCCTTTTACATTTCCATCTTCAAGACTCTTTAATGCAGTGTCAATGAAGGCGTAATTCCATGTTACAATTAGCATATCTCCAAATGCTTTGTACAAATAAGATAAATAGCGACAGCTCAATTTTGCAAAGACACAATCTTGTGATTTTGGACATTCCTTGCTCGTTTGGTTTGTTTCAATATTCACAATTGTTACGATAGTCGGTTTAAACTTTCTGAAATAAATTTATATTTTTGATTAATCTTGCACAAAACAGATTGAGAACATTGAACGACAATCATTGTAATTGAAAATTTTTCGTTGGAAAGCAGTCAATTATATAATTGGTTCGAAACACATTGGAAAAAATCATTTTACCAAAGGTGGGCATTAACTCGTTAATCCGTTAATCGTTAATTAACGAAGTTAACAATCTGCTGAACGGATTAACTTTTAAGTTAACTTTAAAAAATGTTAACGCTCTTGTTAACTTCCGTTAACTTTAGTCCGTTACATTAGTCGTTTGTTGACATGCTGTCGTCATTTTGTTTGTTTGAATTACGCGCCATGTCACGCTCGTATGTTCGGCGACTGTCGGCAAGTCGAATGGTGAACGATATCATATATGCGAAGTGCGCGTGTGATGCATATATGTATAATTTATGCTAGGCATGGCGTGAGTGTAAGTAAGCAAGTCTGCTCAGTCAGTGCCACTGCCAGTGAATACGACAAATTGTAACCTAACTTTTAAAATAACGATGAATAATAGCCTTATTCCTACCTACTTTATTATCGACATAAATAAATGTGTGTTTAATTCTTCTTTCTACTTGTTTTTGTTTTATTTACCTATTTCTCTCAGCCCAAAAGCAGTATAAGTTTTAAATGGTTAACTTTTAACGGTTAACTTTAACTTGCGTTAAATTTTCGAAAATTTAACGCTCTACCTATTATCAAAGTTAACTTTTTATCTAACGAATTAACGAAGTTAACTTTTGGATTAACTGTGCCCACCTATGCATTTTACCAACCATAGTCACAATCAGAACTCTAACCTGAACCTTTCCACTTTCGCGGCGGAATGAGCTTACATTTACTCAAGCGTGACA
The DNA here is from genome assembly GCA_039654895.1 of Mongoloraphidia duomilia. Lineage (NCBI taxonomy): Eukaryota > Metazoa > Arthropoda > Insecta > Raphidioptera > Raphidiidae > Mongoloraphidia > Mongoloraphidia duomilia. The sequence goes on from CM077526.1 coordinate 18,331,238, forward strand.
AGGTTACTAATCTAACATTCCCCTTATATGCTTCGGAATCAATTGATTTTCACCATAGATCAAGTAATCATTGAGGAAGATACCTTTCCTTATGACGTAATACGTGGGCAGTTTTTGGAGAGACTATTAGGATCGCATGATCGCTCTACACTAGCGACACCCCTATTTCTATCCATGAACTAAACTGCCAAACCATAGGTTAAGAAAAATATTAAAGCTACCATACTTCTCTGTTTCTAGGGGTTTGGCAGTTTAGTTTATGGACAGAAATAAGGGTGTCGCTAGTGTAGAGCGCAACGATCATGCGATTCCAGCGGTCAATCCATAAACTGTTTATTTAAATTTATTTAATAAATGACTGTCAATTAATATTTAAAATGTCAAAAATCTGAAAAAAGCTAAATTGTTTAAAAATTTCCAGAATTGTGTTTTTCATTATATTTTTTTGACTAAATTTTAGAAATTTCTGGTACCTATAATAATTTAAATGTTTTATAGCTGTTTTATAATATGTTGTATATTATGAAGTTTGAAGAATTAATATAATTGACATTATGTGCATTTTTTTATAAGTAAATCTTTTTGTGTGTGTATTATATTCGTTTCATTGTAGATACCTATTTTTATTATTAAATATAGAGTTTTATTTCAACATATTGAATAAATGATTTGTGAAACTACACAATAAAAAGAAGAATTTATCGCTTATAAAAAAAATTACAGCAAGTCATTGTCATAGTTCTTTTTTGTATGTCCATTTTTGAGCGAACCATAAGCGAACAATTCATATTAGATAATAAATAACCGCAAGAATTAATTTATTTAAAATAATGAACAGCTACGAAAGTTTAATATTGTGATAATAATTCTTAATATTGTATATTGACATTTGTCACGTTTAGATACGATTTTGAAAACTTGTAGGTATAAAAATGGTTTCTGTTACAATGATTTTCATAGTTCTTTATAACTGTTTTCTAAAGCAAATTTGTCGTCAAAAAATTAGCACGGTTTCTTTATTATATTATTTAATTTTTGAAAACTCAAATTAAGAATTGGTTATAAAAAAAATTATATTAGTTTTCTGTTACCATGGTTAGTTTCCAATTTTTATTTTGTAAAATTTTAAACCTCAAAATATAACTAAATGTTTGTGGTACCAACTTGAGTCAAACAAATACATTTCTACGGTAAAAAAATAGACTTTATAACACCTCCTTGGACTTTATTTAATTTCTCGTTTACCATGGTTACACAACAATTAATTACGAAATAAATACGAGACCTTGAAAAAATTAAAATATATAAAAAAGCTATTTTTTTCGGCGTCCTGCATTTCAAGATCTTGGCTATAGTGTCTATGATCTTGGCTCTGAAATTTTTAACATAATTTTGAATAACCGTGGTAACGTTTTCTTTGTTAAATCATGTTATTGAGTTGATACTGTTTTTTCTCAATTTGTGTAATATTTTGCATTTTAAAATTTCTGACAAATTACTTTCTATTAATATTTCAAACACGTCCAAATTACCTCGCAATTTTCGCATTCGGAGTAAGGAGGTTGCAGTTGCACTATATATTATATTATATTAAATGCTGAAATACTTTTTCGAATGTATTTTGAATTTCAAGAACAGTTATTATTTTTGGGGTATTTTGTCCACTTTTATATATTCTTACCTGCATAGTCTCAAATTAAGATTCTGAATGATTGTGATAAAACTCGTGAAATTTTGAAACAAGCAATATGGTATTTTTTTAGAATAAATAGAAATGTTCAGTTTCAGTTTTTTTTATAAAAAACAGCATATTTTGATAATTTTTTATTTTACTGAAAATAATTCCGTACTAAAATGGTAAAAAACGGAGCCCACAAATGGTGACAAAATTCTTTTGTGCCCAATACGCGATGTCTTTTTTTTGAAAAATATTTAATTAATCCAGTCCCCTATGAACATCAAAAAATAATGTCATAAATTCAAATATAATTTCAAAGCTACTGCACATTCGCCAAGGTTAGCACCATGGAGGTTAGCACATTCGCGATTTGCACGAAAGTCGAAACCATTGCAACAAGGAGGTTTTAAAATATTTTTAATCGGAATGAGTCATTTTTTTACCGCTGATTTTTGTGGCAGCACCGGTCGAGCCTCAACTCAAATAGAGATGCATGATTAGTAAATAAAGCTCTTGAGAGAGATGCACATAGTTAGGCTGTCGGTTCTTTATGAATTGGAGGCTCCACGTTTCAAACAACAGACATTAGATGTCTTACCCATATTACTTAGTCAATGTTTTCACTACATGCGAGAGTTAATACATTATAGCTAGGTAGTAGGTGTGAATCTTCGTTCTAGCGAGAACTCATCATGAAAGTGAAAATTATTTCAAACACCCTTAAAATGGTATACTTATATTAAATACATAAGTACCTAGATATATCAATGCTATAAATAACCATAGATTGGTATTACTACATAATATTCTAGAATTAATAATTATATCTTGTAGGCATCGTAAGATAATCTACATGTTAGATACATACATAAAACACAGTATAGAAATCAACTAACGAGTTTAATTTTTTTAAGATAAATTAATTGATTTGAATTACAATTGAAAATTGTTTCCAATATGTTTCGAACCAATTATATAATTGGCTGCTTTCCAACGAAAAATTTTCAATTGCAATTCAGCCGTATAAATCTATTAATTTCTTCATTGTAATGTTGTTATAAAAAATAATAGCTCTCGCAGTTAGTCAATTCTGCGGTACATCGTTGCTATTATATAAGATAGAATGAAAATGCATACTGCTGCACTGTGCAGTAATTTGGAAACTGGCCCTATGAGTAATCGGGAGTTTCGGGTTCGAGTCCCGACGGTGCATTTATTTCTTATATAGCCTTCTATATAAAATACTATCATGCGGATTGTGTCGTCTTATGTTAATTCACTATTATCTATAGTGAATTTATTTACGGTATGGAGACTGCAGTCTATTTATTTTCAATATAGAGTGACATATGTGCATGATCACCACGTGCCACTTTGTTTCTTTAGTTGTAATTGGTCGTTCGGGAGAATTTCAAATTTTGCTAATGTAATAATTATTAATTAATTCAACAATGAATTTTTAATCCACAAGGCATCCACTAGGTAGTGAATAGTATTTCTTAACATATCAGTCAGCATATTATGCCATCATGATTGTTAAACGTCAAACGATTGTTATAAGATATATAAGGAAAAAATCAGAAGCCACTGTCAGGACAGTGGCTTCTGATTTTTTCCTTATATATCTTATAACAATCGTTTGACGTTTAACAATCATGATGGCATAATATGCTGACTGATATGTTAAGAAATACTATTCACTACCTAGTGGATGCCTTGTGGATTAAAAATTCATTGTTGAATTAATAAATAATTATTATATTGTTGTCCACAATAACCTAACTCATATATTGTTATTTATTTTGCTAATGTACTTGGACCGTATTTATTTGGAGTGTATAAGACTTTTTTGTAGAGAATTTCACGTAGTTCATTTAGTATATGAACATTTTTTCGCTAGAGGCAGTCGTTTTCGAGTTATTACCGAAAAACAAGAAAAAGGGACCTTTAGAGACCCCCTCCCACCTTAACTTCACTCCCACCCATCAGTACTTTTAGTATATTGTTGAGGACACCTTCCCCTACAACTGTGCCAAAATTGGATTTTACATGAATTATTTCCGCTATTTGGCCTTTTTTGGTCTTCGTTGCTTGAACTTTTATTGTACCCTTAACCAATCTACTATTAGTTACTCACTTCTTGATATATTCCAGACTGAGAGATTTCATATCCTCTTTATACCGAATGGGAGATTTTTGGAAATTTAAACGTATGCAGGTGCTCCATAGATCTTGTGAAAAATCTCGAAATGCTTTCTCTAAACTCCAATTTAGTTCGAGCGCATTTGGTTGATCTATCGGAAAATAAACAATCAATTCTTAAATATAGATTATTAGTTCTTAGTGTCAAATAAATGATTTATCCAAGTGTGCAAGCTTTCACGGCCGGCATTGTTCCAAGTCTTCATGGTTTCCGGGCACTGACCTGTGAGCCGCCAAGGAGGACACTTCGACCGCTGCCACATCGCCTTTGAGAATGTCTACCGCAGTTGTAGACGAAAGGTAGAAATATCACCGGACCACGGCCTACAAGCCCGGAAACCATGAAGACTTGAAATAAATGATTGTTTGTCGAATTAGTTTTCTGGGAAATTAAGTAATATTAAAAACTTTTCAGTGAAAGCTATTTCTTTGTAAACTCACTAATAATTGCTTAATGTCTTGATTTGGCATAAATCATAACCATTTATTTTTTTAGCTGTAAACTATGTTGTTTCTCGTATGTTGTTAAAATTTAAAAAGCTAGATAAATGACACAAAAAATAAAAAATTATACTCACTGGACATGTCGAGCCAAATTTTAATTTCAGAATCGTTAAGAATTTTTTCATCTGTAATTAGCCTGGGTATTCGATTAGCAATGAAGGCATCAGTAAAGTTCTTTTCAAAATGCAGAGCGCCCCAAGAGTTTCCAGTACGGACGGAATCTAACGCTGTTCCAAGATCTGGGTAATAGTTTATGTCTATAATTGTTTTGTTGTTTAGATACGCCAAATATCGACAACTCAAGTATTTAAACGTGCAGCCCTTTGTGATCGGACATTCTCTTGAAGTAAAGTTCATTTCTTCGTTAACAACAGCCAATTTCAGTCCAGTCGGATCTCTTCCAACAGAAAGGCAGAACAAAACGACTTGTATTATAGACGCTGTGTATATCAAAACCAAAGTAATGAAATTTCGTCGCAATCGTAACAAGTTCTTTTTCAACAATGTTGACACTTTGTGTCTTGTTTTAACAATTAAATACTTGTTATAAGATCCATCATCACCGTCCATTGGCCAATCAGAGTTTAATAATGAAATAACTGATTTGATATTTGACTAAAAGTACGTATGACAGATTAAATTTTTTGTTTTTAGTGTATTTGCCATATGGCACATACACTATTGGCGTCGGTCGGATGGCGGGACCTAGGGGTCGGACCAAAATTTCTCGACGTTTCATAGCCTCCTGAACAATTTGCCACCATTTTTGAAAATGTTTATGTATGATGTATATATATTGTTAGAAAAATAGGACACCTTGTAGCAATTATTGTGAGCGTGTCTGCGGGTTCTCTGTGGTTTGTCAAAACGAATGAGGTCTGAACCTGATTGGTCAATCGGATCGGGATGAGGCAGACGGGAGACGTAGAGAGTCTAAGATGACAAGCACTGCGTGGCAACAGGGAACAAGGGAACCGCTTACACAAGAAGTCTAGAATACAGATTGAACGGTTGCAGATGTGCTGTATAGTATGGACCAATAAATGTTCTTGAAATTTGAATTTGAATTATTTTGATTTTTATTAATAACTTTGCGACCCTACCCTAACAATGTATATATATATATATATACACACATTTTCAAAAATGGTGGCAAATTGTTCAGGAGGCTATGAAACGTCGAGAAATTTTGGTCCGACCCCTAGGTCCCGCCATCCGACCGACGCCAATAGTGTATGTGCCATATTATGGCAAATACACTAATAATGAATTGAAAATATGAATTGGTGCTACCCAAATAACCTTAGCTGCTGGTGGTCAAAACACAATAGAGTAGATTTTGCCAGTGATCAAAATAAAATATAAAACTGTTATAATGAAAGTTTATGCTCTAAAATAGTTATTAGAATTTAAGTTTCGTAAACATATTTAAATAAGTAAATAAAATCATGATTTTTAATCTATGTGTCACGTGACTTCAAACACCGTGTGAGAACGTGTGACGTCAATTTTAAGTAAAAAATGAATGTATTGATAGCAACGGAGCTCAGATTGTTTATATCATGTTCACATAGGTACAAAACGGTATTTTTCAACACTCTGTTTCTGATATAATTAGCATCGAGTTAGTAGATATAAACGTACATTCATAAAAAATATGACGTCATAGGTTCGTAGAGCAAAAATGATTATTAGCGGGCGGGGCTAACATAAATATTTCAAAAATTATTTTTGAGCTAATTTGAAAACAGAATGAAGTGATTTAGGTGTCATTTTGTTCAGAATTTACTGCTCTATTAATATAACAAAAAAGAATTTAGGTAAATACCCTATTTAAATTTTCAACAAATTTATTTTTGACAGCCAAAGAAACGCTCTTGTCATATTGTGGATGGTAATAATAGGGTATTATATTAATCATGAACTTCCGACTAACTTCATGGTGTTAAATTTTCGTGACGCGATGCGCGCGCATCGTAAAAATTCACTCTAATCATTTTTCCATAACGCGCCAAAAGAAGTGTAACTTCAAAAAAAGATCCTTTTATTCGAATTCTTTTCATATTGGAAGCTTGTTTTATCTTTTATGTCGTCGGGATTTAATTTTTTTTACATTTATCTGTATTTATATTATTTTCTTACGTTGTTTGTGTCAATTTGTGGTTCAGTTATGTCACTGACACTAAATTCTGGATTAATGTTCGATAACTTATTCTCAGTCTGTTCTTTGGACAGGTTTGTGAAAAGGCGTTCAAGCGATGCGCAGTTGAAGTTGGTGAGTAACGCTTGCGGAGAATCTTCGACACATATGCGGCCATTATACATTATTCCAACCTGCAAAACAAATTCCAGCTAATTGGACGACGGAACCATTCCAACTACAAAAATAGTACATAAGTACACTGTACACGCATCCACTTTTTTCATGTGATAAAGGTACGTGAGAGGTAGGAATAGTTGGAGTCCGACCGAATCTTTGGCTTCGGATACCTTCGGAAAAATTTGAATTTACTGAATAATAATGTTACGGATCACCCTGTATATAAACGGCAGGCAAGAGTTCTGAGAAACGGGGTCTGCTTACTGAACAACTGGTACCTGCGCGATAGTTCTAAAGAAAGCGAGAACACACTAGGCTTACGCCACGCAGCGTATATAAACAGCCAGTACGAGTGAGTGGGGAATCAGTCAACGGTGAGTCACGCATTCAAGTCTACGTTGGATCAGTAATATAAGTAGTGCCGTGATATAAATAACCAAATTGATAAATAAATACTAGTAGTAATGGTAATAATTACGAATTATTGTATATAGTTGTTTTGTTTTGCTTTGTAATTACTGTTTACATCTCAGAAAACAGTTTTGTAACAATAATAACAAAATTGTGCGTGTGATATTTTATTTAAATCACGCACATCTCAGCAAACAAAAAATATTTTTAAAAATACGCTCAAGTGCGAGTAGAACTCGCGCCCTGAGGTTTCCGTACCGTTATTATAACAATTTAATAAAAATTAGGTTTGTCAAGTAATAATATTGTTTAGTGTAAACTGTGTCTATGTTAAAAAGCAGGGGTGTTACGAATATTCGCATCCGCATCCGTAAATGCGGAATATTCGCATTAATTCAGACATCTGCATCCGCATTCACATCCGCATCGATCAATGCGGAGTTTTTACGGATGCAGATTCACATCAACAAGTAACTACATGTAAAGAAAGTGGGCGGAGCCAGAGTGGCACGTGCTAAAAATATGATTAAATAAATAAAAAGTTAAAATTAACTTGATTGGAGAGGGTTCCATACTAGTAAGACTTAGGACTTTCCTTTAGGTTTTCCTGTGAACTATGAGTGAGGCCCTATATTTCCTATTTTTCCAAAATTTTCGTCTCAGTAGTTTCGGAGATACTATGCATTTAAAAATTATAAAAAAAAATATGTTTGTATTTCTTATAACGAGCCGTTTCATTTGATACGTCACACAATGCACTTGAAATTTTTTTTTTAATTTTTGAATTTGCCCTCCACAATTAAGACTTAGTATTTTCGTTTAAATTTTCCTGTAAACTCTATTATCCCTATTTTTTTTCAAAATTTTAGGCTTAGTAATTTCGGAGATAAGGGGGGAGGAGATCGGACAGACGGACAGACACGAGAGTGATCCTACAAGGATTCCGTTTTTTCATTCTTAGTTGCAGAACCCTAAAAAACGAAAAAATAAATGAAATAATACTTCTCAATTTCAACGCAATTGAGTTCAGCTTACAATAATAATGTAACAAGAAAAACCCAGAGATACGCCACTGGCGACAATCGATGCATCTAGAATGGATAACAATGTGTAGGCGTGGCATTATACCGAAGACGCCGGCAATCACTAGAAAAATCTGGAAGGTGCGCGAACGTGGTGGGGGTCGGGCTGCTGTCACTATATAAGTACAGCAGTCACCAGAAACAAACAACGAACAACGGACAGCGCGTACAGTTGAAAATAAATCAGTGCTATTGAGTGTTGAAATACTGATCGTGTAAACAGTATTGACTATTGAAATCGACTTTTCATTGTTAATAAATTATTGTATATTGTTGTATACATTTTTAATTATTGAAATAAATAATTTGTTTCCGCCAAATTCAAAAACACTTTTGTTACAATAAGTTTTCCCTCGCTTTTTTAGCATTATACAATACCTCAGACTTCGGTCGAACTCTAGTTGGAGGAAATATTCCAACTATATCTATCTCTCTCACACTCACGCGTTATATCTGCCTGCACTAATAGTAAACATCCTGGGTAGTTTTCCAATTACAGCATTAAAGCGCATTATGCGGCATAGTGCTCAGCGGTGATGTTTCAACTACAGCAATGCTTCACACAATCGAGCACTTTGAAAAGTACTGCTTTGGGGTGATGCGCGCATTGGATACCATGAAAACTAATGCACGTTCCAATTAAGCATTAACACGCCTCGGCATTGTGCGCCACTGAGTCGCATTATGCGATGTAATTGGAAAACTACCATTATTACAAAATTACAAATCTAGTAAAGATGACTGTGAACGGATATTTACTGTGTTTGCGTGACGAGCATCATCGAAATTGCGTGTACTAAAAATAATTGTTTTGATGTTACTTCTCATGCTTTTCTTTAAATAATGCCACAAACACCGACGTAACAGCGGATCGATTTCCGTCATAGGCTCGTCCAAAATTAGCAGCTCTGGATCATGCAGCAGAGCGACTACGAAAGACACGCGCCTCTGCTGACCGCGACTGAAAACCCAAAAGACATTAGACAACATAAAAACATTTTTAACACACTTATATTAGCTTCACTTGTATGTAGGTGTAATATTATGTAAATAAACAAATATGTAGATATATTATCTAAATATATGGCACGCCGTTTTACTATTTAATAGTTGAAGCAAAATTATTTGAAATTTAAAAAGTCAAAACAGAAATAAATTTTTTTTGGAAACATTTTAATTACAATAAAGCAAAATTTCCGAATTAATATTATGTACATAATTTTATTTCTTGAATTTTTATTCTCGATTTAAAATTATGTACATAATTTTAATTCTCCATCTCTTTCTACAGTATATTACACTATACTGTAGAAAGATATGCAGAATTAAAATTATGTAGGTACATAATTTTAATTCAACAATAAAAATTCAAGAAATAAAATTATGTACATAATATTAATTCTGGAAATTTAAATTATTCATTTTTTGTATTGGATTATAGTAAATTAATTGATTTATTATTATGTAGGGGCAAATTTTATTATTTTTCGTCAGGATATTTTTAGTTAAAAAAATATTTATTATTTCTACACATAACAAAATTATTTTCTATTATTTTTATGTCACAAGATAATAAAAATATTTTTATTTTTCCAAGAGAAGAATCCTAAATAATTATAATTATGTCGCAACATAATTATAATTTGTCGTTTTTTCCGAATTATTATTATGTACATAATTTTATTTCTTGAATTTTTATTCTCGATTTAAATTTATGTACATAATTTTAATTCAACAATAAAAATTCAAGAAATAATATTATGTACATAATATTATTTAAGCATTTAATTTTATGTCAGGACATAATAAAATTTATTTTTATTATGTCAGTACATAAAAAATATTCACTCAAAATGTTTTTTCTGAAATTGAAAGTGTTAAATATTTTCATATATTTTGTAAAAATATTTTACGATTAAATAGTAAAACGGCGTGCCATATAAATATTAAAATAATTTTGTTCAACACCCGCAACAAATATATAATTTCGTGGCTCTACTGAGAGTGGGTGAAATAATGAATTCTCTGTCTGTTGACGTACAGAGTGGGCGAATTGCCATTTCGGGATAAACTTGCGCAAGTGTTGGAGATATTACAACCCAAAAATCACTGTTTTACACAGTTTTAATGCCGCACTCGCTACTCTCGTGCGGCAAACATCACGTTCGAGGAATCTTCTCTTTCTCCCACTAGTCGCACAATATACTATTTCACCTCGATTCTTATCCTCTTCCAAATGTCCAATTGATGTGAAACTTTGCAGTCATGTGTAGTTTTAATGGCGATACAATATTCTGATATTTTGGCTATAATAGTATTTATGTTCTATCACTGTACACACTACCCTTGGGGCCGGTATTACAATCGCTGATTAAACTGCAAGTAAAGTTAACCAACAAACTGAATTTTAGCCCTGTAGGTAACTGAATAGTTTATTACAATGAAGATTCAAGTGGCTGTTAGGCAAACCAGCAGTTATTCCTAGACTGGGTTAAGTTGGTACTTTTGTTGAAGGAAGTACGAGACACGCGCATAGGCTCACGTCAAAATAATATGTTAAACGCCCGAAAGATATAGAATTAAAATTTATAATCTTTATGTTTCAGGAATGTCGTTTGTGTCAATTAAATTACTATCAATATATTTCAGTAGACCTGATACCCAAAATTTTATTTAAATAAAAAAATTTTATTTTAATAAATAAAATTTATGAAATTTATTTATTTAAATAAATAAAATTTATAAAATGTATTTATTTAAATAAATAAAATTTATTTATTTAAATAAATAAAATTTTATTTAAATAAATAAAATTTATAAAATTTATTTATTTAAATAAATAAAATTTATAAAATTTATTTATTTAAATAAATAAAATTTATAAAATTTATTTATTTAAATAAATAAAATTTTGGGTATCAGGTCTTCTGAAATATTTTGATAGTAATTAAAATTTCCCTGAAGGGGTCGCCAGGCCATAAAGTGACATAAATTAGTTTGTGCATCTCATGTCCACCCTATTAATATTATTACCACCTATAGTTCTGAAAAATGTTTGTACCTGTATTTGTTTCAGGTTGATAAGCTGAAAAATGTTTACATACCTACTTTTAGTTTAAACAGAAGTTGTGCCTTACTGGACATTGTAATACGGCGTTTGGAGAAAAATCGTAGTTCTACAGTCAACCTTTAGTAAAAACTAGGATTGTAATAGCGGCTCTTAGTTGTTAAGTGGCATTGTTAGCTATTCGGTTAGTGAAAAATGGAACAATTAAAAACATTGCCAACGTTACGGTGTTTGGCCAAAAATAACGTAACAACTTTGTTAGTTAGTGCGAGAAGTGTAAAACATGAATTTAATAAATCGTTAAGACTTCAAGATAGAAAATGTCGGTATCACAGATTCTCAAAATTTAAAACATTTATTAAGACTGCGTGCAGAAATGCTGAGAAATTGGAATTGCCAAAAACTCTAATTAATGAAATCATACCGTGCGTAAAATTCATGTGCAGAGATATTTTTCCTAATTTAGACCGTTTATATCACTGTGTAAATGATGGAGTAGTACTTGAAATCGATGACGATACTTTATTGAGATATAATTGGACAAATTAACAGTAAAAAAACTCTGAAAAAATAAGTCTTCAATAATGATTCTATTGGTGTATTAATTCGTTTTTTATTAGCTTGTATTTTTTGTTGTGAAAGTACAATATTTAGTTTTTGGAAACAGTGTGGAATGAGCTTAATTGAAGTAAATAAATTATTATATAAATTATTGTATAAATTATTGTAACCTTAATGGAAAGCCTTTTATTGAGATATAATTGGAAAAATTAACATTAAAAAAACTCTGAAAAAATAAGTCTTCAATAATGATTCTATTGGTGTATTAAATCGTTTTTTATTAGCTTGTATTTTTTGTTGTAAAAGTACAATATTTAGTTTTTGGAAACAGTGTGGAATGAGCTTAATTGAAGTAACTATTAATTATTGTAACCTAAATCGAAAGCCTATCGAAAGAGTAGAAAAAACAAAATATATAGGAATAATCATTGACAGCAGGCTGAAATGGGAGCATCACGTGCAATATATTTACAACAGAACAAGATATTTACTAAAAATATAAATGAGCACTGTGGTTGGAATAAAAACAAAATAAAATATAGTTACTTCTTACCACAACAGTTTTATTGATGGATGTACATTTCGAAAGCTAAGCTTTCATCTTCAGCGAACACTACATCTGATGTAGTAGTCTGATGTAGTGTTCGCTGAAGATGAAAGTTTAGCTTTCGAAATGTACATCCATCAATAAAACTGTTGTGGTAAGAAGTAACTATATTTTATTTTGAAGATATTTACTATTTATTTTCACCAAGCTAAGTAATATAGAGAGCGCCACAAGTCGACCGGCGCCAATATTTTTGAAAATTTTTGAATTTTGCACTTAAAAAATTAATTGAAGTCTACGCATTTTCACCAAATACATGACTTGAATTAATTTGTTATGTGCAAAATTCAAAAATTTTCAAAAATATTGGCACCGGTCGACTTTTAGCGCCCTCTATATTCGTACCAAGCAAGAAAAAAATTGAAACATCTATATTGTAGAGAAACTCAAAAGCTACAACTTTTGTCATAACCGAGGGGTAAATATCTGAGGATTTATGGTGTACAGCGTAAAGGAATTACGAGGATTTATGAGGATTTATAAGGATTTATGAGGATTTATGAGGATTTATAAGGATTTATGAGGATTTATAAGGATTTATGAGGATTTATGAGGATTTATGGGGATTTATGAGGATTTATTGAGGATTTATCGAGGATTTACAGAAGAATTAAATCAGCTGTTTATGTTATGCGCGTGCGCGTAACATTTTTTAATTTGCCCGACCGCATAAACCGGCGGCATTGTGAATAAAATTTGTTTTTGGTGGTGTCATGCAAGTTTGTGTGAGTTCCAAGGTAAGTTTATTATAATATTTATCTCGTGTTGGCATTATTGCACCACATACAATAGGGTATTTGACTAAAAGTTTTTTTTTGTTATATTAATAAAGCAGTAAATTCTGTACAAAATGACATCTAAATCACTTAATTATGATTTCAAATTAGCTCAAAAATAATTTTTGAAATATTTATGTGAGCCCCGCTCGCTAATAACCGTTTTTGCTCCACGAATCTATGACGTCATATTTTTTATGAAGGTACGTTTCTATCTACTAACTCGATGCTAATTATATCAGAAACTTACATACCTACATTTTATAATATTAGTATAGATAATAAAAAAATCCTACACTCAAGTTTTACCCCCTTTGGGGTTGAATTTTAAAAACTTGAACAAGCCTATAACCTTCCTCAATGAACGGGCTATCTAAGAAAAAAAATTTTTTTTTAATTGGACTGGTAGTTCCTGGGATTAGCGCGTTCAAACCAACACACAAACAAACCAACTCTTCAGCTTTATTGTTATAATATACATATATAGTCCAATCAAATGGTCGAAAAAATAGGTCTGAAATTGCGTTTATTAGAAGTTTGATGAAATTTTAATTGTAGATAGGGGGTGCGACTAGAACACTCCAGCCAAGTTTCCCCCCTCTGATTCCGCAAGGGGTGCCCGCCATCTTGAATTTAAGGGATGAAATCATTTATCTTGGTAAGTACTGCTTGTACGTGAAAAATTACTATTACCAAAATTATTAAGGAGGATGTATCCAACAACTTCTGTTTGGAAAATTTTTTGAAATTTCTTATTCAGAAGTTATAAATTCTCAAAAATGACACTGTTGGGGGTGGAAACGGTTTTTTCGATTTTATAATGAAACGATCAATCGGGGCGAAAAATGGTTATGACAAAAGTTGTAGCTTTTGAATGTTTCTACAATATACATGTGTTCAACATTTTTTTTGCTTGCTTCGTACGAATATAGAGGGCGCCAAAAGTCGACCGGCGCCAATATTTTTGAAAATTTTTGAATTTTGCACATAACAAATTAATTCAAGTCACCATATACTCATTAGGGGGTTTTCGGAGTCGCTGATTAGGAACCCATTATCAAATTTTCCAAAAACAAAATGGCGAATCCAATATGGCGGACGTCTCCCATTTAAATTCATCGCATTTTTACCAAATTCATCATCCGCCATTTTGTTTTTTGAAAATTTGATAACGGATTCTTAATCAACGACCCCTAAAACCCCCTAATCATGTATTTGGTGAAAATGCGATGACTTGAATTAATTTTTTATGTGCAAAATTCAAAAATTTTCAAAAATATTGGCGTCGGTCGACTTTTGGCGTCCTCTATATTCGCATCAAGCAAGCAAAAAAAATGTTGAACACATGTATATTGTAGAGAAACTCAAAAGCTACAACTTTTGTTATAACCATTTTTCGCCCCGATTGACCGTTTTGTTGTAAAATCGAAAAAACCGTTTCCACCCCCAACAGTGTCATTTTTGAGAATTTATAACTTTTGAATAATAAGAAATTTAAAAAAAAATTTAAACAGAAGTTGTTGGATAGATCCTCCTTAACAATTTTTGTAATAGTAATTTTTAACGTACAAGCAGTATTTACCAAGATACTTACATGATTTCATCCCTTAAATTCAAGATGGCGGCCACCCCTTGCGGAAAATTTCATCAAACTTCTAATTAACGCAGTTTAAAAGTACCATTTAACTGGATTAATAAGGTAAACACAGTTTTGTTATTGTTTATACATTCGATGACTTATGGGGATTTATAGGGATTTATGAGGATTTATTGAGGATTTATTGAGGATTTATTGAGGATTTATTGAGGATTTATTGAGGATTTATTGAGGATTTATGAGGATTTACGAGGATTTATGAGGATTTACGAGGATTTATGAGGATTTATTGAACTTAAAGGGATTTATTGGTGATTTATATGGATTTATAAGGATTTATTTGCCAAAAAGGATTTATGGTGTACACAATTTTGGGCAGATATTTACCCCTAGGTCATAACCATTTTTCGCCCAGATTGACCGTTTTGTTGTAAAATCGAAAAAACCGTTTCCACCTCCAACAGTGTCATTTTTGAAAATTCATAACTTTTGAATAATAAGAAATTTCAAAAAATTTTTCAAACAAAAGTTGTTGGATACATCCTCCTTAACAATTTTTTTAATAGTAATTTTTCACGTACAAGCAGTATTTACCAAGATATATGATTTCATCGCTTAAATTCAAGATGGCGGCCACCCCTTGCGGAATCCGAGGGAGGGAAACTTGACTGGAGTGTTCTAGTGGCACCCCCTATCTACCATTAAAATTTCATCAAACTTCTAATTAACGCAATTTAAAAGTACTATTTGACTGGATTACATAATTTATCCGTTAAAACTCACCTCAAGTTCCTGATGACACAATTCTGATTTGGTAAATCAAGAGCACTTAACATTAAAAAAAGTTGTCTTTCTATTTTCTTATTATTTAATCCCAATATCCCTCCGGAGTACATGATTGTTTCTTTGATAGACAATTCCTTGTAGAGGGCAATCTGTTGAGGCATGTACCCTATACGTGTGCTTAACATGCTTGAACCAACAGTTCCTAATTCATTGCCCAAAATCCAAACTTTTCCAGAATTCAAACGCCGACAACCGAGGATACATGACAGTAGAGTTGTTTTACCACTTTCTTCATAACCGAGTAAACCGTAACTGAAAATAGACATGATTATTACTTCCCACCTCTACTATGGTAGGGAGTAATGGATTTAGTCCGAAAAAAATATTTCGAGATTTTAACAGATTTTCACGTTTTGAGACCCTAGCAATCGTTTAAAATCATTTTCTGACTGATGTCTGTATGTGTGTGTGTGGTCAATTTTTCGCCTTCGATATCTTAAGAACGGAACAACATACGGGCATGCCGATTATTCTATTGTGTTTATCAGCCTTTAACTTAGATCTGATTAGATTTTGAGTCAAATCGGTTCAGTGGATCCTGAGATATTAAAAAAAACGTCCTCAATGTCACGTATTAACATAGGTAAAAAAAAATATAAATGAATTCTAAATGTTATAATATGAAAAAATGTAAATATTTTTTTTCTCTAAAATGTATAGTTTTCGAGAAAAAAAATTTTACTAAAAAAAATAAAAATTGTACGTAAATCAAGGTAACCATGATTTTTGCTATATTAAGTTAGCCATTAGATCACCAAACAAAAAAGAGGGCCATGCTTTTTTCAAAGAATAAAAATTAAATTGTGTTTTAAAGACCACCAACAGCTAAGGTTATTTGGGCCTAGTCAAAGAATAAAAAAAAAAGTGTTTATTTTTTGCAAATATTTACTAGGTGGGAAGTATAGGACTGGTCATCAGTCGAATTTTTTTTAGAAGGCTATACAGGATGTCCCCAAAAGAATGGGACATAAAGTGACAGCTGATTCCTTACAAAAAAATATTGCGATAGACCCCAACTTATCTATTCCGAAAGTTGATATTAAAAGAAATACAGGGTGTCAAAGTTTAATTTTTATTTTTGATTTTCTTAAATAACTTTTAAAATAATTTAGGCATTTTAATGAAATTTGGTACATGGGCATTTTTTGACATGAGAAATTCAAATCTGACCTTGGTATGGCTCTTACTTGTAGGAAGCGCCACTTACACACCTTTTCACTCATTCAAATAGTCATAACTTTTTTGTACGCACTCGTACTATTTTTTTGAATTAAAAAATTGATTTTTCCGTCATTTTTACGTAAAAAAGGTATACTTCGTAAAAGTGGCTAGGAGTAACCTTTTTCAAGATATTTGCACTTAAATTAATCGATGCAATGTGGTTTTAAATGGCAAATTTTGAAAATGAACATAGGTGGCTTTGAAAACGCCAGGGCGGCGTTATCATGGTAATTTTGACAGTTTTATTTAAAAATTCAATGTTTCTTATTAAAATGCCGCGTCATAATGATAAAAATAAAAATTAAACTTTGACACTCTGTATTTCTTTTAATATCAACTTTCGGAATAGACATGTTGGGGTCTATCGCAATATTTTTACTTCCCACCTCTACTATGGTAGGGAAGTAATGGATTTAGTCCGAAAAAAACATTTCGAGATTTTAACAGATTTTCACGTTTTGAGACCCTAGCAATCGTTTAAGATCATTTTCTGACTGATGTCTGTATGTGTGTGTGTGTGTGTGTGTGGTCAATTTTTCGCCTTCGATATCTTAAGAACGGAACAACATACGGGCATGCCGATTATTCTATTGTGTTTATCAGCCTTTAACTTAGATCTGATTAGATTTTGAGTCAAATCGGTTCAGTGGATCCTGAGATATTCAAAAAAACGTCCTCAATGTCACGTATTAACATAGGTAAAAAAAAATATAAATGAATTCTAGATGTTATAATATGAAAAAAATGTAAATATTTTTTTTCTCTAAAATGTATAGTTTTCGAGAAAAAAATATTTTACTAAAAAAAATAAAAATTGTACGTAAATCAAGGTAACCATGATTTTTGCTATATTAAGCTAGCCATCAGTAGATCACCAAACAAAAAAGAGGGCCATGCTTTTTTCAAAGAATAAAAATTAAATTGTGTTTTAAAGACCACCAACAGCTAAGGTTGTTTGGGCCTAGTCAAAGAATAAAAAAAAGAGAGTGTTTATTTTTTGAAAATATTTACTAGGTGGGAAGTATAAGACTGGTCATCAGTCGAATTTTTTTGTAAGGAATCAGCTGTTACTTTATGTCCCATTCTTTTTGGGACACCCGTATAAGTATAGCCTTCTAAAAAATATCATGGCGATATTTTGTCGTCTGATATTATCTTAAGTGTGTGGTTACACTAGATGCGGATACGTGCGATTTTTTAGTCGTACGATGTCGTACGACATCGCCACTGACTCATTTAAGTGTGAGTGATTACTGTGCGTGCGTTATCGTCGGACATTGTCGTGCGATGTCGTCCGACCATCGCAGAGAAACAAATTTGTTTGTTTTTCCATGCGACATCGTACGATTTTTAGTACAAGGCCAGTAGTGAAGTGAGCGAATAGATCCGGTAACTAGGCATTAGTTTATCTATATCGATTGTCACTGACTGCTGCTAACTAGGTGGCAGGACACGGTATGCGTGCGCAACCATGTTTTTTCCTCTTTTTCTTGCAGAACAAACAGTAACGATCTCTCGCTTTTATTTCAAGAGATAGATCAATTTATTATGACTGCACTAAATTACTTTAAAATAAATAACAACTTGCATTGTTCCCTTGGTAACCGTCATGTTGAGGCTGGTCAACACCTTGATAGCTTTTCCGCCGGAATCGTAGCGTTTGAAGGCGCATCGCACGCACACAGCGGGTCGCTGGACACTCATTGACTCATTCACCGTTTGTAGTTTGCATTGAACAGCGTTTTTCATTTTAAAACTAAAAAGAATTTTTATTAACAATGAAAAATAAACAATCAATATGATTAATTTCCCTAATTAAGTATAATTAAGTATACTGATAAACAGATCCCTGCAATGCAAGTTGTGAAAAGAGCAGTTGATATTTTAAGAATACTGGTTGCGGTAACACCGAACATAAAAATATTACAAGAAATCGTTCGAGCCCGGCAGAATCATTGGAATCATTGTTCATGTTAAAAGAAATCTAAACATATTAAGTGCATGAAGGCATTTGCCAAATGACGCCGGAATTAGCACTTATGTGCTTATAAAATCTTAAAAGCAAATAATTTCAAATCGTATAAATATTCCCATCATCAGGAATTACGCGGGGACGGCATATCGAAGAATGTGTGTTTTAATATGGTGCCTCTTAATTTCAGCAATAGCAGAAGACAATATTTTTTTGATAGGTTAACTTATTGTAACCTGTAAGTACAGCAGTTTCTGGCGAAATTTCTAAAATTTATTATCAGACGAATTATTGCCATGATATTTATAAATATAATATAAATATCATGGCGATAATTCGTCTGATATTCTTATGTTAATTTCACTAATATAGTGAATTTAGTTACGGTATAGGTGTCTAATCATATTGATTATTATTCTT
Organism: Mongoloraphidia duomilia; assembly: GCA_039654895.1. Taxonomy (NCBI): domain Eukaryota; kingdom Metazoa; phylum Arthropoda; class Insecta; order Raphidioptera; family Raphidiidae; genus Mongoloraphidia; species Mongoloraphidia duomilia. The sequence goes on from CM077526.1 coordinate 18,350,502, forward strand.
ATCTTTATATTAAAAAACCGTATATAGATTTCTCGTTATGATTTGATTTATAAGGCGCGTCCGGGCCATGAGAAAGCCAGCATTCATTGTAATGTTGTTATAAAATAATAGCTCTCGCAGTTAATGGATCTGTAGTCATCGTTGCATATATAGGAAGAATTAAATGTATACTGTTGGGCACTGTGTAGTAACTGGAAACTTTCCCGACGCGAAATTGGGAGTTCTGGGTTCGATTCCCGGCGGTGCATTTACATTTTTCCTTTATAGCCTTCTATATAAATATCATGGCAATAATTCGTCTGATATTCTTATGTTAATTTCACTAATATAGTGAATTTAGTTACGGTATAGGTGTCTAATCATATTGATTGTTATTCTTATGTTTAACTTATTTGTAATTTTAAATAAATAATTTAGTGTTTTTCGTTGAAAGTATTTCATTATTATTTTATTTGTTATTATGAAACTTATGGCGCTATTCTGTAGAGCCAATGTTAGAAATTATAGTTCTGTTAAATTTATGCAAATTTCTAACAAATTTGACATTGCATAAGGTAAAGTGAGACAGAAATTGTACAGTGCTGTAAATTCTACCATTGGTCAAACAGAATAGCATCATTAAAAACAATTGTGTTTATAAGACCGTTGTCAAGGTTTTTATGTCCAGAACTTACTATTTAACTTAACTTCAATTCAATGTAATTCAAATGGAGAAATTTAACATGTAATAGTAGATTGTATGTCTAGATACGTAATGGGGCATATTACTGCGAGTGATGTAAAAACGAGCGATAGCGAGTTTTTACAGTCACACGAGCCGTGATACCATTACGTACGAGACATATATGGTATTTTTTGCCATACCCACTACAAAATACTTACATTTTACGTCATTTTCAAAAAATTCTGACAGTTCATTTGCGTCGCCATCTTTTCTTCTAGTGTGCCGAGAAGTTCGTGCAAGTAAGTAATGACAGGCGCACGCAAGCGTATAGAGCTGTGATTAAACAGAGCGTGGTTTCAATAGTTGTTTTATTCAGAAAGTATTTGGTTACAATATTCCGTTAACAAAAAGTAAATATCTATTTTGTATTCAGTACAATCTTAATTTTTATAACACATCGAACTTAACCCTGACACGCGTTGTCTGCTATTTTTTTTTTTATTTCACACTGATTTGTGTGTTTTGGTTCCAATACCAACTTACACCACGAAAAATACCTTATTGTTATTAACAAGAGCGAATAAACAGAAGTTGCTATGGCAACCGTTATTTTCTGCACAAGTGCAGAAAGTAAACCATTTTCCACACCACTGTCTGTTAAATGGGTCATTAAAGGCCGCTATACATACATCGAAAGTAGCTATTTTGTAGTGGATATGGCAAAAAATCAATATTATGTTGGTTGAAATCAAACGCACTGTATATAATTTTTTACTTCCCGCTAAGAAAACTATTGTAAATTTTCAAAAATTCGGTTTCAGTCCGATTTTCGAAAATCGAGTTTTCAACAGATCTCGACGTTTTGACGTCCTAGGAAGCTATTCTGACTATTTCCAAGCGGATGTATGTGTGTGTGTGTATGTATATATTATGTAAGAATGTAAACCATGAATAACTTTTGAACGGATTGACCGATTGAAATCGGATTTGAGGAATTCGAAAGAGTTTTACTCAATTTAGATTTCCTAAAAATTTGAACTTAATCGATCAAGTAAATTTTGAGAAATCTCAAAAATAAAATTTTCGCTTTTTTTAATAACTTTTAAAATACTTAATTTCCGATCGCTTCCAAAATCTAATAAGTTCTATTTCCCAAAAAAAACTGCGTCTAATGCCGCAAACCCAATCACAATTGATTGAATCGTTTGAGAGATATCGTTGTCGAAAAATTTTCAAAAAAGTGTTTTTTCAAATAAAAATTAAAAATAGATGTACTATATAGGGAGGCTGTGGAAACAGGAAAACAATAAATTGTCCCGTTGCATTATGTCCTAAAAAAGAATAAAATAAATTATTTTTTGCCATACCCACTACAAAATAGCTACTTTCGATGTATGTATAGCGGCCATTAATGACCCATTTAACAGGCAGGTGTTCGAAAAATGGTTTACTTTCTGCACTAGCGCAGAAAATAACGGTTGCCATGGCAACTTCTGTTAATTCGCTCTATACGCCTGCGTAAGCTTGCGTGCGCCTGTCATTACTTACTTGCACGAACTTCGCGGCACACTGTGGAAGGAAAGATGGTGACGCAAATGAACTGTCAGAATTTTTTGAAAATGACGTAAAAAGTAGGTACTATTTTGTAGTGGATATGGCAAAAAATAACATATATGTCTCGTACGTCATCACTCGCCGTAATATACCCCATTACGTATCTAGACATACAATCTACTATTTCTTTTCGTTTCACAATCACGTTACCTAACCTACATTTACTTAAATAAAGTAGTAATTTGTTTACTCCGACTGAATGTAGATTAGAACCCCCTACACACGGTACAATCTGCTGGTTCCAGTCTGCAAGGACCCTATAAATTGGTTGATGTGTAGGCCAATAATGGGCCGATTTATTATTATTATTTTATGTCGGGTGATTGACTCGGGCGACCACACGATCTCCCGACATCTTACTCCAACACACTGCAAGTTGGATCGTGTGTAGAGCCGTTGGTCGATCTGCATACGATCTGTCATCATTTGTCGTGAAAAACTACAACTAGCAAGCACATAAATATTGTGTGACATGATAGTTACAACGGAAAAGGAAAATGAAATTTGGTAGGAGATTTTTAAATTGTACAAAGATACGCCCTGTCTATGGGATATTTGAATTTCTAATTATCTGTATCTATTGGGATCCGTCAAATGGGTGGAGCTTAAAAAACATGGCGAAAAGGGGGGGGATTTTATATACGAGGAATACTTTTGCGTGTAATTTTGTGATTTTAAAAGTGATAAGAAATATTAAATATAAGTGCAATTTGCAATTGGGCCGGTACGAATCCTAAACAAAGGAATTTCGTTGAAGGAGAACGGATTCTCAAAGCCGGACATATTATCAAATGTGTGAAAAAAACAAGATAACTGAGCTGTCAAAAGTAATAATCTTTACGGCATATTGCTTAAAAACATCAAAATTAAAAGAAATTTTCCACGAAATTAATCATCCGTTCAATGCTTCTTAAAGGCAGGGTTAGGTGAATAATGTAAACACATAACTGCAACATAATATGTTATATTGTAATAAGTAGGTAAGTTACTAACCTCAAAATATTTGTATACAAAGCTAGTCCTATAAATTTGTCAATCATCAAATGATTTTACTATTGTAGTACAGTATGATGTTAAGTATATCTTATTATTAATATAAAATATTTTTTTAATTCATAACTACAATTTTTCCACATTTCATTAGAAAATAATTTGCTGTAAAGTAAGTTTTATAAGGCAGTGTTTAATGCCATGATATTAGAAAACGTCGCGAATTCCATTTTCGATAAACTTTTTGTTTATTTTACTTGTTTTATATTTGTAATAAACAATTTCACGATAAATTTACACTGTTAGCATGTAAAATTTTCCCCCATTTTGAGTACAATTTTGCGCCACCAGATGTCATAATATGCTTATTTGACGGATTCCAATACTAATATATTGTAACGAATCTAAGCAGGCTGGTTGCAGCCTTGATTCGTTGGCTTAACATGGATCACGCAGCCTTGAGCGCGAAGAAATATTCTGGTTGACAACAATAAGAAAACCCGCCACCATGGATATAAAATGACCAGGAAAGTTCATATAGGCAAGAGCAAGTATGAAACACCAGAGAGTCACGTATACATTCTCAACGAGAGCAGACGTGAAAAGTGCGACAAGAAATAAATAGACCACCAGCGAGTTAAAAGTTCTTCGAGTGACCTAGTGCAAATAATCTTCCAGTACCAAGTGACAAACAGTGTGGAAGATATTTGAAAGTGACAGACGAGATCTTCGAGTGATTAAGTGCAGATAATCTTCTGGTGCAAAGTGACAGACAGTGTGGAAGATATCTGCAGGTGGCAAATAAATACTACCACCACAGACATATAGTGGACCCAGTGAACAATATACGTGCCACAGACATATGGTGGACACATAGTGGTCAAGCAGTGGTCAAGTAGTAACGAAGTGTTGGTCAACAAAAATTGACCAACGGTCAAGCAAAACTGACCAACGGAAAAATAGACAAAAAGCGAACAGTGAAATTAAAGTGAGGAACAATAATTGTCCAAAGCATGTAAACGGTTGTCACTGTTGTGAAAGAATAGATAAATAAAAATATTTACCAAAGTTACCAACGAGTTTTGTTACACTGGTGTCAGGTGTGGGGTGTAACGATGACGACAAAACTGTTGAAGGATTTGGTAAAGGCGGACCTCAAACGCGAGCTGGAGAAAAGAAGCATGGAAACATCAGGAACGAACGATGTATTGCGAAAGCGGCTCAGAGAGGCGCTAGTGGCGGAGGACGAAGACCCAGAAAGCTTTCCGTTCGCTGTGTCGGACAGCGGAGTCGATGATAATGCACTCTCGCTGATGATGACAATGATGCAGAGGATGGAAGAAAAGCAAGAAGAAAGCGCCAAAAATCAAAAAGAAAACGCTAAAAAGCAAGAAGAAAACGCCAAAAAGCAAGAAGAAAATACCAGAAAGATGGAAGAGACGATACTAGAAACGGTGTGCGGAACTTCTAGTATAATAGAAGAAAAGATGGGGGTGCTCGATGGACGACTCGACACCCTAGAAGAAAACGCCAAAAAGCAAGAAGAAAATACCAGAAGGATGGAAGAAAAGCAAGAAGAAAACGCCAAAAAGCAAGAAGAAAATACTAGAAGGATGGAAGAACGAATAGAAATGCTAGAAGGAAGACGTTCTGTTCCGGTTGTTGAAGTCAGAAGTGCAACCGAGATAGAGAGAGAGACAACCACCTCCAGCATGAGAGTCAAACCTCCGACGTTTGACGGAAACGTGGCCTGGTCGACCTACCACAAACAATTTGAGGCGGCTGCAAGAGCCAATGGATGGTCTGAGAGCGACAAAGTCATCTCTCTGGTGGTAGCCTTGCGCGGGGATGCCTTAAACATTCTGCAGGCAATCCCAGCAAGTCAACAAAACGACTACCACCTGTTGGTCTCCCGATTGGAGTTACGGTACGGTGATGCTCACCTCCAACAAGTATACCACGCACAGCTGAGGAACCGTAACCAGAAGAACGGAGAAACGCTTCAACAGTTCCAAGCCGATGTTGCGCGCTTAATACGATTGGCATATCCGACAGCACCAGAGTCGTTCCTAGAGCAATTGGCGGTACAAACGTTCATTGATGGTTTACGAGACGGCGAAACTCAGCAGGGCTTGAGGCTGGCGCGATCGAAGACCATAGACGACGCGCTTGCTCATGCCATGGAATTTGAAGCCGCCAAGCAAGCATCACGAGGTCACGAACGTGTCCGGACTGTGGCGGAAGAAACCGAGAGCTCCGAAGATCGCATGACAGAGTTGGTGCGGAGAATTCTCCGGGAGACCGGCCGCCAAAAGAATCCCCAAGAACCGTGGCGACCCCGTTGTTGGAACTGCGGTGAACGAGGCCACATACGGCGCAACTGCCCGAAAACCGGTGAAAAACAGAAGCCGGAAAACTAAAGAAGGTTGACGAGAAGGAGCGAACGTCGACCTGGAGAAAGTATGCTCCGGAGATTACTATCCATGCCGTGTCACCTCAAGACCGCGCGGCCAGCATATTTGTCGATGGGAACGTCGCTGGCCAGACCATCCAGTTACTGGTGGACACAGGTGCGATGAAATCAATTATACGTCCTGGTGTTGTACACAAAGCCACGAGGCTATTGCCAGCGACAGTTATGCTCAAGACAGCGACCGGTGACAGGATCTCGACGCATGGATCGACGACGATGACTATCGGCATTGGAAACCAGAAGCTCGACCATGAAGTACTGGTGGCTGACATCTCCGACGATTTCATCCTAGGTATGGATCTCCTGCGGAAATTTGGTTTTGCACTAGACCTGAAAGAAGGTGTCCTGAGAGTTGGTGACGAGGAACTTCCCCTACATCCCGGGGAGGACTCGGTGGCCAGAGTATGGCTCCAGGAAGACGTCACACTGCCAGAACGAAGCGATATGATGATACGAGCCGGTCTGGATGGAGATCTTCGGGCAGGAAGTGTGCGAGTAGTTGAACCTGTCTACGACAAGTCGGTTCGTAACGGCGTGCTAGTGGGAAAAACACTAGTCAGGGTTGGAGAGACGGTACCGGTGAGAATTATGAACGTTAACTCGACACCGGTGACCCTGAAGAAGAACACCCTGCTGGGACAGTGTGTGCAAGCCTCCCGAATTTCCAGATGTGTAGAGGACGTACCACGGCCAACCGTCGCAAGAAACATTGAAAAATTGGCGACCATGATTATCGGCTCGTGTGAGAACCTTGACATTGCACAGTCAAGAGAAGTGCGAAGATTAATCCACAGCTATTCGGACGTTTTCGCACTCGACGATGAGCAACAAGGGCGAACCGATGTGGTACGTCATAAAATTGACACGGGAGATGCCAGGCCGATACGACAACGACCGAGACGTCTTCCATTGACGAGACGAGATGAAGCTGAGACGATCGTCACGGACATGGAGAAGCAGGGAGTCATAGAGCCATCAAGCAGTCCATGGGCATCACCGGTGGTTCTGGTCGGCAAGAAGGACGGCTCAACCCGATTTTGTGTGGACTATCGGCGCCTTAACGACGTGACCAAGAAAGACAGCTACCCACTTCCCCGTATCGATGACACACTAGATACGTTGTCAGGATCTCAGTGGTTCTCGACCTTAGATCTGAAGAGCGGCTATTGGCAGGTCGAAATGGACCCTCAAGACCGCGAGAAGACAGCGTTCACAATCGGCACAGGGTTATGGCAATTCACGGTCATGCCCTTCGGGTTGTGTAACGCACCGGCTACCTTCGAGCGCCTGATGGAGACCATTTTGAGGGGTCTGTCATGGAAGACCTGTTTGGTATACCTCGACGATGTGATTGTGGTTGGTCGCACGTTCGGAGAACACCTAAAGAACTTGGAAGAGGTGTTCCGAAGACTACGTGGAGCCAACCTGAAGTTGAGTCCGAAGAAGTGCCACATATTCCGGACGAAAGTGAAATATCTTGGACATGTTGTGTCTCGAGAAGGAGTGGAAGCCGACCCTGAGAAGATTAAAGCCGTGCAAGAGTGGCCAACACCGAAAGACAAGCACCAAGTTCGGAGCTTTCTTGGACTATGCACGTACTACCGACGTTTCGTCCCTGGCTTTGCGAACATTGCAAAGCCCTTGACAAGATTGACTGAAGATGGACGGGAATACGTCTGGAACAACGAGTGCGAAGAAGCTTTCCGACACCTGCAACGCGCTCTGGTAACGGCACCGATACTGAGCTATCCACGCACAGAAGAGAAGTTCATACTGGATACCGACGCAAGTAATCTGGCTATTGGTAGTGTGCTGTCCCAGATTCAAGACGGGCACGAGAAAGTCATTGGCTATTTCAGCAAAGTCCTGTCAAAGGCTGAAAGAAATTATTGCGTAACTAGGAAAGAGCTGCTGGCAGTAGTCAAGTCAATAGAACACTTCCACAAGTATTTATATGGCCGAAGATTCTTGTTGAGAACAGATCATGCTGCGTTGAAGTGGCTCCTGCAATTTAAAAACCCCGAGGGACAGGTTGCCAGATAGATCGAGCGGTTGCAGGGATACGACTTCGACACCGAACATCGAGCGGGCACCATCCACCGGAATGCCGATGCCCTCTCCAGAAGACCGTGTCCAGAAGATTGTCAACATTGTTCTCGCCAAGAAGTGAAGACTTGCTGCATTTCAAGAACCACCCTGGTGAACGACGAGTGGTTGCCCAATGAAGTTAGGCGGGAACAAGAAGCGGATCCGGAACTGAAGATAGTGCTAGAGTGGAAACGGGACGTGAGAAGACCAGCCTGGGAGGCCGTCAGTTCGTCCAGTAGAGTGCTGAAGGCATATTGGGCCCAATTGAACTCTCTGGAGGTGGAGGACGGTCTCTTGAAGAGAAGACTGGAAAATGAAGACGGCACGAGCGTAAGATCTCAATTGGTGATACCGAGAAGCCGAGTGCCGGATGTGCTGCGACAACTTCACGATGGGGCCTCGGGAGGCCATTTCGGCGTGAAGAAGACCCTGGAAAAAGTCCGAGAGAGGTTCTATTGGGTCAACTGCAAAGAGGACGTCAAAGAATGGTGCCGCAAATGCCGATTGTGTGCCGCTGGAAATGGACCCTTGGGAAAGAGGAGAGCACCCATGAGGCAATACAACGTGGGGAGTCCAATGGAGAGAGTGGCAATAGACGTAGCCGGACCATTCCCCGAGAGCGACGATGGAAATAAATACATCCTGGTGGCGATGGACTACTTCACTAAATGGGTGGAAGCATATGCGCTCCCGAACCAAGAAGCGACGACTGTGGCAGAGGTGCTTGTCAAAGAATTCTTCAGTCGGTTTGGAGTGCCAATGGAACTGCATTCAGATCAGGGCCGAAACTTTGAATCCGCCCTCTTCGGTGACGTGTGCCGGTTGCTTGGAATTCGCAAAACACGAACTACGCCGCTGCACCCACAGTCTGATGGAATGGTGGAACGCATGAATAGGACGATGGGAAAGTACCTAGCTAAAGTTGTTTCCGATCACCAACGAGACTGGGACCGGTACTTGCATCTGTTTCTGATGGCTTATCGCGCGTCAGTTCACGAGACTACCGATCAAACACCGGCCAGCGTGATGCTTGGACGTGAACTGCGACTGCCTTGCGACTTAGAGTTTGGACGACCACCTGTGGAAGAAGAAGTCGTAGGAGACAGCTACGCCGCAAAACTGAAACAGAAGCTGGACGATATACATCAACGAGTCCGCAAGAACAGCCAACTGGCCAGTGATCGAATGAAGAGTCGATACGACGTGCGAGCGCAAGATGGTGGATTTCAATCAGAAGATTTGGTTTGGCTGTATGATCCACGGAGACGACGTGGCCTGTCGCCAAAGCTACAACAAGATTGGAAAGGCCCATATCTAGTAATGAAGCGAATAAACGATGTCGTCTATCGTGTGCGGAAGTTGCCACAAGGGAAACCAAGAGTAGTGCATTCCAATCGACTGGCGCCTTACGAAGGAGACTATGCCAGGACGACTGAACAAGACCACCAGGCCAGAAGAATCGTCGGGCAAACAACGATCAAGGACGACCGACAGAAGTTTGAAAATTTCATGGCCGACTTCTCTGGGACCAGAAAGGCCCGTTTTGGTGTAACCAAGGAAGAACGACAGGACCTTTTTGGTGTCCCCGACAGCTACTCACTCGCTCACTGTGTCTCTGCGGACCTGCGCATGTCCAGAAGGATTGCGGGTGAGTTCCGACGACGATTTGGTTGCCAAGAGGAACTATGGAGACAAGTCCCTGCGGTCGGTAGGGTACTACGGCTGCTAGAACAGTGCCGTCCTATCTACTATTTGGTGACGAAACGATTGGTCTACCAGAAACCTACATACGTGGATCTGTGGAACACCCTAATGGAGTTAAAGGCCAACCTACTTCATGACGGTGTCAAGAAATTAGCGGTCCCTAAGCTGGGCTGTGGGCTCGATCAGTTGGATTGGAGAGTCGTACGAAACATGCTGGAAGTAATCTTTGAAGATACTGAAGTGAACATCCTGGTATGCAGTTTCGGGCTGAAAACGCACATGAGCCAACAGAAGAGTGTAGACTGCTATTTCTACCCAAGAGGAACATGCAGCCGAGGCGAGAGATGCCACTATCGACATGACCCCTTCTTTCGTGCTTGTAATCTGTCCTGGGACAGGACAGGTCTAAGAGGGAGGCAATGTAACGAATCTAAGCAGGCTGGTTGCAGCCTTGATTCGTTGGCTTAACATGGATCACGCAGCCTTGAGCGCGAAGAAATATTCTGGTTGACAACAATAAGAAAACCCGCCACCATGGATATAAAATGACCAGGAAAGTTCATATAGGCAAGAGCAAGTATGAAACACCAGAGAGTCACGTATACATTCTCAACGAGAGCAGACGTGAAAAGTGCGACAAGAAATAAATAGACCACCAGCGAGTTAAAAGTTCTTCGAGTGACCTAGTGCAAATAATCTTCCAGTACCAAGTGACAAACAGTGTGGAAGATATTTGAAAGTGACAGACGAGATCTTCGAGTGATTAAGTGCAGATAATCTTCTGGTGCAAAGTGACAGACAGTGTGGAAGATATCTGCAGGTGGCAAATAAATACTACCACCACAGACATATAGTGGACCCAGTGAACAATATACGTGCCACAGACATATGGTGGACACATAGTGGTCAAGCAGTGGTCAAGTAGTAACGAAGTGTTGGTCAACAAAAATTGACCAACGGTCAAGCAAAACTGACCAACGGAAAAATAGACAAAAAGCGAACAGTGAAATTAAAGTGAGGAACAATAATTGTCCAAAGCATGTAAACGGTTGTCACTGTTGTGAAAGAATAGATAAATAAAAATATTTACCAAAGTTACCAACGAGTTTTGTTACAATATTATAAAATTCTTTGTATGCTTTTATGTATGTATGTTTGTGCTAATTTAACTTAAAGTCTATTTGCTGTTTTATTCAAGTTTTTAAATACATTTTTAATTAATTGAAAATTTTATTGATTCTCTACTAGTAACAAAATGTGAAATTTTTTTGCATTATAGCGTATTGGCGGAATCCTAATAATACCAGGCCGATTTCACTTCGCGGAGAGGGTGGTGGGTATAAAAAATCATAAATTCTTATCTCTGGACCTACTGAACCGATTCTAAAAATTCTTTCACTAATAGAAAACTACACTCCCTGAGTGATATAGATTATATTTTATTTTCATAAATTTCTCGCAGGGGGGTAATTTCTGTAGTATAATAGCAAAACGTAAATCTGAAATCCTTTTCTTTTTATCGTATCGGCGGAATTCTACTAATATTATAAACACCGCAAGATCGACTTCGCTTCGCAGGAGGAGAATTTCTCGCAGGTGGGGATAATAAATCATAAATCGAAATATATGTGAGCGAAGACACGGGTAGCGGCTAGTAAAGTAGTAACCACTTTTTAGTGATTAGTTCAATATTTTTGTTTTCGTATCTACGTAACGTTTTGTAACAAAATTAATGCAATTCCCAATTTTTGACATGTGCAGCAGTCAGGTAATTTTTACCTGGAAAGTATTCCGAAGTTAATGATATTTTGGTATGTTTTTTGTGGGTACTCTGTGGAGTAGAATCTGAGTTTTTGACCTCGAGGACCCTGTGCTAACGTGGGGGAGCCAAAAAACCACGAAATTTTACCACCTTTTTTGCATTTTTCGAAATCTCTCAGAAACGGTCGATTTAAGCAATTCATTCACTATGTAATGTTTTAAAGAAGATTACATTTCCTACAATTTGTGGGAATGAAAATTATAGGAAATGTAATCCTCTTTAAAACATTACATAATGAAAGAATTGCTTAAATCGACTATTTCTGACAGATTTCGAAAAAAGCAAAAAAGGTGGTAAAATTTCGTGGTTTTTCGGCTCCCCCCACGTTAGCACAGGGTCCTCGAGGTCGAAAACTCAGATTCTACTCCACAGAGTACCCGCAAACAACACACCAAAATATCACTAACTTCGGAATACTTTCCAGGTACCTAACCCCCTTCATTTATTACCTGTCGCTTGGACTAATGTTGAAATTGAAAGAACCGATAACTGCACGTCTTAGCCAACTGAGCTAGTGTAGCATACCTACTGCCAGATTGGGTCGTGTGAAGCAGGGTTGTTACGGATGCAAAAATTTAGACATCCGAGGATGCAGATGCGGATGCGGATTATTAGAAGTTCACATCCGCGGATGCGGATGCGATGCGGATGCGGATTTTGGGATTTTAAAAGGATAATTATTTAAATTTTAAGTGCATAAATAACTCAAAATCAATTTAATTTTAACTTTTTATTTATTTAATCATATTTTTAGCACGTGCCACTCTGGCTCCGCCCACTTTCTTTACATGTAGTTACTTGTTGATGTGAATCTGCATCCGTAAAAACTCCGCATTGATCGATGCGGATGTGAATGCGGATGCAGATGTCTGAATTAATGCGAATATTCCGCATTTACGGATGCGGATGCGAATATTCGTAACACCCCTTATGTGAAGCACCCGATTTATGTCCGTCGGCTCCCAGCAGAATGTGCAGGGCCGTAGCTAGGGAGGGGCAATGCCCTACCTTAAAACATCCAGTGCCCTACTTTAAGGAATTATAAATAAGCCGCAAAGACTGTCACGACAGAATGACAGACTTGTTCTATATGACATTTGGAAAAACAAGATTAAATTCGTTGGATCTAAATAAAGTTCTTCGGAAATTTGATAACATGGGGCAAGTTCTGTATTTTTTTTTTTTTTTGATTAAATTGTAAATCATTGTTTTTTTGCTTTTGTAATTTGATATCACCAGATGAGGTGGGCAATCCAATTAATAAACTATAGTCTTTTGCTTCAGCCCTACTTTAAACTTTCAGTGCCCTATTTTGAATTCAGCTCTAGTTACGGCCCTCAGAATGTGTCGTGTGTAAACCAAAATAAAAGAATATTTTATCCTTTTAAAAGACATTTTGACTCCTGAAGATAGTTTAGTGTAATCGTCAACGTGCTGGCCTTTGGATCAAGCTGTTGTGGATTCGAATCCCACCTCGCTCATTATGTGATGTCGTTTAGTTTTAATTAATGCTGTTATTAGTGTATTTGCCATATGGCACATACACTATTGGCGTCGGTCGGATGGCGGGACCTAGGGGTCGGACCAAAATTTCTCGACGTTTCATAGCCTCCTGAACACTTTGGCACCATTTTTGGAAATGTTTATATATATATTTATATATATGTGTGTGTGTGTGTGTGTTCGCGGCATAACTCTCGAAAGACTTAAATGATTTGAACGAAATTTGGTACACACGTTGGAATCCATCACCGCACGGAACGTATTTAAAATGGGCCCAATCGGACTATTTTAAGGGTAGTTTTAGGGGTTGAAAAAAGTTTTTGGGCCCAAAAATACCGAAAAAAAATTTCAGAATTGCTTCAAAATTGAAATTTAACCTTTTAGTAAAAATCAAAATGTGCTGCTAAAATTTTAATAAAATCGGCCCGATAGGACCGGACTTAAAAATTTTATGAAAACACTAGTTTTGCGGATAGTGATTTACTTACTGAAGGGTGTATTTAATTTGGTACAGATGTTGCAATGATAATAATATTGAAATTAAGAAAAAAATATTATTTTAAGGGATGTATTAAGGGGTTGAATTTTTTATTTTGTCCAAAAACAAACTTAAGTTCACGTATTAAAGCCACAAGGCCTGTATTAGCAAATACACTATATTGTCGGCAGGGTTTTGGCACTGTGACCCGAGTTTTTTATGTAATAAAGACGCTAATTTCCTAAGTTGTCGAGCGTCAATAATCTACAATAAATAAATTTATTTTGACTCCCTTCTTGAAGTCGGTTAAAAAAAATTTAATCATTTTTTCTTTCACATTTTTTAGTGTCATCATTGTATCAGAACTGCATATTAAGTAAACAATTTTTTTAGTTTTTCAAAATTTTCCGAAAAAAATTTCCGGGTTGTAATCTTTCTAAGAACGCTTTTCAGAGGTATCTGAGCAATGAGGCTATAAAAATAGCTGGCAGTTTGTAATAGACAACGCCACCTATGACCTAAACAATAGAAGAGTTGTTTTGTTAAATAGAATAAAGAAAACCCGTTTGCTCTACATATTTTAATAAATATTCTTATGAGAAATGTTTACATATTGCGGTAAGCAAATTGTTAAAAATAACCACAAAATACCAAACCATTTAAAAATTCTTAACGTAGATACCTATGTTTCGCCAACCAAGTTGGCATCATCAGGAGATGATTAATTAATCTAAAGACTAAAACCCAATGGTTAAAATAATGTAAACTACCTCCTATTACGAGAACCTAATGATCCATTGATAACTATTTTTATAAATCATAAAATAGACTACCTGTAAATGAACACTTTAAGGCGTCTAGTTGTCTAACTAATTTCATAAATCCCCGACTTTTCTTTGACGTCTATTTTCTCCTTAGGATTCCCTAATTTTTCTTTCAAACTGTTCCTTGAAGAGTATACAATTTTTAAGTCTACTTCTTTAAATACCTTATTTAACCCCCTGGTGAAACGAGGTTCATAAGGAATGGATACAAATTTAGAAATTTGACTACCAATTCGAAAAGTCGAAGAGTTTTCCAGAGTTTCCTTAAATCTACGTTTTCTAATCATTATCTAAGATCTACAGTATAATCGTTACACAGAGCTATGTCCTTAATTACCGTATTACATATAATATTGTTTTAAAAAGTATAACAAATAAACATGCGAAACAAAAATTCAAATTTAAAATTGTACGTAACATTAAATTATCCAAAGATTCATACATCAACAATGGGTTTGACACACTATATTGAAAGTGGCTGTTTTTTCACGGATATCATTGAACTCCAAACCAACATCAATTTTTGGTAGGAATTTTGAAGCGTTTATTATTTTTGAAATTATACTTCTTTTGGCACGTTGTGGAAAATTGATGAGAGTGAAGAGAGATTTACGTGTTTTTTTAACACGCGTTGCGAGCACCTTCCATACCGAATAAAAAAAAATCCGTCTAGGAATACACAGAAAAAATGTCCTAAAGTCTAAACGATGATTTTTGTTCTATCTCGATAACATGAGACATTTTTAAATTATAGGCATTTAAGTCCAAGCGAATTTAATGAAAAATTGCCTAATAGAAGAAAAAAACTGATTTTTAAATGAACTTAAATGTTTACTAGTGTACCCGTGCAAAACTTTTTTGCGACGACTTAACACTGTCTTCAAAGAACAATGGTTTAGTAAAGGCTATCGCCAAAAAAAAATGTTGCCAACACAAACCTTTTTTCTCTGTAAATGAATATATATATATATATATGTGTGTGTGTGTGTATATATAAATATAATATGAATCACTTTATTAAGAAAACAATAAGAAATATATATTTCAAGCTTTCTCAATATCATTGTGTATACGAACGCGTGAGTAAAACACATAACCTAGCTTTTAACGATATGTTTTTAATATAATTTTTGATAAATATTTTTGATTCAAACATAACTTTAAAGTGTACGTAAAATAGTAGTTTTTTAGAAGCTATAGAACGTATCTATCAGTGTAATACTTACGTACGAATGATCTTCAGAAAAAAATCGATGAGTTTGTCGGTATTTGAAAAACATCATTTTTTCTTCCAAGTTGCCAATCACTTTCTTCGTATTTCAGCTTATATTATAAGGCACGAATATGAATATCTTTTTTCAGGTGTAGTTATAGAAGTATTGCAACACTGAGGTAACCTCCCTTCATTATAATGTCGTTGTCAATGGACGTTTTGTCAATATAAAAAACTATTAATAATGTGTCTAAACTAAGTACTATATTTAAAAGAGAAAAAAAATTTGCACGTACATATACATCTTTATTGTTTAATTTTAAATACTTCTGGAAATTTTGTCAATATAACCCTATTAAAATCTGGGCTCTAAAAATTAAAATGTACAACTGTCAAGTTGTTTCATTGTTTATTGTTTGCATAGCCTATCCACGACATGCGTACATATTTGCATTTCTCTCACACTCATGTATCGTGAACGCCGATGGATTTTCTCTGTTTACGTTTCTCTTCACCCCACTGCCCCCTCGTCATTTTTACTATTATCGCTTGAAATCACCCCTTTTAAAGAAATTTCACAAAAAAAAAAATAGCGATAACATATCTGTGGACTAAAGGCCTCAGTTTAAAAAAAAATTATGTCAATCGGTTGAGCAGGGGTTGCTGGCGGATTGTCTAGAGAAATAGGACTTGTGTTTTAAATATATAGATAACTTGAGCAATTTTTAAGTTATCGAGATAGGACAAAAACCATCGTTTAAGCTTAAAGTATTAAATTTTCTATGGACTCCTAGACAGATCTTTTTTTATTCGGTATGGAAGGTGCTCGTAACGCGTGTTAAAAAAACACATAAAACTCTATGATGATTTCAACTTTGACTGGCTATAGCTTCTCAATTTTTAAAAATATCGATATGGGACAAAAATCACGATTTAGAGCGTTTTTTACTTAATGAAAATGTGTATTTTCAATTTAAAATCCGATGAAGAACACAATAAATAAAGCTATTGAAAAGGACATTACTTTTTAACAGTTGGTTTCCAAGGCTACAAAAAGCGCGTGATTTTCAAAAAGCTGTAGCGCGCTTACTATTTGTACCACAGACAATTTGTAGGAATGAAAATTTTAGGAAATGTAATCCTATTTAAAACATTACATAATGAAAGAATCGTGTAAGTCGACCGTTTCTGAGATATTTCGAATCGTTTAAGTCGACCGTTTCTGAGATATTTCGAAACTGACTTCCGAAAAGCTTGCAAAATTATATTCAAGAGGGGATGGCGGGGGAAGCACAGGGTGGATAACCGGGGACTTTTGTAAAAATACATGTCTAAAGGTATTCTACCATCTGTGAAAAATCCAGCTCTTTGGGAATTATTTGCGACATTGATTTTCGAAATAGAAATTCCTTCTAACTTCGAAGACCAATTATATTTTTGACTTCTTTTCACCACATAGGTTACAAAACAACGGAAAACCACTAGTCTTAGAATATATACAAATTAAAAAAAAAAACTATGCTGGAAAAAACAATTTCCTACAAATAGATTACAGAAGTTTTATCAATGTAAAACTGATAATTTGTTCATTAATTATTACCATTTAGGGCAGTGCCAGAAACGACGGTTTTAACCGAAGTATTTAACGAGTCGGTTCCCAAGTCGATAGGTCGTTTAATATAGCATAATAGCGTAAACTGTAAAACACATACAACTGTTTTAAAACCGCCGCACGAAACGCACCGAACGGCACAGCTGTGTGTGTTTTACACTATTATGCTATATTAAACGACCTATCGACTTGGAAACCGACTTGTTAAACGCTTCGGTTAAAACAGTCGTGTCTATCATTCTGTACCCTTAAACGAAATTATTTACAAAACAAAAGTTTATCAATCAGTCAACTGCATTTCAACACTTAAAAACTGACCGATTGTTTAGTTTAACAATGTAGTTAGTTACTGAAATAATATTGTATTTAAACTCTGTCTGAACAATCGGCTTTGAATGACTACATATTTTATAGTAGCATAACTTGCTTTTTTAGACGCGATCTTAGCGAAGCTAGAAGCGCCTATATACACTCGTTTTGTCTGTCAATCTGTGAATCTGTAACGGATTTTTTGTACCAGTCGTACAGCCCAAACGGGTTAACCGATTGTTAAAAACTTTTTTTTGATCGATTCCTCTCGGGGTCTAACGTCGCCCGATTTTTAAATTTTGGCCCCAGAGGGGAGCAAATTAGAAAAAACGGTGTTTTTTGCTTATAGTTCGCTCAATTCAAGTCAGATCGATTCGAAACCTGTCTTAAACGAAAGAGCAGAAAATTCTAGATAGATTTTATGTATAATATTGTGTCAAAACAGTTTTTTTATACAGATTTATATGCAAATTAAAATTTATAAATGCGTTTTTATCTAATAAATCGCGAACTTGTTTCGGTTGTCCTTGTCTGTTGCACAGTGTGATATGGATATTGGAAGATAGCGTATGCTCTGACTTACAATAAAAACGGGTGGGGCATTTTAATATAGTCATTCAATTTTTTGACTGGTGATTGTTGATTTTTGTGTTTAAAAATCATGGCCTACTGAGTTAAAATGACCTGTAACTAATTATTGAGGTCGGTCGGATGGCGGGACCTAGGAATCGGACCAAAATGTCTCGATGTTTCATATCTTCCTGAACAATTTGGCTTTCTCTGTCTGTATGTCCGTTTGTCAGTTTATAACTCGAGAACCACTGATCCGATTTACGTGAATTTTTTTCAAGTGAATAACTTTTTATGCGACAGTTAGTTTTAAAATATTCTGGCATCACGCAAAAGCAATCGAACTGATTCTCAAATAAAAACGTATGTTCTGGCATCACGCAAAAGCAAGTAGGCAGTAGATGCTTTGTTTTTTTGAAGCTATGCTTCTTAACGCACGTTTCCGATGGGGACCTAAATCATAAAAAGTGAAACGTCACGTCACGAAAAAGTGTAACGTAACTTTTGTAAAAATTATCCGATCCTTTTGAAAATTAATATTTGAGAGTTTTATAGGATACAAAAAAAGTGGCGTCAGAATTCAAAATGGCGGCCAAATTATGTACTTTTTTGAAAAATTTATCCGATTCTTTTGAAAATTGATATCTGTGAGTTTTATAAGACACAAAAAAATAAAATGACGTCATATTTCAAAATGGCGGAAATATGTAGTACTCCTTTGTAAAAATTATCCGATCCTTTTGAAAATTGATATTTGAGAGTTTTATAAGACACAAAAAAAATAAAATGACGTCAGATTTCAAAATGGCGGCCGTAAGTACATTTTTGTAAAAATTATTCGATCCTTTTGAAAATTGATATTTGAGAGTTTCATAGGTCACAAAAAAATAAAATGACGTCAGATTTCAAAATGACGGCCATATGTACTTTTTTGTAAAAATTATCCGATCCTTTTGAAAATCTGTATTTGAAAGTTTCATAGGACACACAAAAATAAAATTATGTCAGATTTCAAAATGGCGGCCGTATGTACTTTTCTGTAAAAATTATTCAATCCTTTTGAAAATTGATATTTGAGAGTTTCATAGGTCACAAAAAAATAAAATGACGTCAGATTTCAAAATGGCGGCCATAAGTACTTTTTTGTAAAAATTATCCGATCCTTTTAAAAATCGGTAATTGAAAGTTTCATAGGACACAAAAAAATAAAATTATGTCAGATTTCAAAATGGCGGCCGTATGTACTTTTCTGTAAAAATTATCCGATCCTTTTGAAAATTGATATTTGAGAGTTTCATAGAACACAAAAAAAAAATGAAGTCAGATTTCAAAATGACGGCCATATGTACTTTTTTGCAAAAAAGATCCGATCTTTTTGAAAATCGGTATTTGAGAGTTTTATAGGACACAAAAAATATAAAATGACGTCATATTTTGAAATGGAGACCATATGTAGGCGAAATGTTACAATTACCACAAAACACCAAACCATAACAAACACTCTTGACGTACGTTTCGCCAACCAAGTTGGCATCATCAGGAGATGATTAAAACTTTTAATCATCTCCTGATGATGCCAACTTGGTTGGCGAAACGTACGTCGAGAGTGTTTGTTATGGTTTGGTGTTTTGTGGTAATTGTAACATTTCGTATCTTTACACCAAAGGTTCCACCATTTTTTATTGACCATATGTAGGTACTTTTTTGCTAAAATTATCCGATCCTTTTGAAAATTGATATTTGACAGTTTTACAAGACACAAAAAAATAAAATTACTTCAGATTTCAAAATGGCGCCCGTATGCACTTTTTTGTAAAAATTATCCGATCTTTTTAAAAATTAATATTTGCGAGTTTTATAGGACGCAAAAAAATAAAATGACGTCATATTTCAAAATGGCGGTCATAGGTATATGCTTCTTTGTAAAAATTGTCCGATCCTTTTGAAAATTGATATTTGAGAATTTAATAAGACACAAAAAAATAAAATGGCGTCAGATTTCAAAATGGCGATCAAATAATAACTTTTTAATTGTATTATTTATATCTTTGTTAAATTCGGTTTTATATACAATGCGTAAGAAGCATAGCTTCTGTCGGGTGTCTTACGACACATTATGACTTTTTTTATTTAGCTGGTTCCGAGTTACGCTTAATAGTCAACCGTTGCTATGGAAAATTGTTTAAAAAATTCACTGTACTATTTTTTCTATGTAATCCAATACATATTTATATTAGGTTTTATGGCTCATAGCCTACTACAAAATTATAAATCTTCTCAGTGTTATTTCCCTATGTTCGATAAAACCGTTTACACACAGTACCTACATGAATATCGAGCCTTGTAATTCTTGAATTACTTGTATGCTCCAAAATTTTTATCGCAAATCATTCAAGCGACCGAACTACAAATCTCTCCGAATTTTTTTTTATTTTAAGTCATCTCACAATTTATTTTTAAGCTCATCTTCATGTTCTGTCTGTGGCGAAGGTCCGTCCGCACTTTGGTAAAGTTTTGCAATAATCGATTGAACTATGGCTTCTAATTCTTTTTTCTGTTCTTTGTATTCTCTAGCTTCCGTATCTTGATTTTCTTCTAACCATTTGATTTTCTCGTCGATAACTTCTTCCATTTTCGTTTTTTCGTCACCTGATACTTTAACATCCAATAATTTTTCTTTACCGTCCAACAGGCTCTTAAATGAATAAGCATAACTTTTCAATTCGTTTCTGGCTTCGATACGCTCCTTCAGTTCCTTATCATCGTAGGCGAATTTCTCTGCGTCTTTGATCATTATTTCAATGTCTTTCGGAGTCAAACGATCGTTCGTAATACCGACCTTTACACGGTTTCCGGTGTCTTTGTCCTCTGCCGATACTTGTAAAATATCGTTGGCATCGATTTCGAAAGTGACTTCGATTTGAGGAATGCCTCGTAGCGCTGGCGGAATACCTGTCACTTCGAATTTGCCAAGAAGATGGTTGTCTTTGGTCATAAGACGTTCTCCTTCATACACTTGGATCGTCACCGTATTTTGATTATCTGATGTAGTTGAGAATATTTGAGATATCTTGGTGGGAATGACAGTGTTACGAGGAATCAATTTAGTCATAACACCGCCTACTGTTTCAAAACCTATCGTTAATGGAGTGACATCCAAAAGTACATTGGCGTCTGTGTCCTGCTCGCCGGAGAGAACACCAGCTTGCACGGCTGCTCCGTAAGCGACTGCCTCAGCCGGATCAATACTCTGAGATGGTTCTTTGCCATCGAAGAATTCTTTGACGAGTTGTTGTATTTTCGGTATACGCGTCGAACCTCCGACCAGTACAATTTCATCGACGTCTTTTTTGTTCAGGCCGGCATCTTTTATGACTTTTTGAACGAGTTTTATTGTCCTGCGAAACAAGTCCATGTTCAATTCTTCAAACTTGGCTCTGGTCAATGTCTCCATGAACTCGTCTCCTTCGAAGAACGATTCGATTTCAATTCTAACTTTACGAACAGTCGACAATACAAGTTTTGCTTTTAGAACTTCAGTACGCAATCTTTGGACGGATCTGTTGTCTTTACTAATATCCTTGCCCTTCTTCAGCTTGTACAGTTTAATGAAGTGATCAATAACGCGTTGATCGAAATCTTCACCGCCCAAATGCGTGTCTCCGTTCGTGGCGACGACTTCAAATACTCCGTGGTCGATGGTCAGAAGCGACACGTCAAAAGTTCCACCTCCCAAATCGTATACGAGCACATTTTTCGCTCCTTCCTTTTTATCGAGACCATAATTTGCAATGGCCGCAGCTGTAGGTTCGTTTATAATTCGCATCGCCACAAGACCGGATATAGTAGCGGCGTCTTTAGTTGCTTGACGCTGGGCATCGTTGAAGTAGGCCGGTACTGTTATAACAGCATGTGTCACTTTTTTGCCTAGATACTGTTCAGCTGTCTCTTTCAATTCGCCAAGAATCATAGCCGATATTTCTTCTGGCGCGAACATTTCTTCACCTTGTGAAGTTTCTAAAACAATGTAAGGTTTGGAGTTCTTTTCCTTAACTGTGAATGGGAAAAATTTGATATCGTGTTGCACTGTGGGATCCGACCATTCCCGACCAATTAATCGTTTAACATCGAACACTGTATTTTCTGGATATGTGGTAAGTTGCTTTTTAGCCATCATGCCTATCAAGCGTTTTCCGGTAGCCGTAAACGCTACATATGACGGTATGATACGTATTCTTTGATCATTAGCGATGATTTCAACACGACCATTTCTGTATACACCAACACTGAAATGGAAATTATTACATTTAAGCAATGAGATATCTACCGTTAGCCAAAGTTCTTTTACAACGTACGAGTATAAAATATGTGAAAAGAGCAAAATTGCTACAAACTATAAGCCATAAATTTACTTACCATGAATCTGTTGTTCCCAGATCAATTCCTACGACAGTGCCGACATCTTCATCCTTTTTATCTTCCATAGCACCTGTTAGTGCTAGGAGACAAGCTCCTAAAAACAACGCTATCCTCATTTATATTTAGTATCAATCCTATAAAAAAAACAATAAATCAAATAACAATGCAACAGTATGCACTTTTTTAAATTAAAACTTATTAAAAGATATAAATATCAAAAATAATAACGCAGCAGAATAACTACGTTTTAACCAGTCACATCATTGTCGGTAATAAATTTCTCTGTATCTTTTTTTGAATAAGTGAAGGGTCCTCCGTACGGTTTATTTGTTGAATAGTTTTACTTTTTTAGCTATTAACGTTAGATACCTAATTTCATGAGTGGAACTTTCAGGTTATTTATTTCAGTATTTTGATAATCTATTTTTTTACATTGTCAATTTTTTTTATCTTCCATAATTTTTAGACACTGAGAAAGTTTCTCACTAAGATTATTAACTTTTTACAATATCACGTCTACAGTATTATCAATTGTTTGTTCATTTTCCATATTTTCCACCAACCCACTTTATATTAGGATTATTGTCCAAAAAAATCATTGTGGACGTCATCTTTGTTTAAAAAGTTTTTAACACGCTTTTATTATCTTCACCTGTATGTATGTGTGTGTCGGAATCTTTCAAATTAATTTTCACCCACTTCCCGACGTCTGAATAATTTGACATTTTTCACACGTATTACGAACCGATGACAATACAATAATTTCATAACTTTGACCTAATGTCCTGACCAGGATCGTCAGAATAAAAAAATGCTTATTTACACTTATAAATAAAATACCTACAAGTCGGCAAGCACTGTCTAAAGCGTCGTTGGGTGGGTTGCCTGCATTACCTGCAATTAAATTTCTTTGTGTTTTTTTAGGGCCAACTTTGACTTTACTCATCATTCTAAAGATGTGAACAAAGCTATTTAAATAGTTTTTTTACAAACTACTTTTATATTCAATTTTGTTTTAAGACTAAAAAATAAAATTATAGTTTAAAAAATACTAAGTATCATTGTGAACTTAAAAGTAAAAAATAATTTTTTAATGTAAAGATTTTGTTCAACAGTGATAGGAAGTCCCCCAACTCGATATAATATTAACTTTAATGTGAAAAAAGCGTGGGGTGCCTTTTATAAAATTGTAGAAAACACCCCACGCTTTTTTTACATTAAAGTTAATCTTTGTTTTTTACGTCCATCACATATGTTAATATAATAAAGTATTGGGTAATAAGGACCAGTTAAATGTATAAATTATTTATTCTTTGCCAACGTTTCGTTGCAAATTCGCAACGAAACGTTGGCAAAGAATAAATAATTTATACATTTAACTGGTCCTTATTACCCAATACTTTATTATATTAAAGTTAATATTATATCGAGTTGGGGGACTTCCAATCGCTTTTGAACAAAATCTTTAGATTTAAAAAATATTTTTTACTTTCACATTCCTATAAAAGCGTGTTTTTTTAGTTTTTTTAATATTACTTTATTTAACCCTTTTAGTTTTTATAACGACACGACGTCACATAGATACATAACTCTAACAGTCTAACGTAGTATATAAATGTGTTAAGTATAATCAGTAAATGAATAATAAAGTTTGCCGATCAGTTTTATTAACAATTCAAAATTAAATCCTGCCTATTTTTCAACGGCTGTGTATTAAATCATAAATTCATAGCACCCGGGCGAAGCCGAACGGGACCGCTAGACAAGCTTTTATTGAAATGTACTAAAAAGAAAAGAATAATATTGATTAATAATTTAAGCTCGTAATAATAATTTATAAAAGCGTGGATTGTGACAATAAACTATAATAAAGTTTACAGTCCACACTTTATAATTCAGAACCTGACAATTATAAAATTTAATGTTATTTTTTTTTTCTTTTTAATAAATTTCAATAAAAGCTCGTCTTTAAATTTTTTATATTTATATTATATATACATATTTTGTATACAAACTTTAAAATTGATCGGATATGTGGAAGTGGTTCAAAATTGACTTGCAAGATTTGACCTAAACTGACTGACAACCATGTGAAATTGAATAAAAGCTTGCAAATACGCAAATACAATGATCAAACTTACCCAAAAAAGCATAAAGTCATATAAAGAATCTAGGTACACTTTTACATGCCACAACAAATTAATGATGGTTCAATAGCTTTATTCACAAAGTATTGGTTCACAAAGGCCTTAAATTATTGTAACTAAATAATAAATTGAAATCTCTATAGATGTAGAAATCATCAAACACTGGTGGTAAACTTTTTATCACAACAAAATTACCATCAACATATTGACAAATACCACTTCCTATTTCAGAAAAAAATTAATAAAATATGTAAAAAAATACCGTAATCAGTAATAATAATCCCACTAAAAACATAAATGTAAAAAAGGAACCAAGTTCGCTACAAAAAACAGCTTCGCCGAAAAAAGAATTGAGATCTAATAGTCAGGGGTACAGCGCCAATATTTTAAAGTGATTACTAACAGGCTGAATTTTCGTGAGTAGCTTAGTTTTGATGGGTCCCCCAAATCTCTCTCTGCAACAATTCTCGGTAGAGGTATGCAAAGTTCTGCGCAGCCGCTAAACATGTTGATTTGGCGAGTTTTTAAATTTTATACATAACACTTTGTTTTTCAGTTAAATTGCCAGATAATTTATAAAAAAACAGGAAGCTGCGCTTGTCCTACAAAAGCGATGGGTGGACTGGCGAGTCCTCCGTCCCCAACATGTAAAAATAACGAGGTTTGAAATTTTATTACTAACGGGCTAATTTTTAGTTTATTGTTTAATTAATATTTTTGAAATCGAAGGGTCAAATTGTCCTACAAATTGTCCGGTAGGGTTTTCCGGTCCTACACCCTGAAAGTGTCAGTTCCGCGAATATTCTAAACTGATTACTAACAACTTAATTTTTGTTTTTTTCTTGTGGAAATGGAGTGTAGAATACAATATAATTGGTGTCCTACAATAAAATTGGGAGATATTGATAAAAAAGCCAAAAAACTATAGTCCATTGATATGTTACATTAGGCTTGCATTTTGAGTAGGACGAGATTTTTTTTACCGTTGCGTAGGGGGGCCCAGTGTAAGTTTAAAATTGAGTTTTCAGGGTCGGCGGCCACCCCATTTAGCCGCCATTTTGAAAAGGGGTGCTAACAGGTTTTGTACTGTATTTCAGTAACGGTACATCTTACAGAAAATCTGTAGATAGGTTTTTGTTTAGAATTGAATTCTCTACAACTTTACTAGAGAAACTTTTTGTCGTAAATTGAATAATTAAAAAGATATGCTTTATAGAAGATAGAATATTTTTTAATTATTCAATTTATGACAAAAAGTGTTTCTAGTAAAGTTGCAGAGAATTCGATTATAAACAAAAAACGTATGTACTAATTTTCTGTAAGAAATACCGTTACGGAGATGTACTGCAAAACCTGTTAGCACCCCTTTTTCAAGATTGCGGCCAAATGAGGGGGCATCCAACTCCGAAAACTCAATTTTAAACTTACACCGGACCCCCTACGCAACGATAAAAAAAATCTTTTCCTGTCCAAAATGCAAGGTTAGCCTAAAAAAATGTAACATTTTAATGGACTAATATCAGAATGAGCCATGACTCATTATGTACATATTTATATAAAGTTGCTATCGTTATTTTGGTGTTTTTATTTCAGTTTCATTTATTTTCAATAATCACTAAAATAACCATAGCGACCCTATATAAATACGTAAATTACAAAAATATCAATTTACCGGATATCCAATTAAAATAATACGTTATAGTCTTTTTGTAGGACTAGCAATACCTACCAATATTTTTGTAGGACACTGCATTATTTGATCAGAGAATACACACACCTTCCAGTGTTATCTTTGTCCTACAGTTAGTAATCAGTTTAGAATATTCGTGGAACTGACATTTTCAAGGCGTAGGACCGGAAAACCCTACCGGACAATTTGTAGGACAATTTGACCCTTCGATTTCAAAAATATTAATTAAACAATAAACTAAAAATCGGCCCGTTAGTAATAAAATTTCAAACCTCGTTATTTTTACATATTGGGGACGGAGGACTCGCCAGTCCACCCATCGCTTTTGTAGGACAAGCGCAGCTTCCTGTTTTTTTATAAATTATCTGGCAATTTAACTGAAAAACAAAGTGTTATGTATAAAATTTAAAAACTCGCCAAATCAACATGTTTAGCGGCTGCGCAGAACTTTGCATACCTCTACCGAGAATTGTCGCAGAGAGAGATTTGGGGGACTCGTCAAAACTAAGCTACTCACGAAAATTCAGCCTGTTAGTAATCACTCTAAATATTGGCGCTGTACCCCTGACTATAAGTAGATGCCAAATTTTCACTTGCCAAGCTTTCACACACGATTCATTTATTTATAATATAAAACATGAAAACTTGCCAAGTGAAAACTCATGGACAGGCACTCTCGTTCTTGAAATCTCGTTCGAGTTCTCGACCATATAGGGTCGAGATCTCGAACGAGCGCGCGCGAATCATTCGTGTTGATCGTTGCGGGGCAGTGTTAAGGCCGGTTCTCACGGGGCGATTTTAGTTGATCAACTTTAGTTGATCAAATAAAATTGAACTTAAATTGAACAACTTTTCGTTCCCACGTTTAAATGAAAATTGATTGACTGTTTCAACTTCAAAATGGCGCCGAATGCAGTTTTCCGTGCAGGTCTAGGAATAATAGTCACTTTAAGGGACGAACTAAAAAAAATTTAATGAAAATGACGAAACAACGCAAAAAACGTCGTTTTTGGGTTAGACGGTGGATTTCGAGAAGATATCAAATTTAATTTTATTTTTAATGTCCGCTATAGACAGG
Organism: Mongoloraphidia duomilia; assembly: GCA_039654895.1. Classification (NCBI taxonomy): domain Eukaryota; kingdom Metazoa; phylum Arthropoda; class Insecta; order Raphidioptera; family Raphidiidae; genus Mongoloraphidia; species Mongoloraphidia duomilia. The sequence goes on from CM077526.1 coordinate 18,377,700, forward strand.
TCTTCTAACCTCATTTCACTCTTTATAATATGTAATGCATTTTCTCGGCAATCTTTATTTTTGTATGAGTCTAATTTGTGATTCCACAAACAATCGTGTTTTTGATACAACTCTAAAAAATTTAATGTTAATTTTTCTGACCACTTTCAATATTATAAATAATAATATAACACTTCGGGACACCAGACATTGACAGTACTGACAGACGAATGAACTGAAGTTGACTGACAATACAATAGTTCACACGCTTCAATCATGTTTCAATAGCAGTTTCAACTAGTTTGAAGTTGAATATGACTCATACTTGAACGATAAAGTTAGACTCAGTCCAACTTTTGTGGAACCGACTAAAATTGATCAACAAAAGTTGAAATATAGGTTCTCACGCTCATTTTCATTCGATTTTAGTTGATCAACTAAAGTTGATCAATTAAAATCGCCCCGTGAGAACCGGCCTTTACCTGAAATTCGCGTACAACTGTGGAGGCCGAGCGGGCTTTCTCAGCCGCAGGCCGCTTAGCAGCGGATATTAGGTGCCGCTTGGCCGACAACAATTTTGTATTATTTTCAAAATATAACAGCAGTAGATTAGGAAAGGAAGGCGCGGTGGAGTCGCAACTGTTTCCTTCTGAGTCGCAACTATCGTCTTCTAACTAGAATCTGCGTTAAACGTACGTTCTGAATTGAATTTGAATCAGTCTTTCCCGTCGCCTTGGCCACAGTATAAGTTATTCTCTCTACTGTGCCTTGGCAGGACATTACTGTCAAGTTTCATTCATTCTACTGACATAACCTCGTTTTTTTAAACACGTTGTCGTCGTCAATAATTAAAGCGATTTGTTATGGGGTGGTGTTTTGTACCTGACTGCAGTCATAATGAAAACTATGACTGCAAAAAGTTTACATTTCCGACTGAAGAAAAAGCTAAAATAATACCTAGATATCCAGTACCTAATTGGTGAAAACATTTTTTTTATACTTTTAGCGTACCTCAGACGGCTTCAAAACATTTTTCCAACTCCAAATGGAAAGCAGAAACTCAATTTCTAATTATAATTGCTTAAATTATACCTCGACAATTAACGTCAACGAGGTTGTTAGGTTAGAATAAACGTCACTGAATCATTGGATGATTCAAGTTACGACATCCATTTTTCACAAATTTTTAATTTCAAATAAGAAATTATTTCACAAGAAATAATTAAGTTTTGTAGCCAATAATGACGGGATTTATTAATTATTTTTATGAAACAGTCATTGTTTTGGTAAGAAATGTGTGTTAAGAAAATAGTAACGAATATTCCGTTAAATCCCATACATTTTTGAATACCAATCGACTCCACTTTAAATTTCGCGCTCAAATTAGGACCGCCTACTTCTGTAGTCTACACCCCAAGTAAGTAGTATTCATTAATTTTAAGCATTTTTGATAAAAAAATAATGCGTTCTTTTTAAAAGTAGGCGAAATCTTGATATTGTCGAGATTAATCGAGATCTCGCCAAACTTATCGCGCGAGACCTCGAATTGCCAATATCGACTCGAGATTGCATTTCCTAATCGGGAAGTTGCATAATCTTGTTATGTACAAATCGAGGGGGTGAAGCCGCGGGTACGTAAATAGATAAAGCTATGAATCGTAGACAAAAAATGCTTATACAAAAACCTCGAATATCTGGCAACGCCGGCACGATATCGATGAGGAATTTTTAAACATTTTTTTAAACACCATAACGAAGGTGTATACAAAAACTGAGCTAACTTAAAGTGCGAATTATTTCGCAGTGGAAATTTAAAATGACTGGGCTATAACGTGCGGAGTAGAGACTTACCTTAGAAGAGAGCGCAAAGTAGAGATGTCAGGCTAACTAAAAGTTAAACTGATAAATTAATAGCCAATAGAAAGAAAAATGGGGGCGCCAAAACGCGGCTCTCAAGCTTTAATGAATTTCTCCAGTAGACGGTTTCCACTGAAAAGAAAGGGCTAAGGATTTTTCTACTGCTGAGAGATAACACCAATAAATAGGCAATAATCTTTAGAATAAGCTGTATTTAATAATAATAATGGAATCTAAAGAGACATGGACACATTGGTATAATTTTTAGAACAGATTTGTTGTGTGGTTTTTTCTTCAGAATTCAGCAAATTTTAGAAAGCTAAAACATGACCAGGCGCCATAAAGTCGCAACATATGTCACAAGTTCGATAGATTCAGGTTAACAGTTATAACCTTTAAAAGAATTATAATTGCCTAAAATTTGGGTATCTATAATACAGGATGTTGAACTGCTCACGTGTACATAGCGTAACAAGGAAACCCAGATGATACGCCTATGGCGACAATCGATGCTTCTGGAAACAAATAACAATGCAGTGTAGGCGTGGCAGATACGCGAAGAATGAGAATATTCCAGAAAGCGCGACGAGCGTGGAGGGGTCGGACTGAACCGCTATATAAGTACAGCAGTCAACAACAACGAACAACGTGTACAGCTGAAATAAATATTGTGCTAACAAGTGTTTTCACTTTGTTTGAGAAATACCGATTGTATAAACAGTGTTGTATATTAAAATTGACTTTTCATTGTTAATAAGATTATTGTATATTGTCGTTTACATATTTTGATTATTGAAATAAATAATTTTATTCCGCCAAATTCAAAACAGTTTTGTTACAATAGGAATTTAACATGTAAAATCATAAATATGCAGTTTCCTGCTCTCCTGATTTTTTAGAGCAAAAATTCATTAACTAAAAATGATCACTGTTAATTAATTATCTACATGATACGTCACTTGGTTAAAACTAAAATAATTTTTATACAGCGTGGTTACTCAAAATGCATATTTTTGACCTTTTGAATTAACCCTCAAAATCAGAATTCGTTTATTTACGCTATACGTCCGTGATTGCGTCACCTAACTCTATACAGGGTGTCCTCAAAGACACTAAACACACGCCTACCACATGTTCCTGAGACCAAAATAAGCCGATTTAAGCAAACTTACCTTCTTACAAAATTGCTTAGTTTGGGCGCTATACGGCCCTGAAGTTACAATTTTGAAATCATTTTTTTGTTATAAATTTAAAACGGCTTGTGCGATTTTGCTAAAATTTGGCACGTTGATATAGTTTTATGAAACAAAAAAACCCATATCAAAATTATGATTAATATTAATCCATAGGCGTAGAACTCGGGTTTTTTAATATTTGAACGTTTCAAATTTCTACGCCAATGGAAGAAAAGGGGTTTAAGTATAAAATTTAGATTCAGTTACTTATTTGCTACAGAAAAGCTACTCTTAATAAGACTCGATTACTCTCATGGTTTTTGAGAAATTTGTATTTTAATAATTCACAGTAATTTTTACAAAATGAATTAAAGTTACTAAAACATGAATAGAAATAAACAAATATGTCATAAAAAGTGGTCCAAGTGTCCACCATTTTCACGCATACAAAGATTTATACGACGAAGAACATTAATTTACTCTTTGCATAACTTCGTCATTATCTTCAGTTTTATTCTTAGAAAAAAGCATGGCCATCTTTTTTGTTTATTGATCAACTTATTATCATGGTATTATTATTGATCAACTTATTATTAAAATACAAATTTCTCAAAAACCATGAGAGTAATCGAGTCTTATTAAGAGTAGCTTTTTTGTAGAAAATAAGTTACTGAATCTAAATTTTATACTTAAACCCCTTTTCTTCCATTAGCGTAGAAATTTGAAACGTTCAAATATTAAAAAACCCGAGTTCTACGCCTATGGATTAATATTAATCATAATTTTGATATGGGTTTTTTTGTTCCATAAAACTATGTCAACGTGCCAAATTTTAGTAAAATTGCACAAGCCGTTTTAAATTTATAACAAAAAAATTATTTCACAATTGTAACTTCAGGGCCGTATAGCGCCCAAACTAAGCAATTTTGTAAGAAGGTAAGTTTGCTTAAATCGGCTTATTTTGGTCTCAGGAACATGTGGTAGGCGTGTGTTTAGTGTCTTTGAGGACACCCTGTATATGTACCGAACTTCAACTTTTTCGTTAAATAGATTCGGAGAAAATAAGGTGTGACAGACGGACGGACAGACAGACACTAGAGTGATCCTATTAGGGTTCCGTTTTTTCATCGGACCCCTAAAATTAGTTCATAGTAGAAGTTCAGAGTTTAATTTGGGATTTGAAGTGCAAGTTTAAGTCGAGATGTAACGGTTGTAAGTTGTTGAATGAATCTTGTATACAGGGTGTGCCAAAAAGAATGGGACATAAAGTAACAACCGATTCCTTACAAAAAATATTGCGATAGACCTCAACATGTCTATTCCGAAAGTTGATATTAAAAGAGATACAGGGTGTCAAAGTTTAATTTTTATTTTTATCATTATGACGCGGCATTTTAATAAGAAACATTGAATTTTTAAATAAAACTGTCAAAATTACCATGATAACGTCGCGCCGGCGCCGTTGTTTTCAAAGCCACCTATGTTCATTTTCAAAATTTGCCATTTAAAACCACATTGCATCGATTACTTTAAGTGCAAATATCTTGAAAAAGGATACTCCTACCCACTTTTACAAAGTATACCTTTTTTACGTAAAAATGACGGAAAAATCAACTTTTTAATTCAAAAAAATAGTACGAGTACGTACAAAAAAGTTATGACTATTTGAATGAGTGAAAAGGTGTGTAAGTGGCGCCCCCTACAAATAAGAGCCACATCAAGGTCAGATTTGAATTCCTCACGTCAAAAAATCCTCATATAGCAAATTTCATTAAAATGCCTAAATTACTTTAAAAGTTATTTAAGAAAATCAAAAATAAAAATTTAACTTTGACACCCTGTATCTCTTTTAATATCAACTTTCGGAATAGACAAGTTGGGGTCTATCGCAATATTTTTTTGTAAGAAATCAGCTGTTACTTTATGTCCCATTCTTTTTGGGACACCCAGTATATAGGGTGTATCTAAAATGCTTGGCCAAACTTCACGAACGTGATGTATAGAACAAAACTGTGAAAAAACTTTCTATAGACATGTGTCCAGAAATGTTCGCTTAAAAAGTTACACGCGAATTTCAAAATTGCGATAAATCAGTAACATTTTTTTATTAAAACAGCAAAAATGCATTAAATGTGCTCTGGTTACAGTAAATGCTTGAAATGTCTTCCTTCAACAGCAATAAAAGCTTAACATCGTCGAACCATTGGTTTTCGAACTCGCTCATGAATTCCGGCTAGTTTGGATAATACGGAAAATATTCGGAAAACTAGCTTTATCCAATTCAGGTTTGGCCCGTAACATATTATATATTAAAATCACAATGTGACGACATCAATAAGCTTGGAACCCATTCATCATATTATACAAGGTAAAAAAACATCAACACAAATTTCCTTATTGAGTACATTTAAATAATGCAACGGGTGATTTCAACATAAGAACGACACAAAATAATAATATAATATTACTAGGCGCTACCCGTGGCTTCGGCCAGGATTTATGATTTATTATCGAGAAATAGAAATAACTAGAAATTCTTGTAGGATTCCGCCGATACGTTAAAATGTAAATGAATTTCAGAGATACGTTTTGTTACTATCCCACAGGAATTATCCCTGCCCCGCGAGAAATTTATCAAAATAAAATATAGCCTGTATCACTTAGAGAGTGTAGCTTTCTATTAGTGAAAGAATTTTTAGAATCGGTTCAGTAGTTCCAGAGATAAGAATTTATGATTAATTATCCCCCCTCGTGAGAATCTCTCCCCCTGCGAAGCGAAGTCGGGCTGGCGAGTGGTACTGGTAAGATTCCGCCAATATACTAAAATGCTAAAGAATTTCACGTTTTGTTAGTAATAGAACCAATAAAAATTTAATTAAATAATTAGCACAGAAATTTATTTAAAAAGTTGAATAAAACATAGCCTATAGCACTTCAGGAATCATAAGGAACATTTAAAAAAAATGTCATCAAAATCCGTCAAACAGATTTTAAGTTAAATCATGCCAAACACACAGCATACATACATACAAACAAACAAAGAATTAATCTATACACTGTGACTGATTCATTTACTTACTGCCATTCATCACAAAATCTTCGAAACTATGAAGCCTACAAATTTCAAAATTGAACAGTAGGTTCCTTATTTGACATAAGCACCCACTAAGAAGGGATTTTGAGAAATTCAACCCCTAAAGAAGTTCAAAGAGGGTGATGAATCAACGCCCATAGCCTAGGCGAAGTAGACACAAAAGTGGCATTTAGAGGAAAAACGTACTACAAAGGGGATTTTGCGGGAAAAAAACTATATATTTTAGGTCAAATGAGGTCATTAGCAATCTCAAAGCTGATAAAATTTCGAAAAGAATGTCGTATTTAAATAAATATTTTTAATGGTTACTAAGCCCGAGCGCGTGAAAAAATCACCTCTCGTCGCCTTGGAAACCCATGGCTAATAAACGTAATGCCTTTTTCAACTACTGAATTGATTATATTCTTTATCGAAATTTAAATTGAAAACACATTTTTATAAAGAAATTTAAAATTTAAATCATGCTTTCTATCCCGTACCGATATCATTAAAAGCAATAAGCAATCAAAGTTGAAATAATCAAAGATTATCTAGCCCACAAATATCTTCTTGTACGAGAAAACGAAAAGATAAAGGCCAATCACATGTCATACACCACATTTCCGCAGCTAATTTTTCCAAATCAACGATTCGTCGTCTACTTGGTAATTGTACGTTTAAATTTTTATATTGCGTATGTAGTCTTTTCACGCTCTCACTTACATTTTTTTTCAATTTATTTATGTTATTTTTTCTCTCAAGTGTCTAAATTGATTTGCATTACTCATTGTAATATTATAGATAAAAATATACAACTGAACACTATACAGCAAGATTTACATAAACAGCTGTCAAACAAATAGCTATCAAACGCGATTAAAATTTTTAATTTTAGTAAAAAAAAAATTTAGATTCTATTATGATTTACGGGGTACTGTCCGAACAACCTTAAACAGGTAAGGTAAATTTGTAATTTTTATTGTCAATAAAAATATTCACAAAAAAATAATTAAAAAATACCGAGAAGCAGAAATCTGTTAACAAAAAAACTAAAACTGGCTGTTAACGAATTGTTCATGGAATTATTCTTGGAGCTATATACATGTTCGGACCTACCCAACTCTAGTATTGCGTCTTTTTCATTTGCTTTCGGTAAATTTACAGTGGCTGATATTTTCTTAATCAATGTGCAAGTGCAATGATTAGGTATATTATTTTAAACGGACAGTTCTTATTTTTGTTAATAAACCATATTTACATTTTTTTTTAGTAATATCATTGTTAATAATTAAGACATTATGTTAATTTTTTTTGACAAATAAAATTTAAGAAATAATATTAAAACAGTTCATTTTTAATTTTATAAAAAATAACCTCGCTTTTTAGATTATAAATTGTATTTAAAAAAAATCTTGAAAAAGAAATTTAAACTGACAGTTTACACGTCCAGAATTATTAAAATAATTATATAAATATTTCTGACAGTTAATAATTTTGCTTTTAGTAATCTACAGATTGCTCAAAAAAATTTTATGTGTATTACAGAGTGTATTTTCATTACTAGGAAAGTTACTAAAATTTCACATAGATTTGGTTTTTAGTATAGCTTCGAACTGTTGCTGCAACGGTGCGCGGAACAGTTTTCTTCATGTCTGGACGCGCCACACGCACACACAACGTTGCATTGCATGCGCGGCGCGCTTGTCTATTCGCGGCTTAACAGAGTGTTAGATAAACGAGTTTTGCACATTTAAACATTTACTAGGATACACACAATAGCACACAGAATTACGGAGTAATAGTCTATAATATAAAAGATAATTACAGCAGCGAAACTACCAAAGAGACAAACAACAATTCCTTCAAGGACACCTGTAAAGTATCAGTCAAATCCACATCCGCAAGCAAGCGATTATCTAAACATTTTAAATGAATACAGATTATTTCAAGCAATAAAAAACCTTCTCGAATCAATAAAGAATTAGCAAATCCGTAATTCTGGAAACATCAATAATTACAGATAATTATGGCACTCTACTCTTCATGGCACTTCAAACATGCGCACGTGCTAATAAAACAAGCACAACAATAAACCATGAACAGATAATACACTTACTAAATCAGCGAAACATGGATAGACACAATATATCACTGGACACCGACACAGCCACATACACCTTAATTTATAAACACTTTACAGACGCGCATAAACGCCAGTAAATAATATACTCGCAAGTCGCACACTGACTCTAACACATAAACAAATTAAACTTAAACCACAAACGATTACTCATTTCCATAAGGAAAAGAAACAAATTACATAAAAAAACCGGTCAAGTGCAATGCAAATCTGCGTGTAGTGTTCCGTACTAATAGGCTATTTTGAACGTTTCTGCAACCAGCGCCTGGCACCATTAATGTTAGTGTTGTAAAAGTCGAATTTTACCGTGAAGATTACCGCAAAAATTATAACTTACCGTAATATTCGCATGCCTATAAGCGAATATTACAGTTAAGGGAATATACAGCGTGTCCCAAAAAGAATGGGACATAAAGTAACAGCTGATTCCTTACAAAAAAATATTGCGATAGACCCCAACTTGTCTATTCCGAAAGTTGGTATTAAAAGAGATGCAGATTGTCAAAGTTTAATTTTTGTTTTTGATTTTCTTAAATAACTTTTAAAATAATTTAGGCATTTTAATGAAATTTGGTATATGGGGATTTTTTGACATGAGAAATTCAAATCTGACCTTGGTATGGCTCTCACTTGTAGGGGGCGCCACTTACACACCTTTTCACTCATTCAAATAGTCATAACTTTTTTGTACGCACTCGTACTATTTTTTTAAATTAAAAAATTGATTTTTCCGTCATTTTTACGTAAAAAAGGTATACTTTGTAAAAGTGGCTAGGAGGAACCTATTTCAAGATATTTGCACAAAGTAATCGAATGAATGAATTGTAGATTATAGACGCTCGACAACAGAGGTCATCTTAAAGTAATCGATGCAATGTGGTTTTAAATGGCAAATTTTGAAATTGAACATAGGTGGCTTTGAAAAATATGTTGAAGTTCATGGTTGTCATTTTGAAAACCTTCTACAATAAAATAAATGTTTTTGATTCGCTATTTAAAATAAAATATTAATTAAAATAAGAAGTATTATTAATTAACTAAAATTTGCCATTTAAAACCACATTGCATCGATTACTATAAGTGCAAATATCTTGAAAAAGGTTACTCCTAGCCACTTTTGAAAAGTATACCTTTTTTAAGTAAAAATGACGGAAAAATCATTTTTTTATTTCAAAAAAATAGTACGAGTGCGTACAAAAAAGTTATGACTATTTGAATCAGTGAAAAGGTGTGTAAGTGGCGCCCCCTACAAGTAAGAGCCATACCAAGGTCAGATTTGAATTTCTCATGTCAAAAAATCCCCATATACCAAATTTCATTAAAATGCCTGAATCATTTTAAAAGTTATTTAAGAAAATCAAAAATAAAAATTAAACTTTGACACCCCATATCTCTTTTAGTATCAACTTTCGGAATAGACAAGTTGTTGGGTCTATCGCAATATTTTTTTGTAAGGAATCAGCTGTTACTTTATGTCCCATTCTTTTTGGAACACTCTGTATTTTGAAATATTCGCGGTAACTTTCACGAGAACAATCACGGGGTGATTTTCACGAGAATAAGAAACAATACAATCTAATATATAAAATTCTCGTGTCGCGGTGTTTGTTGCCAAACTGCTCCGAAACGGCTGGACCGATTTTGATGAAATTTTGTGTGCTTATCGAGTAGGTCTGAGAATCGGCTGACATCTATTTTTCATACCCCTAAATGTTAAGGGTGGTCCACACCAAAATTTTTTTTTTTATTTTTTGGACAAAATTTTTTTTTTTTATTTTTCCATGATTCAGCATTGAAAAATACATACAATTCTAAATTTTCACCCTTATACGATCAACCCCTGATTTTTAATCGCGATTTTTATATTAAGCTTTAAAAAATACATACCTATATGGCGAACGAGCGAAGCGAGTGAGTAATGTATTTATAATATTCAAGCGAACGAGCGAAGCGAGTGAGTAGTGTATTTATAATATTCAAGCGAACGAGCGAAGCGAGTGAGTAATGTATTAATAAAATTCAAACGAACGAACGAAGTGAGTGAGTAATGTAATTATAATGTTCAAGCGAACGAGCGAAGCGAGCGAGTAGTCTATTTATAATATTCAAGCGAACGAGCGAAGCGAGTGAGTAGTGTATTTATAATATTCAAGCGAACGAGCGAAGCGAGTGAGTAGTGTATTAATAAAATTCAAACGAATGAGCGAAGTGAGTGAGTAAAGTAATTATAATGTTCAAGCGAACGAGCGAAGCGAGTGAGTAGTGTATTGCAGTCTGGGCGAAGCCGGACGGGGCAGCTAGTACAGAATAAAATTTGAAAGAGTCCAGTTTTTAGTTTTTATTAATAATTATTGATATGTAATAGTAGATTGTATGTCTAGATACGTAATGGGGCATATTACAACGAGTTATGACAGTATATAAAAACGAACGATAGCGAGTTTTTACAGTTACACGAGCCGTAATGCCATTACGTACGAGACATATATGGTATTTTTTGCCAAACCCACTACAAAATACCTACTTTTCAAGTCATTTTCAAAAAATTCTAACAGTTCATTTTCGTCGTCATCTTTCCTTCCACAGTGTGCCATGAAGTTCATGCAAATAAGTAATGACGAGCGCACGCAAGCCTACACAAGTGTATAGAGCGAATAAACAGAAATTGCTATGGCAACCGTTATTTTCTGCGCTAGTGCGGAAAATAAAACATTTTCCGCACACCTGCCTGTTAAATGACTCATTAAAAGCCGCTATTAAAAAAAAGTTGGTATATTAAAATCTAATAATTTTTATAACTCAAGAGCTTTAGAGATTTTAATGTCGCCTATTATGAATTTGTGCTAAAAAAATCAAAATTCGGTCGAAATAATTGAGGCAAATTCTGTTCCACTGTTAAATTCATTTAACATTTTTTTTTTAATTTTGGATAAACACCTTTACGCAAAATGCTCCAGTATGAAGTGTTCAAGAAATATTAATTTCCCATATCGGGGTTATAGACCTATTGATAAACTATCTAATTGCATCGAAAAAATTAAAAAAACTCAAAAAGGCCGCCCTGCAGAAGCAATTTTATCAAAATAGTGCCTTTTGACTAAAAATGGCTTAACGTCAAAGACTTTAACCACTGCACTGACAGCTGTGAGTTAATAAAGTTGATATAATATTATCGCATAATGGAAAAAATAGCACTGGCAGATTATGATTTTAGTAAAATTTGTAGATTGTGCTTAAAAAGTGATGTAAGACTGTACAATATATTCTTGTTTTCATCCAAATTAAATGGGCAAATGGCTGATGCAATTATGAAATGCACTTCTGTTCAGGTAAAGTGTGCTTACATTTACTTACAATAAGGTGATAAGGATTATAGACACGTGTAAACAGTTTACAAATTTTAAAGGATATTCCAGTCAGTAATCAATCTTAATATTTTTAACACATGTTTATATGATATTTCTACAGGTATAGGGGATTTAAGTATCATTATATCTGTATTTGTTCGCAGATCAATGAATTTGACAAATTACCAAATTACATCTGTAAATCATGTTACATTCAGTTGGTAAATACATACCAGTTCCAGATACAGGCAATGGAATCTGACAAAACATTACGCCACTATCTACAGAAGTTATGCGATAAGAAAATCGAACTTGAAAGTTGTGTCTCAGTTTTTGAGAATTGTAAAGACATGACGTCTGTTCATGGTGATAAATTTAACAATTTTACTAGCGTTGACAGAAATTCTCTCACTTTGATATCCAGTACTGAATATAACACGTCGGTGAATGAAGACAATAATTGCTCTAGGGAAGAAACAGAAATTGATCGCATAGACATCCCCATTAAATGTGAGGCAGAAGAAATTAGTAACTCAAACACTACCATTTTCTGTGAAGATACAAAGATAGGTCTCACAGACACTATTGTTAATTGGAAAGACTCGAAAAGAGATCTTGAAGAAAGCACCAGTGATGTATCGAATTCCAAACCTCAAATTATATCGAACATTAACAGTGGGAATGACCAATCTAGTTCAAATGAAAACATAATTATCAAGTGTGATCCTTTTGAACAGATCTATGTAAAACAAGAAAAAGAAGAATGTGATACAACTTTAGTTCCTCCGTTTATTGAAGATAGTAAAAACTGTCAGAATAGTGAAGATAATTTGTCAGTTAACAAAAAGCAGTCAAGATATAAATATACTCGCGAAAGATCATATCAGTGTGACGTATGCAATAAGTATTTTACTCAGATAGGTCATTTAAGAGATCACAAGCGCCTACATACCGGTGAGAAGCCATATCAATGTGACATTTGTTGTAAGTCTTTCAATCAGTTAGGTCATTTAAATACACATAAATTATCACATACTGGTGAGAGGCCGTATCAATGTGACGTTTGTAACAAGAATTTTTCCCAATCATGTCATTTAAATAGACACAAACTTACTCATACTGGTGAGAAACCATATCAGTGTGACATTTGCAGAAAGTGTTTTAATCAATCATCTTCTTTAAAAAATCACAAGCGCCTACATACTGGTGATAAAGCACATCAATGTGACGTTTGCAGTAAGATTTTCACCTGTTCAGATTATTTAACTGAACACAAATTTACTTGTGAAAAATTATATCAGTGTGACGTTTGCAACAAGACTTTCACCCAGTTAGACCATTTAAGTACTCACAAACTTTCACATAGTAGAGAGAGGCCATATCAATGTAATGTTTGTAATAAGACTTTCATGCAGTCAAACCATTTAAATAGACACAAACTTATGCATACCTACTGATGAGAAACCATATTTTAACAAGCAATAATTATTTTTTTACATCAGAGTTTATTAAGTTGATAAAACTTATAAAATGTTAACTCTCGCATGTATAATGATTCGACTGTTTAATAGCTGTACTATGCTTTGCAGTTTATTTAAATAGTCGACTCTCGCATGTAGTGTGTTTTCAATGTGAAATTGCTATATATAAGAAGAGATCGGTTTCCACTCTCGGGCACTGTGGAGAAATCACCTAGCCAGAAACTGGGGGTTTCGGGTTCAAGTCCCGACAGTGGTCATTTGATTTTTTCTTAGATATAGCTCAAAAATCATGGCAGCCTAGCTGTCTGAGATATTTATTATTTTCACCTCTAATTGTTATGTGAATAATATGGTGTGGATATAAGAGGTTTTAAATCGATTGATTTTATCATATACCAATCAGAGTGATGTTTGAAATAATTTCAGATTTTATAAACATCAACCTGAACTGTTGAGCATCTATAATTTACTATATCTATCTGTCCAGTTATCTACATAGACACAAAATTTACAGATATTTTATCACACTTTCTTCCCAAAACATAACTTTGCATAATTATTTTCTTGTGTTTTGTTTAAGCTACCTGCTGCTTAAACAAAAGAACGGTTTACAACTATTTGTTTTTGTGCGATATGTTCAAAAAGTGTACTCTTTATGTATGTGACTTAAAAAAGCCGTATGTGTGTTTAACATAAATCTTTCTTTTTTGTACCCACCCTCACGTCGAGAAAAGGTAATTCCTGTACCGGCCATCTTGTTGAGGTTTTCCATAGTCTCCCTCAATAATTCCAGAAAAATATCGAGATGATTTTACCCAAGGGCATAGCCGATTATCCTAATTTCCTATAGTCTAACTCTACGAACAGACAGGCGGAACTTACTGGAATTTGACTGCCAGCGATCGCAGTGGCACATCCAGTAACTAATGACTAGGCTACGTTGCCATGGATACAATTATTTTTTACTTAAAATTAAAGTTGACGCATCCTCACCTGTCAAAATATAAACAAAACATTATATCATTTTATCCAGGTGTGCAAGCTTTCACGGCCGGCATTGTTCCAAGTCTTCATGGTTTCCGGGCTTGTAGGCCGTGGTCCGGTGGTATTTCTACCTGACGTTTCGTCTACAACTGCGGTAGACATTCTCAAAGGCGATGTGGCAGCGGTCGAAGTGTCCTCCTTGGCGGCTCCTTGGCCGCCAAGGAGGACACTTCTTTGCTGATTAGTTCAGATCCGATAGATTGTAGATTATAGACGTTCGACAGCTAAGGTCATCAGCGTCTATTCGTTCAAATCCGACAATGACCACTACGATTCCACATAATCATACTTTCCTAACCTTCCAGCAGGCGCGTTGGAGTATAAAGTACGCCACTTAAGGATTTTCCATTGTATTCAGCCAGTGGTTCTTTCACTTTTACCAGCTCTTTCAATTGTTCGTCAACCCCTTCTACCTGTTATACCAGAATTAACAATTTTTCAGTTACTCACATAATTAGTTAATATCTGGGTGCCGAGCTTTGCTCGGATGAGTTCAAAAAAATAGTACTTGTATGCTGTGAGATATTATTTTCTCAGAATATTATTCCGAAACGAATTTATTTCTGAAACATAATTTAAATAATTGTTTCTGTTAAATATTTTAAATACCTATGTGTATTTTTAAGCGTAAAAACTAAGTATCAACTTGAATTAAGCATTTTTTCCTGTAAATATTACTTAGGTCGCCATTTTCAAATCTACCGCCGTTATTGTTTTGTTGACTGAAGAACTCGCAAAAACCGATTTTCATAGATCTTGTAAAAATGTTCGAATCAGATGAAATTCTGCTTGCCCGTTGCCGTTTCAATAATCCGTTTTTAAACATTGATGCCTAATATCAACTTTATCGAAGTACTTTTTCTCTGTGATATCATCTTAGCAACTTCCAGTAAATTTCAAATATTTTTTTGCATAGAAGGTACCTACTGAAAAACTCACAAAAATCGATTTTCGAAGAAATAGAATTCATATTATATCTTTTAATAACAAACGTCAGACTATAAACCTGCAGCGCAAAACATTTTTACATGCATCTTCACCATAGTTTTTAAAAATCGATGTGTTTTGATATAATTCCCAGTTACCTCAAATTTTGTAGACACCTCCGTTATGGTGTTTTAAAAAACGTGTAAAAAGTCCCCATCGATATCGTGCCGGCATTGCCAGATATTCAAGGTTCAAGTTCAAGATAGACAGTTTTTTGCGAATTTCTCGGTTCCGTTCCATTTTTAATAAAAAATGATTATTATCAATCTTATAGAGGGCAAAATTCTCTACAATTTTTATATAAACATTTTTTGTCTACGATTCGTAGTTTTACTTATTTTAGTACCCGCGGCTTCTCCCCCTCGATTTTATATAACGGAATTATGCTGCTTCCCGATGACCTAATAATGATTTGTACCTTTAATTTTAAGTTGAACTTTAAGCTAACAATTAATAATAATTTTATCGAAATTAATGCAGTAGTTCTCTAGTTGTAAGCAACCAAACATACAAATCAACTGTAGTCAAACAGACAGATAGACAGACAATTTTTTTTCGAAAGTACGATATTTCTATTTGACATCAATTATAAGACCATCCGTAAAGGAATTTTGCAAAAAAAATCAAATGTAAGGCCACTAATAGTAGAGTGCGTCATACGGTATGCGAAGACATACTTATACTTTCTCCGCGAACTCTCGACCACTGTAATTTTTTTTTTTTTATTCCTTTACGGATACTCTTTATAATTGTTGTCAAGTAGAAACATCGTATTTTCGAAAAAAAATTGTCTACCTATCTGCCTGTTTCACTACTGTCAATTTGTATGTTTGGTTGCTTATAATTAGAGTCTACTGCATTAATTTCGATAAAATTATTATTAATCATTAGCCTAAAGTTCAACTTAAAACTAAAGGTACAGATCATTACGTTAGGTCATCGGGAAGCAGCATAATCGCGTTATGTAAAATCGAGGGGGAGGAAGTCGCGGGTACTTAAATAAGTAAAACTATGATTCGTAGACAAAAAATATTTGTACAAAAGTTGTAGAGAATTTTATCCTCTACAAGATTGATAATAATATTTTTTTACTAAAAATGGAACGGAACCGATAAATTCGCAAAAAACCATCTGTTGTGAACTTGAACACCATAAAGAAAGTGTAAGTTACAAAAATTGAGCTAACTGAAAATTATTCCGCAGATGGGTCGTTTTTATATTTGAAATTGCTGGAGTATCAGTTTTTTTGCTTGTGCATGTGTTGAGTGTGTTTTTTCACTTCATACCAACTCTATAATCATCTGACATTTCGGCGTTTCTAAAAAGGCGATTCCCGAATACTGACTGATGATGTCCAAGAAGAGACTGAACCACTAGCGAAAAAAAGAAAGGGAGATGTTATGTTTGTGGAAGAAAAAAAAACATTTCAACAACTTGTGAGATCTGTGAAAAGTTCACGTGCAAAAACTATGTTAAAACTGAAAGAGTGTGGTGTTGTGTGTAGCAGTAAAGATGAAGCACAGTAGTTTTCAAAATATTGATTAAATTTAATAGACCAGGGCTGAAGCCTTTGAAAATGGTAAAAAGTGAAAAAAAATAATAGTAGGATGTAACCCATTGGAAAAGGAAGAGAATATAACGAAAATGAAAGGAAAAATAATTTACGGACGATCTGAGGTCGGGAAGTGGTAGGGGGTGAGTTTTTAAGGGTAAAAAACGGTTTATCTCGATTTCCTGCAAAACTACAAGCGCTATGAAAAAAGTTTAATGGCAAAGTTGTAGGTAATAAAAAGATCTACAACTTTTGTATCACACTTTTTTCACATAACCTCAAAATTTATGTGAAAAATTCAAATAACCAAGTTTTTGGTTTTTTATTTTTATCTTTTACAAAAAAAAAATTTTTGTCACGAAATTTGGTGAAAACTTACCTTTTTATGTCCCAATCACACTGTAATTTTTTTGATTTAAAATATTTATTTTTTCACCTTATTTTGACTTAATATCGAAAAAGCACCCTAATTTTCAATCGAAAATTCTCACGTCAAAATATCTGCTTTTTTAAAAAAGTCGGTGGGCTTTTTGTTCGTTGAAATCTCTACTTTATGATGGTGTAAAAAAAATATACATTACTACGCTAAATGTTCTCAGAAAATGCAAAGAAACGAAAAAAACTCGAATCCGAAAATTTTTTTTTAATCGTTATGTACAATTTTGAGCTATTTATTAAAATTTACACTTTTAATTACTCGTTTCTTTGCATTTTCTGAGAACATTTACCGTAGTAATGTATATTTTTTTACACCATCATAAAGTAGAGATTTCAACGAACAAAAAGCCCACCGACTTTTTTAAAAAAGCAGATATTTTGACGTGAGAATTTTCGATTGAAAATTAGGGTGCTTTTTCGATATTAAGTCAAAATAAGGTGAAAAAATAAATATGTATTTTAAATCAAAAAAATTACAGTGTGTTTGGGACATAAAAAGGTAAGTTTTCACCAAATTTCGTGAAAAAAAATTTTTTTTTGTAAAAGATAAAAATAAAAAACCAAAAACTTGGTTATTTGAATTTTTCACATAAATTTTGAGGTTATGTGAAAAAAGTGTGATACAAAAGTTGTAGACCTTTTTATTACCTACAACTTTGCCATTAAACTTTTTTCCATAGGACTTTGCCGGAAATCGAGATAAACCGTTTTTCACCCTTAAAAACTCACTCCCTACCACTTCCCGACCTCAGATCGCCCGTAAAATATTTTTCCTCTCATTTTTGTTATATTCTCTTCCTTTTCCAATGGGTTTCATCCTACTATTATTTTTTTTGGTTTCAAAAATTATCGACCCTGGTCTATAAGTTTTGAAACAGCGTTGAAAAATAAGTATTATTAAAACTTTGTATATTATTGGTTTTTTTAAGCCTAAAATTTTTTTTTTTTTAATTTTGTCATTTTTATTTTCCTACTTCTCATAGCTTAGTAATAAGATAATTTTGTTTTATATAAAGGAAATGGTATGAAAATGAGGATGGCGTACTTAGTGTCTGGTATCGGATTTGGGCGCGCCTACTGAAAGGTTAATACATCGTAAATAAAAAAGTAGTAATGCATCTCTACTGGACAGTGATTTGTCTGTACTCGTCATTTCAGACAGTAAATTCACTGTCCTGTCTAGACACGCAAATAGGGAATGCAATCTTGAACCGAGATTGGCAATTCGAGATCTCGCGAGATCAGTCTGGGTTCGAGATTGGCAATTCGAGATCTCGTGAGATTGTCTGGCGAGATCTCGATAAATCTCGACAAAATCGAGATTTCGCCTACTTTTAAAAAAAACGTATTATTTTGTATCTAAAATACTTAAACTTAATGAAAACTACTTACTTGGGACAGTGTAACTGTGTCACTGTGTACGTGTGTGATTTATTGCGTAGTGCACTGTGCAGATGATTATTATTCATTACTTTCCTTAAATAAATGTTGATTTTTTTGTTCCAAGGTTCAATTAGTTTTGTTTTATTTTCAAAATATAACAGCAATACCCCAACTCACACAGCACATTATATTATGTCAATTATTTATTTTGGAAATAACTTCTTAGGAGTTATGAAGCATAGGGTAAGTTACTATTAGTAACGTTCACGAACATTTGGTTTGAATTGTTCTTAGACATATTCAGTATTCACTTAACTTTGAAATTTGTTAGCCATCTAATGCTTGTTATAAGTTAAATAACTGTCCATTTTACTCAAGAAAACAATAATTAAAACAATATAATATGCAGAGAAACAAACAGAACCAATTAGCGCGACTGTCAAAAACTATTACGTATAAGTTTTTTTTCAAGCGCATTCGTTCTTGAAATCTCGTTCGAGATCTCGACCATATCGGATCGAGATCTCGAACGAGATTGCCTGCCCACGAGATTAAATCTCGAAAAATGACTCGAAATCTCGCGAGATCGAGATTGCATTCCCTACACGCAAATACATAAGTTACTATACTTGGTCCAGCGAACAGATATATAGCAATAGTCCGTGATCGGTAATACCGAGATAGGTACATTACGTAAATTCGAAGTTATGTTATTTTCATTTACCTACGTTATGTTTGTTCGTTTTTTTGTTGCTTCTTTGTTTTATCAGACATACTAAAATTTTAATAATTACAATTATTACTTTTTGCCATACCCACTATAAAATAGCTGCTTTACATGCATGTATGTGTGCATGTAAAATGACTTTTGATAAGCCCTGTGAGCGGGAACGTATCTTTATCACACTAGTATGGGAAAGAAATCCATTTCCATAGTGGTTTTTCGACTTACGTTATCCTTGCTACTCCCACCTATAACGTAACTTCAGGGTGTTCCAGTATTTGATTGGTCGCTTGAAAATCAACAGAGCGAGAGATGTGTTGCCGGCATTGTACAAGACGCACGTTAACGTGATAACTGTAGGTATTTATTTATTGTAAATTATAGACGCGTCGACAACTTAGATCATTAGCGTCTTGATTACATTAATTAATATCAACTCACTTAAAACTAAATGACATCGCAAAACATCCATGAGCGGAGGCTGGATTCGAACCCACGACAGTCTAATCCAGAGGCCGCGATGCTAACCACTAGACCACACTGTCCTCGTGATAACTATATTATCTATTCGCCGAACCGAGTATATTAATTTGTACGCTAATGACCTCAGGTCAGTGCCGGATTTAGAGGTCTGGAGGCCCCGAGGCAACAAAGGAGTGGAGGCCCCCTGGCCCCAAATTATTTTCCAAATAAAATGGACAATTTTTTTCAGTTGAGTTTTCCAATAAATAATTTACCGTGTTTACTCATCAAAATGCCAAAACCACGTAATTATTGTGCAGTGGAAGTCAAAAAACATTTCCTTATGATTACTTATTAAAATTATTAACGCGATTTAGCTTTCAACGACAAAATTTAATAACCGAGAATTCAGAGATTTTTTTTTCCGAAGTCTCTATTGTGGGGCCCCCTCTTTTGTGGAGGCCCCGGGGCTGTAGCCCCGGTTGCCCTCCCCTAAATCCGGCTCTGCCTCAGGTGATGAACGTCTATAAGCTTCAATATCTATCTATTATTAATATGTATATACAATGTATAGGTAATATTATGTCAATAAATTTGTATCTATCACCGTTGTAATCGCCTTTTAATTAATTTTAAAAATTGATAGAAATTGTATTAAAATATTCTTCGTAGAACTGGGTTTTTAAATAATTATACCATTCCAACTCCACAAGGGAGAAATTATATTAATTTAGATCAAAATTCACTTTTCACAATTTTACATGAGACCCAAGGAATGTTGTTATAGTTGTAGCTATATCAGGCGTTTTATTTAAATAGCAAAGAAAAGTATTACAAGTAATACCTAGTTCATGTTTCGCCAAAATAAAAAACTATCTTTATATAATACTAGCGGCCCCGTCCGGCTTCGCCCGGGTGCTAAGAAAGCCCGGGTGCAATACACTAGTAACTCGCTTCGCTCGTTCGCTTGAATATTATAATTACATTATTCACTCGCTTCGCTCGTTCGTTATACAGATTGTATCAAATTAAAGCTGTGCATAGGCCGTTCTGTGTGTAAGACAGAGATCGATATATAAAGTATTAAGTAAGAATGAGATAAATAGTCACTAAAGGAAGCTACTGTAGATAAATAATATTTATGCAACCTAATAACGTCATCTTTGTTTTTTCGCTCTATCTATGCTGTAAAAATGTAAATCTTTTACCAGTTTACCAACTAAAGCAACTAATTAACCACAATATTAATTCGTAATATTATTTATATCTGGTACAAAAGTTTTAACAATTATTTTATTAATTAATTTATTAAGTGTTCGAAAAGACCTCCACGTTCTGCCAAACAATATCCTAATCGATTAAAAAAATTTCCCCTCACATTGGCTAACATTTGATGGTCAGCGAACTGACATGCATTAGAAATTTTGAAAGGCAGCTACAAATAATTTTATTATGTCGGCGGTTAAACAGACAGACAGACGCGGAAAGCGACTTCATTTTATACTATGTAGAGATTTAAAACAGGACGCGATTTCTTTCTACAATTTTCTATACTCCCACAGAAGCCATTTATATGTTTTTAATGTTTAAACATCTTTACGTAACAACACCCCCTCTCCCACCCCATAAATCTCGGACTGACTTCAACGAGAAATTTCTGCGCTCACGGTCACGGTACCATCTCTAAGACAAGACTCAAACTAAACTGCAACCAAGATCAAAACCAGCCACATATTTTCGGTGAAGATATTTACACATAAAAACCCGCGAGTGCTTCGCACTCACCATTTTTTTCATGTTTGTCCGTAACATTACAAGTGTCCCAAGAACCACTATTAATTTTTTAATGATAGAACAAATAATTTAAACCACGAAATTTACAGATATGAAAAAATCTCAACAATCTACAAGCTCTCAAACTCCAGCTGAGAAACTTCCGACGGCCCAGTTATCCTCGCCAGAGGCAGTAACAGTTACAGAGTCAATTAGCATTATTACACCTCTAAAAGTACAAGCCGAGATAAATCGACGATACAGAGTCAGTTTAGCTGAAAAAGTAGCGGTAGTTGATCCTCCATCATCGACAAGCTACTCTACATCCTCGACAACTCTTCCAACCGAAAATCTAGCGGCTACGTTGGCAGGAAAAAGTGACGTTCCACCTGCATTAGCCTCAGAAGATAAGTTAACAGCGAAAAGAGCAGCAAGAGCCGAAAGAAATCGACGATACAGAGCCCGTTTAGCAGAAAAAGCTAAAGTTGCTGATCCTCCGCTACGCTACGCTACATCCTCGACAACTGTTCCAACGGAAAATCTACCGACTACAGGTGTTGCAGCACGAGGTGGCATCGCATCTGAAAACACGGAATTAGAAGCAGTTGCAACTGCTAAGAGGGCAGCAGCGGCTCAATATATGCGAACATACAGAGCCCGTAAAGCAGGAAACGCTGTGGCAGATCACCAGCCATCGACGAACCTTCATACGTCATCTATTTCATCTACGTCAATAAATTTGGCGACGTCAATATCGACAGTGGGGAGCAAGCGGCGTGTAACCAAACAATGCGATAACAGTGTAAGAGCTAAAAAACCAAAAAAGTCCGCCACAACGATAAATGAGGAAGAACATACGTTTAAAAAAACCATAAGCAGTTACAAGGGGGATCCATTTGATGTAGTTGATACACTTAAGAAACTCAAACCTGACTTATACTTATTACCAACCAGTTACCTGAAAGCATCTTTTACGAAACTTATTACAAAAATAGAAAACTCATTAAAAGGTATTGATTTTGATGACAGTACAGCCACAGAATCAGAATACGACGCCTAAGTGATGAATCTTCCAAAGTAACAATTCCACTAAAGGCCAATTTACACACATCAGTGCCGTGAACGCAGGGCCCTCGTAAGGCTTCACGCCGCCCGTGTGCGGATTCATAATTGACGCCCCTTATTGGGGATAAACTGTCGATTCCTGCCAGGAATCGACAGGAAAATTCAAGATATAAACATACGCGGGAGTCTCTCGATAGGGGTGCCCTGTCTACGCGGTGATGTGAATTAACGATCGAATCGAAAACTGCGCGCGAAATATTTCGAATTTTATTAAAAAAGAAATAACTACTCGTAAGAGTTTTCACGTAGGCTTGAGTATACAAATAGAATTGATATAATATCAGTTGTATACTTTTTTTACACAGTACAAAAAACATAACTCAACTAGGCCATTTGCCGCCCCCGCCCTTGGATGTGCCGCCCGCGTGCATCGCACTCAGGGGCGCGAGGGCCCTGCGTGAACGTGTATCAATGTCAGTGAAAAATAGTATCGACGCCTCTAGTTTAAAGTAACCTTTTGCACACGTCCGGCGCAGTGTCGTCTTTTGCCTTCAGTGTTTCTTCAGTGTGCGTACCGTGATAATTTATGTAGTTGCCAACGATATTTTTGCAGTTTTAACTGACTCGTTTTTTATTATAGTGACAAAATGACGTGAAGTGAAATGAATAACGAAATCGCTGAAGACAGGACGGATTTTGTGTGAATAGGTATCGTAAATATTGTAAATTATAGACGTTAGACAACAAATATTATAAGTGATGTTTTAATGTGACGAAATCCACAACTGTAATGAATAATTTGAATTAATTATATAAGGTCAATGAAAAAGTCCTAAAAAACGTCAAAAACCGCTGTATAACGAGTTTGTTATAACATTATAATAAATATGATGCAGGGCCGTAGCTAGAGCTGAATTCAAGATAGGGCACTGAAAGTTTAAAGTAGGGCTGAAGCAAAAGACTACAATTTTTTAATTGGATTGCCCACCTCATCTGGTGATATCAAATTACAAAAGCAAGAAAACGGTAAATGACAATTTAATCAAAAAAAAAAAAATACAGAACTTGCCATGTTATCAAATTTCCGAAGAACTTCATTTAGTCCAACGAATTTAATCTTGTTTTTCCAAATGCCAGATAGATCAAGTCTGTCATTCTGTCGTGACAGTCTTTGCGGCTTGTTTATAATTCCTTAAAGTAGGGCACTGGATGTTTTAAGATAGAGCATTGCCCCTTAATGCCTCCCCCCCTAGCTACGGCTCTGATATGATGTAACGTAGCGTGACATAACATATTAAGATCTGACTTGATTAAATCAAATTTTGTTTTATTTATTAATGATGTTATTTAATAATAATAGTTATTTATAATGTAAGTAATATACTTAATGGATAATATGCCACAAGCGCATTTTTCACAGCCCGTTGAAAACTGTATTTAACTTTTATCCTGTTTTATAAGCCTACTTTAGAAATAAACTAAATCATGAATAGGACATTTTTTATTTTAAATTTATAGACAAATATTTTTACTTATATTCATTTTTATCGTCCGATTGACCTTTCGAAAACTAGACGCGAAAACGGCGGTGGATCGTCTATGTGGGTGGTTGTTCGCGAAAAAAGAAATGAAGGGGGCGTAGAAGACCTTAGTACGTTTATTATATTGTTCCCCACAAAGCTTACAACATTTGCACTACTTTAGAGATATTATTATTTATTTCTGGGCTTCGGTAAAATTTCGTCAAAAATTTCAGAACTAAGGCCTGGATATCCAGGACACCATTATGAGAATTTTAGTATGTTAGTCCCTGTCATCAGTAAGGTTATTAAACAAAAAGTCAACTTTACGTACATTTTTTCAAGGTTTCAGTTAGGTACTTTTCCTAAAATGCCTGTAAACACAATATAAATATTGTAACAAAACCCCAGATGCTACGCCACTGTTTCCAACAGAACATTCCAGACTGAAGCAATTGTCTGTTTGTTATAACACAGTCGTGGAATAGTATCGAAGATTCCGGACGTTTCTATAGACAACGAGAACACAAGCAATGCGTGTATATAAGGCGGTCATTCAGCGTTGTGTTGAGTCAGTCGATCGGTGATTTGTGAAAATAAATGGGAAATAAATAAAACAGTATTCTGTGAACATACCTGTTAAAATAAATATCCTTGTATTGTTAAGTGTTATAATTACCGTTTAAGTGTTTCATTGTTTAGAATTGACATTTTCGTTATTGTTAGTATTGTGTTTATAATTATTATAATTAATTATTGTAAATAGACATTGTACATAAATCCTAATAAATAAATAATTTAATTCCGCCAACTTAAAAACAGTTTTGTTACAATATCTATAACAGCACGTAACCTGTACTGAAAGTTTAAATTTCCTGCAAATTTTACCACTGAAATCACCCCTCTGCTTCACCACGTCGTGTCGCTTCTTGAAACTTCAGGCATCGTAGGGCGGGGCAGAATAAAAGAACGATTTTGAAAAGGTTATAAAAACAGACAATCATTTTTTTCAAATTTTATTTCCACTACCTTAAATGGAGCCTCCATTATTACTAAATGCTAATGGGTGTGAACCATAATATTACATGATGTGCTTATCCGACAGGTTTCTCTCTCTAAAAATCGTCTCAAAGTGCAAATAATACCTAGGGCTGAAAACTTGAAAAAAAAACAATCGTTTCATGAGTTGTTTCACGTCACCCGTCTTTGTCGCACTCACTGCATTCGGACTCTATTGCAAATTGACAGATATATGAAAATTAAATTTTTCAAACATCGAATTTTTATTTTTTTCATATAATTATTTTTATATTATAATACAAGGTGTCCCACAACGATTTACCCAGCAGTGGCGTAACTTCACTTTGCGGGGCCCAGGTGTAAAATTTTTTTTGGGGCCCCCCTCCCCCACTTTACTCAACTAAGAAAAATTTCCAATTATTCATGACATCATCATCCCATCAACATTTGATTGTATTCTCAAAATGTTCTACGTCATATATAAACGACTCTAATTAAAAGAATCTACTGGTATTCTTCAGACAATAATATTGCGCTCTTTTATATTTAAGGATAAATAAATCCTCCAGTCGTCTTCATCAAATCATAATTATTGACATAAACGATATAGAGTTTGCTAAGAATTTCATATTAAAAAGCAATTGATTGAAACAATAGTATTTGAATCTAGAAAGTAAATGCAATCTGCGCTTAGATCATATATAATTGGACTGAGAAAAAAATCGAGTGTAAGGATTAATCAATCAGTAGTTGACCCAAAAATTGGGGGCCCCTCGAGGTTAGGGGGCCCCGGTGATTGCCACCTGGAACACCTGTGGTAGATACGCCACTGTTACCCAGGCTCTAATTCCTAAACCGTTTGAAATATTTTAGTGGGACAAAGACTATACTTTTAAACCATGAGGGTACTTTAAAATAATAGTGAAAACAATGCTTATAAAAAAGCCACCCCTAAAAATTCAACCCTTAACTTAGAAATGTTAAATGACACCCTGTATTTTTTTATATTTTCTTGTAGGATTTTCAATTCTCTATTCAATCGTTTTGTCCGATTGAAAGTCGGTTAATAAATAGCTGAGTAAATGGACATTTTAATTTTTAACACTTTAAATCAAGCTAGCCATGATTCGGGAAAACAAAAACAAAACATTTTTATCGTTAGGTACCATATCAACTGTCAGTTAATAGCGTGATTAAAGAAATCAGCCTGATAAAATTGTATTGGAAACCCAGCATAATTATTAGGTTTCTTTATTTTTCTTACTAAAGGGTTTTTCAATAAGGACATAACAATTTTGTATTTAAATAAAACACAGAATAATTGAGATATCGGGCTTAAATTTATTCCAGGTGTAGTACACATGTTACAATTATGTATGGAATTCGACGTCGTTCATATGACCACCACGAGCACGACGGCAGCGATCGATTCTTTGGATCCAATTTTTAATCACTCTTTCACACATATCAGCTGAAATGTTGGCAATGTCGCGTTCGATATTGTTCCTGAGCTCCTCTAACGTTGTTGGAATGTTGGTATAAACCTTCGACTTAAGGTAACCCCATAAGAAAAAATCCAACGGCGTCAATTCGCATGAGCGAGGTGGCCATTCGACTGGACCATTTCTCGAGATTAAACGATTACCAAAGCTGTGACTACCGACTCAGAAATTCGGTAGTAAGTTTTAACGATTTCCAAACGTTGTTCGTCCGTGAACTTCACCATGATAAAAATGTAAACCTTGACTGACGTTTTGACTTTGACAGATCATAAAAAAATTTGTAGGTTATGTTCCGTATTATAAAACAAAATTGTTATGTCCCTATTGAAAAACCCTTTAGTTCTGTGAAATGCCAAATTTATTTACTACAGAAGAATACGTTGATATGATTATTATTTACGGTGAGTGCTTAAAAAATAGAACAAGAGCTAGACACTTATATTTATTTTTAAGCATAGACATAGATAGTTATAACGTATTTTATATAACACATGCACGCTTTTAGTGTTTTTTCGTATCAGTTTTGCGGACCTTAAATGACAGTTTATTGACGAGTGACGTCATGATCCATTATGAAACGCTTTTCGATGAATAATGGAAAAACATTTGAAAAACCCATCATCTAATGAACATTATGTACCTCTTTTCGGTGTTATAAATGAAATATGGTTACTATGGTAACAAAGTGAATAAATATTGTATCGAGCCCAATGTTTTTATTATGAGATGTACTTCTGTCAGTGACATTAAATTATTCAATTAAAGTCTAAAACAATGCATGTGTTATATAAAGTATAGTGTGCAACACGTGTGCTAAATATTTATGCGTCAGGCGCGATGTTTTCAGCACGCCAAGGCTCGTGAGCGCTCTCCTACTACTCGTGCTGAAAACATCACGCCTGACGCATAAAGATGTATTTAGCACACTTGTCACACAATATACTATTATGCGCTACTTTTTACTAGCACGGTTTTATTTGGTTCACAATTAGGGTTGCCAGATATCTTGATGGTCAAATCGGGACAGGTTAGATTGGGTTAGGTTATAACAAAAAATTCTAAAATCAGAAAAGTAGTATTTACGTAAAAAAATCGAATTATCGCATAGTAAATAATATTTATTAAAAAAAACAAATTATTTATTATAAAAAACATAACTAAACTTTAAAATCACAACTTTAAGAACAAAAAACTCAAAAATAATTTTTTAATTTAAACTCGAGGCTTGTCGAATGCGGCCGCTATCGGTTTAAAAACGCCATATAATTTATAAATTAAAATAGGCCAAACCGGGACATTTGGATGTCCCAAAAAGTTTATTCGGGACACCTTGACTTTAGACTCAAAATCGGGACAATCCCGATTAATCGGGACACCTGGCAACCCTATTCACAATATAGTAAACAAGTCAAATCAAATACAATACAATATTAATTAAAGTTCATTATGATTGACCGTCACCAGTATGTGTTAATTTGTGTTTCCTTAAATTACTAGAATGATTAAAACACTTCTTACAAACGTCACACTGAAACGGCTTCTCACCCGTATGTATAGATTTGTGACTATTTAAAGTGCTTGAATATGTAAAACATTTACTGCAAACATCACACTGATACGATTTCTCACCAGTATGTGTAAGTTTATGCGTCTTTAATGTCTTTAATCGCGTAAAACATTTATTACAAACGTTGCACTGATACGGTTTCTCTCCAGTATGAGTGAATTTATGCGTATTTAAGTGGCTCGATCGAGTAAAGCATTTATTACAAACGTCACACTGATATGGTTTCTCACCGGTATGTGTAAGTTTATGAGTGTTTAAATGACTGGATTGAGTATAGCTTTTAAAACAAATGTCACACTGATACGGTTTCTCGCCAGTGTGCGTAAGTTTATGTCTATTTAAATTACCTAACTGAATGAAACATTCACTACAAATTTCACACTGATACGGTTTCTCACCAGTATGTGTGAGTTTATGAGTATTTAAATTTCTTAACTGATTGAAACGCTTTTTACAAACGTCACACTGATACGGTTTCTCGTCAGTATGTGTACGTTTGTGTCTTTTTAAGTAACTTAACCAAGTGAAACACTTATTACAAATATCGCATTGATATGACATTCGACCTACATCTTTGCGTTCTGATAACTGTTCTTTTTTCACTGATAGAAATTTTTGGTCACCTACACTGTTGTAATTATCATCACTATCATTATTAAAGTTAGAAACCAACGGTGTGTTGGATATTTCATTTTCTTGTTTTATATTTTTGTCTTTCACAAAATTTTCATTCATTTGAGGTTCACATTTCACAAAAAAATCTGCACTCGATTTTAATAATAAAATCGAGTTTATACTTTCAAGGCCTGCTTTAGTTTCTTCACAGCTATCTATAAAACCTGTTTCTTCAATTTTGTCTGTTAGACCAATCTTCGTTTCATCAGATTCCTTACTTGTGTGCACAAAATCAGACGTAATCAATTCATTATTTGCACAAGACTGGTCTTCTAATAAGTCGTCTTTGCTGTATGGTAATGTTGAAGACTTTCCATCAGTTTTTGTGAAATAATTCTCACCAACTTTATTACAATGAACAGTTGCGCAGTTGTTCAAAAACATTATTGGACTTTTTCGTTTGGACTGCTTGCCAGCAGTGTGTAACTGCTGCAGATAATGACGTAATGTTTTGTCAGACTGCACTGCTTGCGACTGGAACTGATGGGTTTTTATCAACTGAATATAGCATAATCTGCAAATGTAATTCGGCAACTCGTCGTTTCTTTTTATCTGAAAATTTTAAAGAAAAACGTAATAGCGTGTGCTAAACATATTGTTGCTATGCTTCTTAACTAAAGTGACCACACGTCCCGATTTTGGCAAGACAGTCCCGCTTTTTGGTGGACTGTCCCGCGTCCCGCCGATTTTTAAAAATGTCCCGCTTTTTAGAAAATATCTGCATTTCTTATTTTAAATGTACTGTAAAAATATATTACCTATTATTTATTAAGTATTATGGTGAATATAAAGAAATAAAAAATACATAAAAAAAACATAAAATGCATGCAGAGTAAACTAAATTAGGCAATGTACCGAGTTAGATTTACTCGGTGGTGTTCTCATTGTGAAAGAAAATCATAATTTAAAAAAAAAAAAAATTTAATTTGATTAAAAATCATGATGTTCAAATTATTATTTTTTACAAATATTTTTATAGTTACCAATAATTAATAATAAATACATTTTTGTACAAGTATATGAATATACAGTGTGTCCACAGACTCATCCTCAACATGGGGATCTCCGTTGTTATGGGAGATAGAGATTTGGTTAAATGAGACAAAATGTGCAGAATCTCCAGTACTACTAGCCTGCGTAGTCAAACTTTCCATATTTTGCTTGGTTCGCGACCGACAGTTGAAAAACGGGATTTACCCATTTTCGTTTTTTGTTTATAACTCGCTTATTAAGTAAGTTAGAAAAAAAATATTTCCACTTTCTTAAGGCCCTTTTTTATGAAGATTTCAAATCTCTTTTCATATTTTTATTTACTTTTATAGTTTTAGAGATACTTGTATTAACTTTGTTTTTTTAAATACACGTCAAAGATGGCTATGACACCATTCGAAAGAGATTTTTTTTCTCTTTAATTTGATATCAGGGTTGATGGATTTATTTTCAAAAATAACAGAGTTATACGTAAAACACTGATTTTTAATAGTATGCTGTGCTAAATTAATTGATAAAACAACAGAAGGCTTAGCAAACAGTTGAAATTCGCGTTGGCTTAGTAAACGGCTGTTTTGTTTTAGCTGTCAAAGTGTAGTTTGTTGCTAATTTGTCAGTTTACTAAGTGATTTATTAAATTTACTTTTGTTATCATGGAACCATTTTGTAACAATGAAAAATTTGATATGTTATCTTGTTACATTCTATGTCACAAAAATTCGGCCAGAGCTGCAGAAATGTACTTCGATCAGTATCCAGAATGAAGACAACCTCATTCGTCTATTTACAGAAACTTACGAGTAAATTTAATAAACTATGGATTATTTAAAAAGCCGTTTAGTAAGTCAACGCGAATAAGTGACGAAAACAAAACTACTGTTTTACAATCAATTGTTGAAAATCGCTTATTTTTCATTGTTACAAAATGGTTCCATGATAACAAAAGTATATTTAATAAATCACTTAGTAAACTGACAAATTAGCAACAAACTACACTTTGACAGCTAAAACAAAACAGCCGTTTACTAAGCCAACGCGAATTTCAACTGTTTGCTAAGCCTTCTGTTGTTTTATCAATTAATTTAGCACAGCCTACTATTAAAAATCAGTGTTTTACGTATAACTCTGTTATTTTTGAAAATAAATCCATCAACCCTCATATCAAATTAAAGAGAAAAAAAATCTCTTTCGAATGGTGTCATAGCCATCTTTGACGTGTATTTAAAAAAACAAAGTTAATACAAGTATCTCTAAAACTATAAAAGTAAATAGAAATATGAAAAGAGATTTGAAATCTTCATAAAAAAGGGCCTTAAGAAAGTGAAAATATTTTTTTTCTAACTTACTTAATAAGCGAGTTATAAACAAAAAACGAAAATGGGTAAATCCCGTTTTTCAACTGTCGGTCGCGAACCAAGCAAAATATGGAATGTTCGACTACGCAGGGTAGTAGTACTGGAGATTCTGCACATTTTGTCTCATTTAACCAAATCTCTATCTCCCATAACAACGGAGATCCCCATGTTGAGGATGAGTCTGTGGACACACTGTATACAATAAAATATATATAACTAAATTGTAATTCTCATTTCATCCCATTTGTCCCGCTTTATCTCAATGAAAATGTGGTCACTTTATTCTTAACGCACGTTTGGCATAGGGGACCTAAACTATAACAAACCGTGAGGTGGGTCGTTTATTAGGACTAAAGTGCGACCCTTGAGGTTCACACGACGAACTTCCCAGTTTGATAAATATTTAATAATGATAATTAAATTAGATATTACACAGAAAAGTAATCATTTTAATCATTAAAAAATAATTATTATTTATTTTTAACAATAATTAAAAAAAAAAACGGCTGAACTGATTTTTATAAAATTTATTTCGGATCAAAATGACGTTAACACGCCTCGATTGACACCCTTACGAAGTCGATATAATTTTTTATTCGCGAGATATTGTGTAAAATCTACTTTTTTGGAGTCTATTTGGTTAAGAAAAAGGAACGGCTGAACCGATTTTGAAAAAATTTCTTTCAGATCATATTTACGTTAATACGCGTCGATTGGCACCCTAACGTAGTCGATATCATTTTTCATTCTCGAGATTTCGTCTTAGAAAGAAATGGACACATACGTACACACACACACACAGAGACATCTTTCTAAAAATAGTGTAGTGACCTTGAAACATAAAAATTTGTTATACATTTTGATTTCGATTTTCGGACCCATTACAATAACTTCCAATGGGAAGTTAATATCTAATGAGAAAAAAAACATTCTTATTGCACGTGATTTAAGGAAAGCGGGACGCTGGTTGAATCGGGACTCGTGTCTCAAAATCGGAACTGTCCGGCCTGAATCGGGACGGATGATCACTTTACTTAATCGTTACTTGAAATTTGCATTTTATTGTCACCCAGCGCCCCTTTGCTTCGAGCGCCACTGACGTGAACCATTCCCTAGATACAGCACTAGATCTAGTGTTGCCTGCTTCTTTTTTAAGGAATTTCAGTCTAAAAAGGGAATGTTTAACACCTCACCTGGAAATTTTGAAGAAAAAAGGTTAGACAGTGTGTCCAGCCTTTTTTATTTGGCTTCAAGTAACATTTTTTTGAAATTGAATGTATCAAAATTTCTGTAACCCGAACAATTTATTAGTAATGCAACAGGTCAATCTAAGAATGTTTTATCTTGGGTCAATCCGATGGCGATTCGCCTATTGATTTGTAATATAATAATAATAATGCGTTTAACGTCCGTTTCTCGACATTATGTCATAACAGACGCCATTCGCACCATTACTATTTTCCATTTTTTAACACTTCCCGTTTTATACCTTTTTATTATACTTCAAATTATTTAATAGCAATGTGCGAATGGAGGAATTATAGTACATTAGGATAAGGTAGGCAACTTTGGGAGCATAGGAGTTTGACAGGTATTCGGCCATGGCCTTGAATAAGGAACCATCTCGATATTCATCTGGAATTATTGAGGGAAACCATGGAAAGCCTCAAACAAGATGGCCGGTACAGGAATTACCGTTTCTCGGCGTGAGGCAGTAGGAAAAAGTCCTAGCCACATCTGCCTCCCCCGGGATTCGAACCCAGTACCTCCCCAATGCGAGTCTAGTGCTGTACCACTAAGCTACATCGCTGGGTTATTGATTTGTAATATATGGATTGTGAATGATGGCCAATGAAACTAGTTTATGCAACGCCATAAGTTGGGTTACTTTTAGAACAGGTTGTTGAGGCGTTGAGATTGGGTGATATTTTTCAAGCCTTTATACAGGATAATATATGTCATATCTTTGACACAGCGTACGTTAGCTGCATACTAATAATTTAAATGTCCTGCCAAAAGTACCTGCCTTAGTACCTACGTCCTGCAGATATCTGCCACTTCGAAATTTGATAGGTAAGTATCAGAATTTCTACTACCTACCACCTGTAGAAAATGAGGATAGGTCAAAGCTACTCTTGACAGAAAATCTTCAGAATTCGTCGTCAAATTATAAGCAGACAAGTTGTGGTCTGTGGAGAACTCTTGCTTATGATAAGCATAGGATTGCCAGGCGTCCCGATTAATCGGGATTGTCCCGATTTTGAGTCATAGGTCAAAGTGTTCCGAATTTACTTTTCGGGACATCCAAATGTCCCGGTTTGGCCTATTTTAATTTATATTAATTATATGGCGTTTTAAATCGAATCAAAAGTACAACTAGAATTAAAAATCCGTTTTGTATCTGTGATTTATAAGTTTTGTTTTAACAATTAAAAGATTATTTTTGAGTTTTTTGTTCTTAAAGTTGTAATTTTAAAGTTTAGTTATGTTTTTTATACATTTTTTAAGAAAATAATTTGTTTTTTTTAATAAATATTATTTACTATGCGATAATTGGATTTTTTACGTAAATACTACTTTTCTGATTTTAGAATTTTTTGTTATAACCTAACCCAACATAGTCATAACCTGTCCCGATTTGACCATCAAGATATCTGGCAACCCTAGATAAGCAAGGCTTATTTTAATTCGTTGGAAGCAAAATTTACATAGAAATAAAACGTTTTTTTAAGTATGTAATAATTGTGAGGCCAGGATCGGAAGTGTAATTCCAAAAATACCGAATGATATCAAAAAACTCGGTACTTATAACTTACGTGAATGGAGGCACATTTGCAGACTGCATTTGCTATAGACCCTTTTAAATCTGGTGAAAACGAGAACATTTCGATTAAAGTACCGTTTCTAGATAAACACAATCGACACATTTTACTAAGACCTTGCTCTAATATCGACAGTTCCTCCATTTTTATGGAAATATTTGGAGCCTGACACTACTATTAAATTTTTTTTGCCATACCCACTATAAAATAGCTGCTTTAAGTGCATGTATGTATGCAAGTGACTTTTGACAGGTCGGTGTGCGGGAACGTATCTTTTCCACACTAGTGTGAGAAAGCAAACCATTTCCATAGTGACTTATGTTTATTCACCCTGAACCGCCCGCTATTACCTACTGTCAGCTACTCACGGCCTACCATTGAAGTGAAGTTGGCGACACAAAATGAACTGTCAACATTTTTTGAAAATACTGAAAATGAAGTGAAAAGCAGCTATTTTATTGTGGGTATGTCAAAAAATACCATATACAGTGTGTTCACAAACTCTTTCCCAACTACTGAACCGATTTAAATAAAATCTATGTATGACCACCCTCAAGGTATGCTCTATTGATTATAAAAAAGAATAAATTAAATCTTATACGACTGATATGCAATTGAAAATTTTGTTGGAAAGCAGCCAATTATATAATTATTGATTCCAAACATATCGGAAAAAATAATTTTACCTGTTACCAACCATAGTCACAGTCAAGATTCTAACCTGAACCTTTTCACTTTCGCGGCAGAATGAACTTACAATTACTCAACCGTGACATGATTACATTTCTAACATTCTCCGTATATGTTTCGGAATCAATTGATTTTCACTACATGTGAGTGTTAATTTATTATAGTCGAGCGTCTACAATCTACAATTCATTCATTCGTTAATTTATTATAATTGTGTGTGTGTTTTAAAGACCACCAACAGCTAAGGTTATTTGGGCCTAGCACCAACTCATATTTTCAATTCATTATTTTTTTTTTAATAATAAATTGAAAATCGAATTGACACTTTTACCAGCTCTCGGGCTAGAACCCGGAAACTGGGGACTTTTAATAGAGGAACCATAGCAACGCCATGTAAACAACAGCATTGCTAAACGCTCCGCTATTCTCAAGCCCTTAATTTATTATAGCTAGGTTGTAACACCAATGGGATACACTAAATAAGTACCTACCTAGATATATCAATGTTAAAAAAAGAATCATCACAATCAGTTCACAATTACAGGAGATATGAGGTAACATATATAAAAAACTCGGGTCGCAGTGCCAAAACCCTGCCGACAATATAGTGTATTTGCTAATACAAGCCTTGTGGCTTTATTATGTGAACTTAAGTTTGTTTTTGGACAAAATGAAAAATTTAACCCCTTAATACATCCCTTAAAATAATATTTTTTTTTCCTAATTTCAATATTATTATCAATGCAACCTCTGTACCAAATTAAATACACCCGTTAGCAAATAAATCACTATCCGTAAACTAGTGTTTTCATAAAATTTTTAAGTCCGGTCCTGTCGTGCCGATTTTGTTAAAATTTTAGCAACACATTTTAATCTCTACTAAAGGGTTAAATTCCAATTTTGAAATAATTCTGAGATTTTTTTCGGTATTTTTGGGCCCAAAAACTTTTTTCAACCCCTAAAAACTACCCTTAAAATAGTCCGATTGGGCCCATTTTAAATAGGTTCCGTGCGGTGATGGATTCCAACGTGTCTACCAAATTTCGTTCAAATCAATTAAGTCTTTCGAGAGTTATGCCGCGAACACATATATATATATATACATATATATATAAACATTTCCAAAAATGGTGCCAAAGTGTTCAGGAGGCTATGAAACGTCGAGAAATTTTGGTCCGACCCCTAGGTCCCGCCATCCGACCGACGCCAATAGTGTATGTGCCATATTATGGCAAATACACTAAAAATTAATTTGATTACTTACTAGAAAAAATTAAAAATAACATACTATACTGTCTATGAACTATGACGTACGTCTGGCAGCACTGTGATCTCTAATAAAACAAAAAAAATGACGAAACAAAAACCTGTAGTTGAGTTACAAGGGTTAAAAACTGATATATGCCGGTTATGTTTGGCTACAAGTGTAAAATTGGCATACATTCATAGCGACTCGCACAAATTAGGATGCACAATAGCAAATGCGGCAGTGGAGTGTACCACCGTTCAGGTAACAATCTTTTTAATTTTATGTAAGGTAATTTAAATAAATGTTAAGTTTTTGACTTTGTTCGAATAAAAAACTGACGATTTTGACGTGTATATGTCTTTAAAATCTGAACAGTACTGGGGGATAATGTTTCGACTTATAAATTTCAAAACTAAAAGCAACATTCAAACGATAAATATAGTGCCGAGTAGACAAAAATTGTCTGTACCTGAGATTACCTTCGGATCGGACCGAATGCGCGGGTAGGGGGTTCGCAATATGACGCAATTCTACTATGCCTGGGGGCTTTGGACCACCCGGCCAATGTTTTTTTGGATTGCGTCGAGTGAGGACTACGGAAATGATGTCTTCTAAAGCTAACGAGCTACTCTACAATAATTGTAGAGCAGCTCGTTAAAGTAGACATTAATTATTAATGTCTACTTTATTCATTCCGTACTTCAACAACAGGGTCGAGTATTCACGTCAAAACTAGAGTTCATACAATTAGAGAAAACCAAATCCTAACGGAAACCTTCACAAAAACTGGTGAGAGAAGTAGGGTAGGTAACATAACCTAAACAGTGAATACTGAATGATAAGTAAATAGTGCACTGACATGTGCACATGAACTGGCGCACCCCTTCAAAAATAGAATAGACCAGTCCGAACCAAATATGGTTTCTGCGCATGAGGCGGTTAAGTTTTCTCTAATTGTACGAACTCTACTGTTTGTGTTTCTCTAATGACCTCAGCTGTTGAGCGTCAATAATCTACAATCTGTCTCCGACACAACCTACGCGATTTTTTTTAATTCCGAAGTAGAATGAAGATAATTTTTGCCATACCCGACGGACGAAAATCGCTTGACTCGACATCAACAATAGACAGACACCGTGAGATTATACAAGACCGATAGGTAATTTTCGATATGTAAATAATTTCAGACAAGTCAATTGACAATCATGACAAGTAACTCAGTCTGTTGTATTGTACGGCCATCAGCACACAATAGGGTTGAAATGTTAAATGTTTGAACGTAGGTAAATAACAGTCACAATGAACGGGCTGATATAGGGTTGGAAAGTAGCGCTACGTCGCTTCGACGCGACGTACACTAGCTGACTCGACGTCACGTGATTTGGCTAGTCAAATTGCCGGGAAAACCGACCCTATAAAAAGGGCAAACACGCTCATTTTTAGTCATTAGATCCTGGAAAATTAAAATATAAACAACTCTAAATACAGAGTACCGGACTAATCCCCGTACGGCGATTCAGCTTATAAAGTATGTGGTATTTTTAAATTAAGATAATATTTTTATCAGTCAATAAAATTATCTCCAATAATTGAATGCAATGAAATTGATTTAGGCATCACGAAATGTAAATGAATCTATGTTGATTTAGCAACGATAATAATTGCATTATAATAATAATAAATCAAAATAAAAGCCAAAGCGCTTAAAAGTATGATAATACAGATTAAATAAAGGTACGCTAAATATTGATTGAATAAATAAATAAATAATATTAATATGATAATTTCAATAAGTTTGAATTAGAAAATCTAATTCAAATCAGCGGTTTTAAACTAGCTAGAGATAAAATGTTGATTATAGGTTAAACGTTTATTAGAAACTTAAATTCAAAACTTATCGAACCGTGTAGTTTTTTATACTATAGTTATTTAGTTCATGAACTTTTTCCATTCAGGTATAAATTGACAATTATACGATAACTGTAAAATTCGTTTTGTTACTGAATAAATTATATTAGAAGTTGTTTGAATTGACTTACTTGTTTTGATGAGTAGCTTTACTTATTTCAGCCGCACAAACTCACACCTTACATTACGCCAACACATACTACACTTTCCCACATCCGAATTGCTGGGCGGTTCGCCAATACTGAGCAACCATTTTGGTGTGGCAGTCCAGTAATCCGGCACACATCTAGTACACTTCACACGATTGTAATCCATCTGGATCATAGTTCCGGCCTTGTGTCTGGTGGGTTACACTCATACACAACCAATTAGGGGTAGTAAATGGGATCTTGACCCTTGGCTCTGAGCAATCAAGCGAAGGTACAGATTCCGTTTGCTATCTAACACGACACCATTCACCACAACGACACTGTACGCCCCACAATTAGCGAAGTGAGTAAAAGTAAGAATAAGTGAGTAAAAGTAGCAATAAGTGGACACTTAATTGTCCTGGCATCCCGAAATCAATCAATTAGAGGTGTGGTGAAAGCCCATGTCCGGTCGAACACGACCGTAATTTCACTGCAGTGGCGTGCTGCCGGACCGAAGGGGTAAGTTGATAAGACGCCAACACGGTTGTTCAAATCACCGTAAGGCGTTCCGGCAGGTAACAGCTGAGGGGACAGGCTGAACGCGATCACAGTTGGCAACCCTTGTGGGGATTTTTTTTTGAAAAAAAAAAAAGCCACAGTTGGCAACACTTGTGGGGACATTTTTTTGAAAAAACAGTAGCCCTTATATGGAATTTTTGTTGAAAAAAAAAAAATCACAATTAGCATCATCCCGTGGGAGAACTTTTTGAAAAAACAGTAACACTTGTAAAACATTTTTTGTGAAAACAACACAGTCAACACTTGTGAGGTCTGTTTGAAACTAAACCGTAGCGTTTATTGTGTAGAAACTTTTGAATTATTGAATAGAGTCAACAATAGTCCACACGTTAACAACAATCAGATCAGATCAGATTTAGAAATAATTCACAATTAGAATTCCTTTGGATTAGAAGTTAAGAAAGTTTTAAAAAAAAAGAGTAGGATAATTTCAACTGCGACTGTACAGTTAAAAAAGGCAGAAAGTTCAACAATCATAAAAAAATCAGTTACAAAACGAATATTTAATAATTAGAGTCAAGAAATCAAAAACGTAAAAGGTTAGGTCGATAAGTTTTTTAAACAATAATAATAAAAAAATTTAAATAAAGTAAATTTAAATAAAGCCGCACACCTGGTTTAATTTAAAAAAATAACGAACGAATAA
The DNA here is from genome assembly GCA_039654895.1 of Mongoloraphidia duomilia. Lineage (NCBI taxonomy): Eukaryota > Metazoa > Arthropoda > Insecta > Raphidioptera > Raphidiidae > Mongoloraphidia > Mongoloraphidia duomilia. The sequence continues at coordinate 18,416,834 of CM077526.1, forward strand.
CAATTAAAAATCACACGTTAACAATTAAACAATTTATGATAATTGAAAAATTTAAATAAAGATTTCAATAAAGAAATTAACATATTAAATAAAGTATTCGCGTAAAATTTAAATACGTAAAACGATTAAAAATGGAGCAACAAAACCCCGAAGAAACATCGTCTCCGACGGAAACCGAAATCGACTTTAAGACAGATTTTGAGGAAGACCCGCCAAAGACGTCATCGCCCGCAGAATCTGACGAAGTTCCTGAAGCCTCCAATTTAATAATAGCTATGCTCAAACAGCTAAAGGAAGAGCTAAAGGAAGAAATGACACAAACACAAAACGCCGTCAAACAGACACAAAATGAGGTCAGACAAAATCAGAGCGCCATAGAACAGTCCCGAAACGAAACGTTGGCGAGATTCGATGACACTATTAGTCAATTAAGCGAAACCAATCAACAATTGCAAGTCACACAAAACCAGCATAGTGGCAAAATTAAACAAATCGAGAGTAAACAAGATGACTTCAAGGTCAAATTAGATCATGTAGAAGAGTACGTTCTAGAGCAAGTACCGGTGCATGAGAAAAAATTGGAAGCGATATCCACGAAAGTAATGCAATCGGACGAAGAAGTCCGAGTATTAGATAACCGTCTACACCAAGTAGAAGTAGCGATTCGGACCAATACCGTGACAGGTTTGCAACAATTAGCAAACCGGGAGCCGGTAAAGAGTCAAATAAAAAATTTCAGGGGTATGTCAGATAATCAACATCCCGTAGATTTTATAAAATCGATTGAGGTACAATTACTAAATGAATTCCGAATATTAGAAAATCAAGAATTCAAAATGTTCATTTGTAATTATTTAGAAAACAGTGCTAGAGAATGGTTTGACGCCATGGAAACCAGGTTAAATAACTGGGAACAATTCAAAACTGAATTTTTGAAATATTTCTGGGGCACCGATCTGCAAGAACAAATATACCGGAGCCTGATAACGCCTCATAGCTATCAAGCGCGAAGCGGATCCTTCTCAGAACATTTTTTGAGTTGGTTCAAACGGGTCAAATACCTGGATATACCAATAAAGGAAACAACAATAATTAAACAGATATTTAAACATTTTCCGCATCCTTGGTATAACCAATTGTTGCTAACAAACCCGCAAAACGTCAGTGAAGCCTTGGAAATATTAAGTCAAATCGACAACAGTGCCAATGTAAATAAGGCCCAGAATGGAGATCGCAATCACGCGAATCCGCAACAAAACACGACGAATAATAATTATAAAAATTACCAGAAAAATCAGTACACGGAACGCAATAACAATAGTTCGCGAAATTATCACCGGGATAATAATGACCGTAACCACAACCGAGAGGTGAGGCAACAAGAGAACCGTAATGAAGCCGAGCCTAGTACATCGCGACAACATCAGACGGGAAACGAAAACGCACGCCATTAGAACCTCCGGGCTATAAGCGTGACAACCCCACTTCCCGGAGACTTGAAATCGACGAATTACAATTATACAATAATAATCCGACGGCCGATTTACTAATCGAAAACGACCCGGAACCCAGCGGAAAATTGCGACCGCACGTACTCATGACAATTCGACAATTTACAGAATTAGCCCTCATAGACAGTGGATCGGACGTTACTGTGATTTCCACCGAGTTTTTTGAAAAAATTAATCATGACGACTTACACCCGCTACCCTTGTTGCCTACAACACATTTAGTAGCATACACGGCTAACGGAAAAAAGTGTAAACCGATTAAAAAATTGACATTAATCAAAGCGAAGATTCAAGAACAAGAATGCGACATTATGGCGTACATTATGGACGACCTACAATTTAAGCGCCCGGAACAATAACCACCGGATAAAAAAGTAAACAATGACTAGACCGGTCGAATTAAAAAATAGTGATAACGTGGCTATGAACAATGGATAATCGAAACTGATAAACGGGACAACGCGAGTTAAATTAAATAATAGTAATTAATAAAAAAAAAACAATAATCAATTTTGTTCGCCAAGAAGAAAAATCGAGTTAATAATACTAGAAGTGTTAAACGGGATTTAATTAGCGATTGACTAGGTTTGATGACTAAAATAGTGTCAAATTATCGTTAATATAAAGAACTGAATAAACAATCTAATAATTATTTAACTTAGTGCGATAAATGATAATAATATTATATTGACATAAATAGGTAATAATAACCCTTTTAAAAAAATAAAAAAAAAAAAGAGGGCCGACAAAGGCAAACTTTAAGTATGTAATCATGACACTTAAAATCAACAAAAGGTCTTAAGTACCTAATAATCACGCCGAAAGACAACAATTGAACTAAAGAAATTGCAATCCAACAAATATAATCTGATATGTAATTATCCTACACCATCAGACCATGTATATTTTGTCGTAGATGGAAGACATCCTAGAAATTTTTTTCGACGATATTCGAGAGTGGGAGTTTTGCGACCCTTTGCCGAATCTACAAAGTAAAAGGGTAGCGTACCCGGACGACCCCAGCAGGGCCGTGACCAACAAAGAAGAGTTAATAGCTGCCGGTGTGATGCAACGAACACCGCCAAAGAAGCGGAGACGTGAACCTTCTCCGAACAACCAGCAATATAATGGGCCATACCGGCTTGTTCGTTTAGATTTGCCGCCAGTCCAGCGACGGGATAGACGACCACCGCTGGGAACGACCCCAAAAATTTTTTGACCATAGCGGAACCCCCTGGCCATCCGCTAGGCAGCAAGTAATAGTAGTAGATGAGGGAGAACCGCCGAGCTGGCTAAAAACTACGCCCGAACCACCAAGGCCAATGATGAAGAAGGTGCGCCGTTGGGTAACGATCGACGGACGGCGGGTGCGTCGACGGGTGTTCGACCACGTCCGCACCCACTCCATCAACCAACAATAGTGTAAAGGTGTAGTGTTTGTGCGCGGTCAAGTGACGGTGACATTTGTTTTTATTGATTTGTTATGTTTAAACTTTAATTTGAAAAAGAGAAACTTTGTTTAAAAGAAAATTCAGTTTATGAGATCTGGGAGTCTTTCGAACTATAGAAGTTACCCTTGCGAGATATGATTCACAAATAGTCATTTTAAGCCGACTGGCATAGTCATAGTTTTATTGGTTAAATTATTTAAATTAGAATTTTAGGTTTGATGAGCAATCGAATAATATTGGCAAGGGAAAATTCCGAAATCGTACGTCTTCCAGACTATTAGAATAGTAACTCTTAGTTATAGTTGGTTTTTGCTAAAAAGTTATTTCAGTAATTAATTTTGATACACTTTTATTATTTTTCGTTTAGAAGGATCAATAGATCCGGTAAGGAATTTTGAATTTTAAGTAGTACTCAACGAAGAAATGTTATTTGAACAAATGCCCGGTAAGGTTCGTCACTTCTAACGTCATATGAATCTCTGGTTGTTTTTGTCGTAACTATACTCCAAAGCACATCCAGTTTCGAGGTGGGGGTGCTGTGCAGAGACGACCTATTCACGGATTATTTGAGTCATATACATTCCTTCGTGTAGTCATCGTAATAAAAAATATAGTAATGAAATAACGACAATACGGTACCTAATTTAAATAAAGGCCATTGAACCGGCGTATCGACAATAGGGAAACATTGTTTAAATTTGTAAATAAAATAGGACAAGGTCATCAGCCGAATAAAATCAGATGTTGGCTTAGTAACAAAACATAGATATGTCAACGGCAGGAGAGAAGTGTAGATAAAGATGTTGAGGGGGGGACAAACGGTAGCTCCTGACGGACGAAAATCGCTTGACTCGACATCAACAATAGACAGACACCGTGAGATTATACAAGACCGATAGGTAATTTTCGATATGTAAATAATTTCAGACAAGTCAATTGACAATCATGACAAGTAACTCAGTCTGTTGTATTGTACGGCCATCAGCACACAATAGGGTTGAAATGTTAAATGTTTGAACGTAGGTAAATAACAGTCACAATGAACGGGCTGATATAGGGTTGGAAAGTAGCGCTACGTCGCTTCGACGCGACGTACACTAGCTGACTCGACGTCACGTGATTTGGCTAGTCAAATTGCCGGGAAAACCGACCCTATAAAAAGGGCAAACACGCTCATTTTTAGTCATTAGATCCTGGAAAATTAAAATATAAACAACTCTAAATACAGAGTACCGGACTAATCCCCGTACGGCGATTCAGCTTATAAAGTATGTGGTATTTTTAAATTAAGATAATATTTTTATCAGTCAATAAAATTATCTCCAATAATTGAATGCAATGAAATTGATTTAGGCATCACGAAATGTAAATGAATCTATGTTGATTTAGCAACGATAATAATTGCATTATAATAATAATAAATCAAAATAAAAGCCAAAGCGCTTAAAAGTATGATAATACAGATTAAATAAAGGTACGCTAAATATTGATTGAATAAATAAATAAATAATATTAATATGATAATTTCAATAAGTTTGAATTAGAAAATCTAATTCAAATCAGCGGTTTTAAACTAGCTAGAGATAAAATGTTGATTATAGGTTAAACGTTTATTAGAAACTTAAATTCAAAACTTATCGAACCGTGTAGTTTTTTATACTATAGTTATTTAGTTCATGAACTTTTTCCATTCAGGTATAAATTGACAATTATACGATAACTGTAAAATTCGTTTTGTTACTGAATAAATTATATTAGAAGTTGTTTGAATTGACTTACTTGTTTTGATGAGTAGCTTTACTTATTTCAGCCGCACAAACTCACACCTTACATTACGCCAACACATACTACACTTTCCCACATCCGAATTGCTGGGCGGTTCGCCAATACTGAGCAACCATTTTGGTGACTATAAATATATAGCTGCTTTAGAAATGTTTGTTGGAAAGCAGCCAATTATATACTAATTGATTCCAAACATATCGGAAAAAATCATTTTACCAACCATAGTCACCGTCAGGATTCTAACCTGAAAGCCCTAATGACCTCTGTTGTCGAGCGTCTATAATCCACAATTCTAACCTGAACTTTTCCACTTTCGCGGCAGAATGAGCTTGTATGTATGTATACATGTAAAGTGGCTTTTGATACGCCGGTGTACGAGAACATATCTTTCCCACACTATTGTGGAAAAGCAAAACCATTTCCATAGTGATTTAGGTTTATTCGCCGATCCGCCCGCTATTACCTACTGACAGCTACTCTCGGCCTACTATAGAAGTGAAGTTGGCGACACAAAATTAACTGTCAAATTTTTTTGAAAATACTGAAAATAACGTGAAGCTATTTTATAGTGGGTATAGCAAGAAATACCATATAGATATATCTCGTGCATAATGATATTATGACTCGTGTGACTGTTGAAACTCGCCATCGCTCGTTCCAACAATATACTGTCACTATTCGTCAGTAATATACGCCACTAGATCTACTATTTTATAGGCTTGTGTTTCTGTAAATAAACTGGTTATTATATCATTAACAGATATCAGTGGACGATGGGATGCCATTGTATGTCTGCGAAGACTGTTATCTGAAACTCAGAGATTTTTGGAAATTTAAAAAAATGGTCCTCAATTCTGATGCTGTGTTAAGAAATTACCTCAAACAACTGTGCATTGAGAACTACAGCTTAAGAAGAAGAAATTCAGTTAAGGATGAAATATTAGACTTCAAAGAGCCACGATATACAGATCGAAGTAGCGATGATGAAATAATGACTGAAGATATCGGATTTGATCCGGGTAACGATATCACGTCATTGTCGGATGCGACTGACGAGATTATCGACGAAACTCCGGTAGATACAGATATTAGCGATGAAAATAAACAAAAACGAACAAAGGTCAATCAAGGTCAAACTGTTAGCATAGAATCTATTAGAAAACGAGTCTTTGTTTTGATTCCGACTAAGGAAAAAGTTTTGGTAGACAAGTTTATTGCACAAGATAGTTTTAAAAAAATCAGCTCTTGTCAAGAAAATGATAGCAATAGTTCTATTGAAAAAATAACTTCTACTAATTCAGTCGATCACAGTTTGAAATCACAAAGTGAAGAATCTTCTGAAAATGCAAATGTCGCAGATCCTGGAGTTTTAGATAAACGCAAACGCCAAAAAGAAAGCCATACTGCTTCTAAGGATGATGTCTCAAGTAATGCTTCAGTATCAAACGATAGTGATGACGATTGGGAAATTGAAAAAGATCTCACTTCTGAAGCAACTGACGATTCTTCTGATTCTGAAAGAAGAGAGAAAATGAAATCAAAAGATGATAATTTCGCTAATAAAGATAATTTATTTGAAGAAGATGAACAAACAAATATAATGTGTACCTTTTGCAGTAAAACTTATACAAGAAAAGATGTTTTACTAAGACATATTGCAATAAAACATCCATCAGAAGATGAACAAACAAATATAAAATGTACCTTGTGCAGTAAAACCTTTTCAAGAAAAGATAGTTTACTAAGACATACTTTGGACAAACATTCTGATGAACACAAAACGAAAAAAAAACGTATAAAATGCAAAATTTGCAATGAAACCTTTACTAGGTTCGATAGTGTACGTAGACACGTTTTGCGGATTCACGGTTCAGAAGATTTGCGCAATAATAAAGGCGGATTTAAAAAAAACTTTAGTTGTAGCGTTTGTAATAAAAAATTTGATGGATATTCAAATTTTTACACTCATAAAGTCAGACACTTTGATAAGAATTACAAACCGGGTCAACCTATTCAATGTAATGTGTGTGGAAAGTTGTGTAAGAAATTAGTAAATTTAAAAACGCACCTTATAATACATAATGACGAAAGACCTTTCGAATGTCCTAAATGTGATAAAAAATGCAAGACAAAAGTTGGTTTAGACAGTCATCTGAAAAGGATACACGGTGACAATACTGAATCTGTGACTCCGTGTCCCACGTGTGGAAAATTTATAAAATTTGGTATGACTGCACATATAAAACGAGTTCATTCAAAAGAATCCTCGATCATGTGTGGCAAATGTGGAAAATATTTTAAAAATATTGACTATTTAAGAGTACATATGGAAATCCACGATGGTAAAATGATTAAATGTAGTATTTGTAATAAAAGTTTTAAAGGAAAAGTATTATTCAATTCTCATAATAGGACTATGCACCACGGAAAAGAATTCAAATGTAAAATTTGTCTTAAAATATATTCGCGGGCAAGTTTAAGGATTCATATTAAAAGAGTTCACGAAAGAAAACGTACAAATTTTGATTGTTCTCAATGTAAAAAAACATTTTCTAGTAATTATGGTTTAAAAGCACATAAGCAGTCATGCCATGGAGTTAAACAGTTTGAGTGTGAGGAATGCGGTAAATGTTTTTCTCGTAAGGATTTCTTGGTTATGCATCTGAGGATGCACAGCGGGGAGAAGCCCTATAAATGTGACGACTGCGATAAACGATTCTCCAGAAACGATAACCTCAAAACACACAAAAAGAAAGTTCATAAAAAATCTATATACTACAAATGTAAAGTTTGCGACGAGGAATTCAAAATGAACCGTGATTTAGATGAACATATTGAAGAGAAACATAATGTTCCCGTTGAACAAGTCCAATTAAATACAAAATGAAGTTTTAAGATTTAATCTACAAGATGTCAAAGAAAAAAGTGAAATGCATAGTACTGCACCATAGAGGAGCTCAAAATAAGAAAAAAAATCTATAAACATGGGTCCAAATCTCAATAGTTCATTAATTATGAACAATTAAAAATGTAGGTACCTTTATTGTAACATGTATGTAAAAATGATATGTGTAACTTAAAAATTTGATTGTTAATTAGCTGTGAAACTAAAAAAATTCGTTTAAAAATACCGTTTTGTATTGGTTTTAAATCTCATTAGTTTCAGAGTTATTTAAGAAAATGAATTGCTGTAAGACGTTTACATCATGTTTATAGCATAACTTTTTCCTACTGCCTCACGTCGAGAAACGGTAATTTCTGTACCGGCCATCTTGTTTGAGGTTTTCCATGGTTTCCGTCAATAATTCCAGATGAATATCGAGATGGTTCCTTATTCAAGGCCATGGTCCTTTGCTTGTCGAACTCCTATGCTCCCAAAGTTGCCTACCTTATCCTAATTTCCTATAATTCCTCTATTCGATTGCTATTTAAAAAAACAAGAGGTGAAGTTTAAAAAGTGTAGAAAATAACGGGAAAGTGGTAAGATGGAAAATAGTATTGGTGCGATTGGCGTCTGTTATGACAATGTCAAGAAACGGACGTTAAACGCATTATTATCATTATTTTATTACGTGAAACTTTTTAACCTTGTTTTTTTTCGTTTGGTTGCGCATGGCGAGATCACGTCAAGTCCAATCGAAGCGATCGACCAGTACTATCGCAAACAAGTGACGGTTATGTTCATGACTATATTGTACATCGACGTAACTAATATGTAACGAATATTCATTCGAGCAGGACATCAAATACCCATTGACAGAATCTGAATTCTTACGTTCGTATCCATACTGATCAGGGTTCAAATTACATTAACCAAAACGACGTAAACAAAATTATATACTTTCGATTTTGGGTTAAAAGCGTTTAGGGTTATGGCAATAAAGTTTCACTTGCACCGTGATTTCATAAAAGCGCAGCCTAGTTTTTTACACTTAGGATTTTATTTTTTAAGTTTCGCACAACTCGTGGCCTTATCAGACCAAATTCGACTGTCTGTTGTTATAAAAAAAAAGTTTTTTAAGTGTAAATAAATTAAAGTATTGTGTTTTTATATAATTTAAAATGGATAACATTAATTTACATCAAATAAGTAACCATGTTCACTTTTTTTAAAGTAAATGTATTTATCGAAGAAGCATAGTTATAGATAATTATTTTCTAATTTTTTATAATAAATATTTTTTGTACTCCTGAGGTCTTGTTTTTATTACATGTCTATACCCAAATGAGTTAAAAGGTTCATAAGAAAATATCGTCTTGGAATACAGTTTGCATGGCAATCAGTTCGTTTATGAAAGTTCCATTATCAACGGCATAGTATGCAAATCATTATTCGAAAATGCTCGCTCTCGTTATATTCGTATGTGCAAGTCGAAGTCGTAGATTTCCAAGCTGTTAAGTAAATGTCCATGGATGACTATAGTCATCTCTGCAAGGGGGTTAATACCGACATTTTGTTCTGCAAATTAAAATATATGCTTAAAACAGTCGTTGTAACAACATATTAAAATTTGAATCTTGAAATAATAATATAAATTTCGTCGGGTACATGACACGTTTAGGGTGATCTGCCACCCTTTTAAACCGACCAATCGATCTACACATATCATAATGGCATTATTAAGTTCACCAACAAGCTATATAAGTAATTTCAGCCTTGAAGCAATAATAATTGTCCTCTGGATCAGATTGTCGTGCGTTCGAATCCCGCCTCCGCTCATTGATGTTTTGTGATGTCATTTAGTTTTTAGTTAAATGTTATTTAATGTAATCAAGACGCTAATATATCAAAATTGAAAGCCACCATCTAAAAAAAAATCAACAAATTAATAAACAAATAATTGAAAATAATTAACGGGAAAAAATAAATAAACAAACTATATAATATAATATAGAATATATACTTACCAATACCTTCTAACATACTTACCTTAATTTACAATTGTATAAGTTAGTTATCTTTGTATATCATAACTATAATATGTTACTATAATTTGTAGTGCTAGTGGCAAATTCCGATGCACATGTTGTTGTGTTAAATAAAAAAAAAAAAAAAAAAAAAAAAAGACGCTAATGACCTAAATTGTCGACGCGTCTATAATTTACAATAAATGAATAATAATTGTGACAATTTTTTTTGTCACATGTTGGGGGCGGTCTGCCTCCTTCCCATACCGCTATCAAGCAAAATCGTTACTCAGGGCACTTTAATATGACTCCCTGAATATTTTCACAAAAATAAGGCCTTGAATAAAAAACACCACAAAATTGTCACTAGCTCTCGCGGTCTATTAGGCTAGTGCTATATGGGTGGCTGGTTCATCCTCCATTTCTCAGATTCATCCTCCATTTCGCAGAATCTACATAGTAGTTCAGTAATTTTTTTTTTCAAAATTCTTTTACGAATAGTCTTTATAATTGTTATAAAAAATATTCGTAAAAAATTTTTGTAAAAAAAATTTAAAATATGGCAACTATTAGTAGAGTGCGTTATACGGGATGCAAATGCATACTCGTACTTAATCCGCACAACCCTTGTAATTTTTTTTTACAAAATTACTTTTCGAATGGTCTTTATAATTGATGTCAAGTATAAATATCGTATTTTCGAAAAAAAATTTGTCTGCCTGTTTCAATGCTGTCGATTAGTATGTTTGGTTGCATATTACTAGAGAACTACTGCATTAATTTCGATAAAAATTATAGTTAATCGTTAGCTTAAAGTTCAACTTAAAATTAAAGTACAAATCATTATGTTAAGCCATCGGGAAGCAGCATAATCCCGTTAATATAATAGAGGGGGAGGAAGCCGCCGGTACTTAAATAAGTAAAACTCTGAATCGTAGACAAAAAAATGTTTATACAAAAATTGTAGAAAATATTATTATCCTCTACATGTTTGATATTAATCTTTTTTTACTAAAAATGGAACGGAAATGAGAAATTCGCAAAAAACCGTCAATCGTGAACTTGAACCTGGAATATCAGGCAACGCGGGCACGATATTGATGGGGACTTTTTACACGTTTTGTAAAACACCATAACGAAGGTATATACAAAAAATCAGCTAACAGGGAATTATTCCGCAGATGGGCCGTTTTTATGTCTAAAATTACTGGAGTATAGTATTGTAGCGAACCCCAAGATGTTACGCCACTGCCTACAATAGAAGCGTCGAGAAGGAAAGGTTACACTGGTGAGGCGTGGAATGGTATCGAAGATATGAGTACCCGCCGGAATGTTCTGGAGAGCGCGCGAGCGTGCTGGGCCAGGTTGCTCGACCTATATAAGCGAAGTACGAGTGAGTCAGAGTCAGTCAGTCGTGAGTAGGGCATGCAAATATTCGGATGTTTCAGGTATTCGAATATTCGCTCAAATTTTAGCCAATATTCGAATAATTGGTAAAAATAATAAAAACACTGGAACTTCAATAAATGACTTTTAATTATTTAAAATCAACACGCCTACTGCACGTCCATAAATCCAATCAATATTTTAACAACAAAAGCAGCTTACTTCTAGTTAAAAAGAGATCAAATAATCATTTTTACTTTACTTAGTTACGTAAAAATTCAGATCAAATCAACTAAATATTAGAGCGCACATAGCTTCCGAGAATCATAGATCAAATGAACATATTTAAGTAATCAAAAAAATTCAAAATTCTTTCTTTCTGTTTTTCCTATTCAAACCAAAATATTAAATGAGCATCTAAGACGCATTTTTAATAAATAGTACCACAAACTTATGGGATATTGCTCCCCTATAAAGAAAATACTTCACAAATAAATAATACGTCTATTAGCACGTGCGAAGAGCAAATCAAGCAATTATGTACACGTACGTAACGTAACGTAAGTAAATAGTTATATCAAATAAACATGCAATAATTAACAAAAAAAAACTTTCCTCGCCCCGTTTCGATTCCCCTCCCACGCCCTAGCGCGAACTTAGAGCTAGTGTAGCGTTTGTAAGATGTTTTAGCGCCGCCGTAAACCGTTTTTAAACAATTTTAATTCTTAACAAATAATTCGAATATATTCGAATAATAGGAATTACTATTCGAATAATAAATGCAGCCGAATATTCGCTATATTCGAATATTCGAATTGCATGCCCTAGTCGTGAGTCAGTGTCGTGTTGAACTGCGAATATAAATACAGTACTGGTATATAAATATAGTTATTTGTTCAGTGTTATTTAAGTGATTCACTTTGTTTAAGAATTACTGTTTCGTTATTATTATTGTGTTGATTGTTAGAATTGACATATAGTTGTTGCGTTTATTGTTATTGAATTGTTAATTATATTAAATAAATATTTATTCCGCCTACGTAGAAAACAGTCTTGTTACAGTATTGATTCTTGATGTACCTATCCTATACGCACATTGTACGTGTAAGTATCAAATAAAATTCAAAATAATTGTAAATAATAATGTACCTATAATTTTTTAAATGTAATCTTATATTATAAATTTATATTTCTCGCTTAGTAGTGAAAAATAATTTTAAAAACACATTACATTATATTTGTTATTTACGGTAGGTAATATTCAAGTTCAAATTTACGTATTAGCAAAAATGTATAAGCATAATATGTTTATTTAAATTAGTAGAATCGGAGAAACACTTTTTGCAAATATCGCACTGAAACGTAGTCTCACCAGTATGTTTTCTTTTATGGATTTTTACATATTTTGCCTGTGAAAAACACTTGTTGCACACGTCACACTGATATGGTTTTTTACCAATGTGTGTAAGCATATGACTCCTTAAGTTCCATGATAGAGCAAAACACTTTTTACAAATGTCGCACTGATGCGGCTTCTCACCAGTATGTGTATTTTTAAATGAGCTGACTGGGTGAAGAACTTACTACAAATCTCACATTGATATGATTTTTCGCCAGAATGTATAAGCTTATGTTTATTTAAAGCACTAGTTTCGTTGAAACACTTACCGCAAATATCACATTGATACGGTGTCTCGCCAGAATGTTTTCTTTTATGGGCTTTTAAAGAAGTTGACTGTGCAAAACTTTCATTGCAAACGTCACACTGATACGGTTTCTTATCAAAATGTATAAACTTATGGCTTCTTAAATGACACGGTTGGGAAAAACACTTGTTGCAAATGTCACACTGATACGCCTTTTTATCAATGTGTATAAGCCTATGACTATTTAAATAGCTTGATTGAGTGAAACACTTATTACAAATGTCACACCGATACGGCTTTTCACCAGTATGTGTAAGTTTATGTCTAGTTAAATGGCCTGACTGAGTGAAAAACTTATTACAAATATCACAGTGATACGGTTTCTCACCAGAATGTCTAAGCCTATGATTATTTAAATTCCTAGGAGCTAAAAAGCACTTATGGCAAACGTCACACTGAAACGTCTCACCAGTGTGTTTTCTCTTATGTATTTTTAAAGACTCTGAACCTGAAAAACACTCATTGCAAACGTTACACCGATAGGGTTTCTCACCAGAATGTATAAGCTTATGTTTATTCAAATTACTAGATAAGGAGAAACACTTATTGCAAATCTCACACCGATAGGGTTTCTCGAGAGTATGAGTACGTTTGTGTCTACTTAAATAGTTTTAATGCGTGAAATATTTTAAACAAATATCGCACTGATATCTTTTTTTGACATCTTTCTGTAGTGACGATTGTTCCTTGTGCACTGGCTTAGTATGATCATCTCCACTATTGTACATAAGTTCACTATTATCATTATTTGATACAGAAACTAGCGCGATATCCAATATTATTTCATTTTTTATAAGAGGATAGTTAGGTTTACAGTATTCAATGGAACAAATTTTGAATCCTTAAGGCTTCCTCCCGGATTCTCTAAGGTACTGCATATGTGATTAAACTCCTTTTTATCACTGCTTATAATTGAGTCTACTAGACCTGCTCCCTTTTCTTCATGTTCATTAGTAGAGTCAGGATCAATCTTTATTTTTTCACAGATATTTTTCCTCTCCTCAGAATTAGTTATAATTTCAGTGAAATTTTCTTCTCTGCTGAGCCGTGACGTTAATGAATTTTCGTCATAATCACCGCAAGGAGGAGAACTCCTGTCTAAACAATTCTCAAAAGGCATTTCTAGATTTTCGTGTTTGGTTTGCTTGTCAATAGTACGTAATTTCTGTAGATGACGACGTAGTGTTCTGTCCGACTGAGCAGCCTGCGTCCGAAACCGGTGTGTTTTTATGAGTTGAGTATAACATAATCGACAGATGAAATCTGGAAACTCGTCGTGTTTATTTACCTGCAAAAAATTACAAGAAACATGATTTCAAAACTGCCACTGTTCTTCATTTTTTTTTTTGGTTCGTTACATTTTATTTTAATTAGATAAAAACACTTGTAGACCAGGCGCTAAGCATTTTAGAGTGGAAAAATTCCTAAAAGAAATTTTTTTACATGATTGTTCCTTAGGTGTCCTCCATAAATCTTGAAATTTCCCCCTCCATACAAGTGTGCTACTCCCCTGGGGGGTTGGGGAAGGTACGAAAAATCAAGTATTACCGCATTCATAACTTTCTCTTAGCTCTACGACAAAAATTTAAAATAGTTCTAAACAATAACTAAATTCACTACAAAAAAAGGGTGTGCCGTCAGTTGATCCCAGCAATTTGATCCCACGACATTTGATCCCACGACAATTGATCCCAACGACATTTGATCCCAACGACAATTGATCCCACGACATTTGATCCCAAAAAATTGTCTATAAACCGACAGAGCCTGATAAGTAATAAAGTTATTAAATTTTATTAATTTAATGAAATAATTTAATCGATTATTCTCTTTGTCGGGAAATTTGTTTGAATTAAATTTGTAGACGTTGTGATATATTTGTAATTACATTGTTATTAGAATTCTAACGAATGTAATAGTATAATGTGTTTATTATTTAATAATTCTTTAGAGATTATGTAATGATCAAGTTGAATAATTCACTTTTATTTATCATTGCCCGGGATACGTCGTAATTTTGTCAGATATTGTATTTTATGAATTAATAACAAATTATCACGCTGACTTTTCATAAACTTTAATGGCATATTTAACAATTCGTTATAATGTGAAAAGCACGAAAGACCAAATTGACTGCACACCTGACGTTTCAAAGTTTCTATGTACAATAATTTTTCAACAAAATTTATAAAAAACAATATTTGACAAAATTACGACGTATCCCGGGCAATGATAAATAAAAGTGAATTATTCAACTTGATCATTACATAATCTCTAAAGGATTATTAACTCATAAACACATTATACTATTAAATTCGTTAGAATTCTAATAACAATGTAATTACAAATATATCACAACGTCTACAAATTTAATTCAAACAAATTTCCCGACAAAGAGAATAATCGATTAAATTATTTCATTAAATTAATAAAATTTAATAACTTTATTACTTATCAGGCTCTGTTAGTTTATAGACAATTTTTTGGGATCAAATGTCGTGGGATCAATTGTCGTTGGGATCAATTGTCGTGGGACCAAATGTCGTGGGATCAAATTGCCGGGATCAAATGTCATGGAACCCAAAAAAAGATTCTATACATATTTTTGTCAGATTCATATTTCTGCTAAATTTTCTGTGTTTAGTTTATCAAATTTCTTCGTTTAGCTTAAATATAGCGTTGTACTCTAGTGGCATCGAAGTACTGGTAGTAACATATATAAAAAATTAATTTGATTACTAGAAAAAAATAAAAAAAAGATACTATACTGTCTATGACGTACGTCTGGCGGCACTGTGATCTCTAATAAAACAAAAAAAAATGACGAAACAAAAACCTGTAGTTGAGTTACAAGGGTTAAAAACTGATATGTGCCGGTTATGTTTGGCTACAAGTGTAAAATTGGCATACATTCATAGCGACTCACACAAATTGGGATGCACAATAGCAAATGCGCTAGTGGAGTGTACCACCGTTCAGGTAACAATCTTATTAATTTTATGTAAGGTAATTTGAATAAATGTTAAGTTTTTGATTTTGTTCGAATAAAAAACTGACGATTTTGTCGTGTATACGTCTTTAAAACCTGAACAGTACTGGGAGGGATAATGTTTCGACTTATAAATATCAAAACTAAAAGCAACATTCAAACGATAAATATAGTGCCGAGTAGACAAAAATTGTCTGTACCTGAGATTACCTTCGGATCGGACCGAATGCGAGGATGGAGGGTTAGCAATATGATGCAATTCAACTGTGCCCGGGGGGCTTTGGGCCAATGTAAGTTTGGATTGCGTCGATTGAGGACTACGGAAATGATGTCATTCGAAAGCTAACGAGCTACTCTACAATTAATGTCTACTTTATTCATTCCATACTCCAACAACAGGGTCGAGTATTCACGTCAAAACTAAAGTTCATACAATTAGAGAAAACCAAATCCTAACGGAAACTTTCGCACAAAAACTGGAGGGAGAAGTAGGGAAGTAGGGTAGGTAATATAACCTAGTGAACACTAAATGATAAGTAAATAGTTTTAGTGCACTGACATGTACACATGAACTGGCGCACCCCTTCAAAAATAGAATAGACCAGACCGAACCAAATCTGGTTTCTGCGCATGAGGCGGTTAAGTTTTCTCTAATTGTATGAACTCTACTGTTTGTGTTTTCCTAATGACCTCAGCTGTTGAGCGTCAATAATCTACAATCTGTCTCCGACACAACCTACGCGATTTTTTTAAATTCCGAAGTAGAATGAAGATAATTTTTGCCATACCCACTATAAAAATATAGCTGCTTTAGAAATTTTTGTTGGATTCCAAACATATCGGAAAAAATCATTTTACCAACCATAGTCACAGTCAGGATTCTAACCTGAACCTTTCCACTTTCGCGGCAGAATGAGCTTACAATTACTAAAATTAAAAAAATCTATTATTTATAGCTGCTTTACACGCATGTATTATAACTCTTTTGGTGAACAGTTATTTAATTCTGAATTTAATCAGCGCGCGTCTAGCTCGTGCGGCGCTGGGACGTGAGTCTACGGTTCACCATTATTGAATTGATGTTATCATAAAAATGCCCCAGATTGGGCTTAAAAATCCGACCACCGGCCACTCAATACCAAAATATTTCTGTAACCGTAACGGAAACTTTTTAATAATTTTTCTTAAAATCCTTCACCTACTACTCGACACGTAAACAAACACAAACAAAAAAGAATTACGGAAATTGAAAGATAAACGTGCTCTAAAAAGCATGAGCCGTTAATTTAGTTAAACCCTCAATTCAAAACGGTAACTTAAAGACAATACAAGGAAATGCACTAAACCCTTGGATACTAAAATCACTTGGAGACAATTGTCAGTATCCAGAATTAAACCCACTAAAAAGTTGAAAAAGGCACCAGGACAACTGGACACACACGTACTCACAGGTCGTCCGAACCTGTGGAGATAAGCCATAAAATATCCAAAAGGCCTAAAAGCCGTTGACTACTGGGACTAGTTATTAAGAAAGATTTCTTCCGGATCAAAATCCAGAAACAATATCCTGGGAGTAAACCCAGCCAGAACCAGTAGTCCAAAATTAACCATAAAAACATACAACGTAGATCGATCACGGAACGCTAAAACGAAAACACAGGCGGCAATACGAAGAATCAATACGTTCGCTCAAGGGAACGGTATTACCAAACAAAAAACGAGCAAAAAATACTATAATCGACAATCGCAACAGGACGTAATGCGACATCGCGATTAATTCACACTTAAAATTAAAAGATAAAAAGTTTGAGAACGGGAGATTTCGTATCCACAGTTTCACAAGTCGAACTCCTAAATAGGCGATCTTTAATTATTTTAGTTGGCGCCACTAAATCGATACGTTTATTTTTCGGTAAGTTAAACAATAAATCGGTTCGTTAAATATCAGTACATTAATCGATAAATCGGTACATTAATTTTCGGGACGTTAAATAATAAATCGATACGTTAAACGGTAAATCGTTACACTAAACACGGTAGGTACCTGTAAAAAACATAAAAAACACGGAGGAAATATCATTCATAAGAGTCGAAAATCGGGAGGGGGATCCGATTTCGACTGTAATTTTCATTCAGTAATTAACTCTTTAAAAACGTTTGTTTTGTCGCTCGACAAATAATTCTGACAATCTAATTTTAGAATTGTCACATTAAATCGTTACGTTTAATTGACGGAACGAAAATATGTGCATTAAATAAATACCAAAAAAAAAAAAACAAATCGGGACGTGCGTAATTCGTTAAGTTTCGATCTTTGGTACGATACGACGATTTTCGAGAAACATAGTTAATCGTAATTTAGTCGGGAAAAGCTGACTGTAAATATTCACGAAATTTCGTCACAGACAAAATGTCCGGTGCAATATCGTCCAATTGTTAGCGTTTAATTGTTAGTTGTAAAAAAACACAGAGTTGATGACGTCGCAGACAACTTACATAAGTTTTACTATACAATATAAAATTTTCGACGGCTCGTGAATCTTTAAACGATCTGAATAGCACGTTGTTATACTAGCCAGGAACCACCACACCGTAAAATCATACAGAATAAGATTATTCTGATGCCGGGATAACGGGAATATAACATTTAAGTCCAAACTAGATCCAAGACACTAAATTCAATACACTATATTTCTACCTAATTCAACGGCAAAACTACTAGCAAACCACACGTACGACAACAGAATCCAGGCACGTTTAGGGAATCAATCGGGAATAGGTAATATTAGGTCAGGACCTGATTATCATTGTACAGACAGAACTGCTGAAATCCAGACAAATAATTTAGCCCTAATCACAACTACACTATTTCACCGTTCCTGTAGGAAATCTATTTTGCACGTAACCTGTGTTTTTCCAGAAAAAATTGTAAAATTCGTTGTATTTCTCATAAAAAATATGCACATTCAAAAGACGATATCTTATCGCAGCCGAAGCTACGCCACATCTGACCAAAACAAAACGACAAGTCTGTTCGTTCGTTTATTCGAGTTACACGCTAAATTCATAATAATCTTTCTCTCTATCATCTCGCGTAGACCGACTAACGCGCTCTCTTACCACCAGCAGCTCGCCTCCCGTCTACCGACGACGGTAGCCTTCTGTATTGTTTTGAAGTCAAATGCATCTTTTAAAAACTGAACTGTCTCTCTCGCACTAGTAAGTTAATTTTTATTTTATTAAAATTGTAAAATTATCAAGTCATACTAGCTTTACCCGCGTATTAACCTGTTATAGTATGTATGCATGTAAAGTGGCTTTTAATGAATTGTGGATTATAGACGCTCGACAACAGAGGTCATTAGCGTCTGATGGCTTTTGATACGCCGGTGTACGGGAACGTATCTTTCCCACACTAGTGTGGAAAAGCAAACCATTTCCATAGTGATTTAGGTTTATTCGCCCTGATTCGCCCGCTATTACCTACTGACAGCTACTCTTGGCCTACTATAGAAGTGAAGTTGGCGACACAAAATTAACTGTCAAAATTTTTTGAAAATACTGAAAATAACGTAAAGCTATTTTATAGTGGGTATAGCAAGAAATACCATATAGATATATCTCGTGCATAATGATATTATGACTCGTGTGACTGTTGAAACTCGCCATCGCTCGTTCCAACAATATACTGTCACTATTCGTCAGTAATATACGCCACTAGATCTACTATTTTATAGGCTTGTGTTTCTGTAAATAAACTGGTTATTATATCATTAACAGATATCAGTGGACGATGGGATGCCATTGTATGTCTGCGAAGACTGTTATCTGAAACTCAGAGATTTTTGGAAATTTAAAAAAATGGTCCTCAATTCTGATGCTGTGTTAAGAAGTTACCTCAAACAACTGTGCATTGACAACTACAGCTTAAGAAGAAGAAATTCAGTTAAGGATGAAATATTAGACTTCGACGAGCCACGATATACAGATCGAAGTAGCGATGATGAAATAATGACTGAAGATATCGGATTTGATCCGGGTAGCGATATCACGTCATTTTCGGATGCGACTGACGAGATTGTTGACGAAACTCAGGTAGATACAGAGATTAGCGATGACAATAAGCAAAAACGAACAAAGGTCAATCAAGGTCAAACTGTCAGTCTTAGCATAGAATCTATTAGAAAACGACTCTTTGTTTTGATTCCGACTAAGGAAAAAGTTTTGGTAGACAAGTTTATTGCACAAGATAGTTTTAAAAAAATCAGCTCTTGTCAAGAAAATGATAGCAATAGTTCTATTGAAAAAATAACTTCTACTAATTCAGTCGATCACAGTTTGAAATCACAAAGTGAAGAACCTTCTGAAAATGCAAATGTCGCAAATCCTGAAGTTTTAAATAAACGCAAACGCCAAAAAAAAAGTCATACTGCTTCGAAGGATAATGTCTCAAGTAATGCTTCAGTATCAAACGATAGTGATGACGATTGGGAAATTGAAAAAGATCTCACTTCTGAAGCAACTGACGATTCTTCTGATTCTGAAAGAAGAGAGAAAATGAAATCAAAAGATGATAATTTCATTAATAAAGATAATTTATTTGAAGAAGAAGAACAAACAAATGTAACGTGTACCTTATGCAGTAAAACCTATACAAGAAAAGATAATTTACTAAGACATATTGCAAAAAAACATCCATCAGAAGATGAACAAACAAATGTAAAATGTACCTTGTGCAGTAAAACCTATACAAGAAAAGATAATTTACAAAGACATATTGCAGAAAAACATCGATCAGAAGATGGAAACCAATCTGAAAACACACATTTCAAATGTGACGTATGTAAAAAAACATTTGTCAGTAAAAATGCCTTACGCGCACATACTGTGGACAAACATTCTGATGAACACAAAACGAAAAAAAAACGTATAAAATGCAAAATTTGCAATGTAACCTTTGCTAAGTTCGATGGTTTACGTAGACACGTTTTACGATTTCACGATTCAGAAGATTTACGTAATTATAAAGGCGGCTTAAAAAACTTTAGTTGTAGTGTTTGTAATAAAAAAATTGATGGATATTCAAATTTTTACACTCATAAAGTCAGGCACTTTGATAAGAATTACAAACCGGGCCAACCAATTCAGTGTAATGTGTGTGGAAAGTCGTGTAAGAAATTAGTAGATTTAAAAACGCACCTTATAATACATAATGACGAAAGGCCTTTCCAATGTCCTAAATGTGATAAAAAATGCAAGAGAAAAGATGATTTAGACAGTCATCTGAAAAGGATACACGGTGACTCTACAGAATCTGTGACTCCGTGTCCCACCTGTGGAAAATTTATAAAATTTGGTTTGACTGCACATATAAAACGAGTTCATTCAAAAAAATCCCCGATCATGTGTGGCAAATGTGGAAAATATTTTAAAAATATTGACTCTTTAAGAGTACATATGGAAAGCCACGATGGTGAAATGATTAAATGTACTATTTGTAATAAAAGTTTTAAAGGAAAAGTATTATTCAATTCTCATAATAGGACTATGCACCACGGAAAAGAATTCAAATGTAAAATTTGTCTTAAAATTTATTCGCGGGCAAGTTTAAGGATTCATATTAAAAGAGTTCACGAAAGAAAACGTACAAATTTTGATTGTTCTCAATGTAAAAAAACATTTTGTACTAATTATGGTTTAAAAGCACATAAGCAGTCATCCCATGGAGTTAAACAGTTTGAGTGTGAGGAATGCGGTAAATGTTTTTCTCGTAAGGCTTTCTTGGTCATGCATCTGAGGATGCACACCGGAGAGAAGCCCTATAAATGTGATGACTGCGATAAACGATTCTCTCGAAACGATAACCTCAAAACACACAAAAAGAAAGTTCATAAAAAATCTATATACTACAAATGTAAAGTTTGCGACGAGGAATTCAAAATGAACCGTGATTTAGATGATCATATTGAAGAGGAACATAATGTTCCCGTGGAACAAGTCCAATTAAATACAAAATGAAGTTTTAAGATCTAATCTACAGGATGTCAAAGAAAAAAGTGTAATGTATAGTACTGCACGATAGAGGAGCTCAAAATAAGAAAAAAAATCTATAAACATGGGTCCAAATCTCAATAGTTCATTAATTATGAACAATTAAAAATGTAGGTACCTTTATTGTAACATGTATGTAAAAATGATATGTGTAACTTAAAAATTTGATTGTTAATTAGCTGTGAAACTAAAAAAATTCGTTTAAAAATATCGTTTTGTATTGGTTTTAAATCTCATTAGTTTCAGAGTTATTTAAGAAAATGAATTGCTGTAAGACGTTTACATCATGTTAATAGCATAACTTTTTCCTACTGCCTCACGTCGAGAAACGGTAATTTCTGTATCGGCCATCTTGTTTGAGGTTTTCCATGGTTTCCGTCAATAATTCCAGATGAATATCGAGATGGTTCCTTATTCAAGGCCATGGTCCATTGCCTGTCAAACTCCTATGCTCCCAAAGTTGCCTACCTAATCCTAATTTCCTATAATTCCTCTATTCGATTGCTATTAAAAAAAAAGTCAAGAGGTGTCATGGGACACCCGACAGAAGCTATTCTTTTTACGCATTGTATATAAAACCGAATTTATCAAAGTTATAGACAATAAAATTGAAAATCTATTATTTGACCGCCAATTTGAAATTTTATTTTTTTGTGTCCTATAAAACTCTTAAATATCAATTTTCAAAAAGATCGGATAATTTTTACAAAAGTACATATGACCGCCATTTTGAAATCTGGCCCCATTTTATTTCTTTGTGTACTATAAAACTCCTAAATACCAATCGTCTAACGCGCCTATAGAAGCATAGCTTCAAAAATTCACATAAATCGGATCAGTGGTTCTCAAGTTATGAGCGTACAAAGGGACATACAGACAGAGAAAGCCAAATTGTTCAGTGAAACATCAAGAAATTTTGGTTCGATCCCTAGGTCTCGCCATCCGACCGACGTCAATAATTAATTAGTTACGAGTCATTTTAACTCAGTAGGTCGTGGTTTTTAAACATAAAATTCAAACATCAGCAGTCAAAAAATTGAATGACTATATTAGAATTTGCATATAAATGTGTGCAAGAATGTTGCTGGAACCTTTGGTGTGAATATAATAAAAAAAAATGTGAGCCATCGTGGGACGCCTGGCAGATGTGAAACATTTTTATAGCTTGAATCTTTTATTTATTAAACTTGACAAATTTATCAAAATAAAATCTAGCCTATATCACTTAGGGATAGTGTAGCTTTCTATTAGTAAAAGAATTTTTTAAATCGGTTTAATAGTTCCAGAGATAATAATTTATGATTTATTACAACGCCGCGAGACATTCTCCCCCTGCGAAGATAATAAGTGAAACAATTTTTAGAATCGGTTCAGTAATTCGAGAGATAAGAATTTACAATTTAACACAATTTACCCTAATTTTCCCTCGTTTACCCAAATTTACCCTAGTATACCCTAATTTCATGAATTTACCCTAGTTTTCGCTAAATACCCTAATTTACTCTTATTTAGCCCCCTTTGCTTTAAGTTACCCCAATTAACCCTAATTTACTCTAATTTTCCCAAATTTTCCTTAATTTAATCTAATTTACTCTAATTTACCCTAAATACCCTAATTTACCGTAATGTACCTTAATTTACTCTAATTTACCCTAGTTTACCCTAATTTACTCTAATTAATCCTAATTTACTCTAATTGGCCCTAATTTACCCTAAATACCCTAATTTACTCAAATTTTCCTTAATTTAATCTAATTTACCCTAAATACCCTAATTGGCCCTAATTTTCTCTAATTGGCCGTAATTTACTCTAATTTACCCTAATTTCCACCTTGCGAGAAACTGTCACCCTGCGAAGGTATTGAATTAAACGACGTACTAATCAAACGATTTTATTACATGCACAACTAATTGTTATGCTGACGTTTATACAGCTCTGTAACACCGCGTGTGCTATACTGCACTGTAAGACCACAGTGCACGCCTAGCTAGTGCCGCAGTGGTGGGGAGAACAGCAGCGAAGGAGCGGACGAAACATTTCGTTGCATTGATATTTCGTTGCATATTTCCCCTCACGCGGCTGTTCACAGCCCGACATAAAAACATCAAAAAACAGAATTAACCACAAACACCAAACCATTACTAATTTAATACTCGACGTACGTTTCGCCAACCAAGTTGGCATCATCAGGACATGATTAAAATTAATTAAAAATCGAAACGTACATCGAGTATTAAATTACTATGGTTTGGTGTTTGTGGTTAATTGTTTTTTTTTTTTTTTATTATATTGTTACAAAACTGTTTTTATTTTTTTTTGTTGGCGGCATAAATATTTATTTACAATAGTTAACAATACGATAACAATGAACGCAACAATAACAACTATATACAATAGTTCGTAACAATTAACTATATACAATAATAATGATCGCAACAACTAACTATATACAAGGACTGTTTACATCACCATGGACTGCGTATTCAACACTACCACAGTACAATCTACACTGACTGTCTTGATTGCACGCCTCACCCCATGGACTGCGTATTCGACACTACACTACTCACGACTCACTGCCTACGGTGACTGACTTATATTTATTTCATTGTACACCATTCACTGAATCCCGATTGCGTGCTCTCCGGTGACTGACTGCATGTTCGCTTCACTCCTGGTTATATACCTGCGTTGCCTACGCCCAGTGTGTGCGCGTTCTCTCTAGCGCTCTCTGGAACATTCCTGCAGTTACTCGTATCTTCGCGCGGTTACTAGCAGACACCGCTTTCTCGGAACTGCTGCCTGTCGTTCATATACAGGCTGATCCATTACAATATAAATGTGTATAAAAAAACTGTTTTGACACAATATTATACATAAAATCTGTCTAAAATTTTCTCCTCTTTCGATTAAGACATGTTTCGAATCGATCTGACTTGAATTGAGCGAATTAAAAGCAAAAAACATGAGCGTGACGATTTTACCATGTAAATATGAAGGTGACGATTTTACCATGTAAATTAGCGTGACGCGAATCTAAAAGTTTACCCCCTGCCAGAAATCGTCTAACGCGCCTATAGAAGCATAGCTTCAAAAAAAGAGTTGAAATTTAAAAAGTGTAGAAAATAACGGGAAAGTGGTAAGATGGAAAATAGTAATGATGCGATTGGCGTATGTTATGATAATGTCGAGAAACGGACGTTAAATGCATTATCATTATTTTATTACTACGTGAAACTTTTTAGCCTTGTTAGTGTATTTGCCATATGGCACATACACTATTGGCGTCGGTCGGATGGCGGGACCTAGGGGTCGGACCAAAATTTCTCGACGTTTCATAGACTCCTGAATACTTTGGCACCATTTTTGGAAATGTCTATTTATATATGTATATATTATAACAGGTTAAAAACTAACGTTAAACAGTACCACATTATACGCGGGTACCGCTGGTAACAAATATTTTTGCATATTGGAGTTTTCTAAAACGATACTTTAAAAAGACACTTCATGTGTCAGAGAGAGAAGTTTTCGCTTTCAAATGCCGTGCGTTAGAATGAGACCAGCAATCCCTGTCAACGTGACGTAAGTCGCCAAGCGTGATAGACTATGCAGAATTGAATGCGTACGAGCGAGATACGACTACCGCCGCACTTTTGATGTCGACTGACTAGGTAGGCCAAGCGGTGCTGTGATGACACGAGACAGAACGGGAGATGCCGGCCTGTAGAACACAGCTGCTTGACGAGCGATTTTTTGATTTCAACTAACTATGAATTTTGACGTTATTCTGGCGAACTTTGAATAATAACAACCAATTACTATTCCTGAAGTTGTAGTGAATTTTCTTGGATGTGCGTTAGGGATTGACAGTTGTCGTATAACAAACAGTTTTGACTGTATAGTGAATTTTAATAATAACCTACCTGATCTGACCAAAATTCCTATTATAAACCGATGCTTTTCTGGACTTTGGCTTGTTGCTGTGGATTTGTTAGGCACTTCGCTAGCTGATTAGTGTAGGAAGGATTGTTTCATGGAATAATTACGGATTATTACGTAATTTATCGTTTCGCCAAGTGACTGTTGATTTCAATAGAGTTGCGTTTATATTGCAGTCGCTACGATTTTAAATGACAATGTTACGTCCACAACTAACAATTTTACGTTCCCGAATTGCGATCTAGTGTAACTATAAATTTTCTGTAACGCTTTATCGTTTAACGCCCCGAAATTTAACGTATCGATTTAGCGTTTACCGTCTCGAAATTTAACGTATCGATTTAGTATTTAAGGTCCCGAAAATTAATATAACGATTTATCGTTTAATTTACCGAAAATTTAACGTATCGATTTAGCGATTACCGTCTCGAAATTTAGTGTAACGATTTAGCGTTTAACGTACCGATCTTTAACGTATCGATTTAGTATTCAACGTCCCGAAAATTAATGTACCGATTTATCGTTTAACGTACTGATATTTAACGTACCGATTTATTATTTAACTTACCGAAAATTTAACGTATCGATTTAGTGGCGTCAACTAAAATAATTAAAGATCGCCAATTTTGGGTTTCGATTTGTGAAACTTTTGATACGAGATCTCCCGTTCTCAAACTTTTTATCTTTTATTTTTAAGTGTGAATTAATGGCGATATCGCATAACGCCCAATTGCGATTGTCGAATATATTGATGTGTCGTCCTTTCACAATTTTTGTGTTTTCCTCTTTTTGGTAATTCCGTTCCCTTGAGCGAACGTTTCGATTTTCGTATTTTCTTTTTAGCGTTCCTTGATCGATCTACGTTGTATGTTTTTGTTGTGTATGTTTTCTTGGGTAATTTTGGGCTGCTGGTTCTGGCTGGGTTTACTCCCAGGATATTGTTTCTGGATTTTGATCCGGAAGAAATCTTCCTTTATTACTAGTCCCAGTAGTCAACGGCTTTTAGGCCTTTTGGATATTTTATGGCTTATTTCCACAGGTTCGGACGACCTGTGAGTACGTGTGTGTCCAGTTGTCCTGGCGCTCTTTTCAACTTTTTAGTCGGTTTAATTCTGGATACTGACAATTGTCTCCAAGTGATTTTAGTATCCAAGGGTTTCGTGTATTTCCCCGTATTGTCTTCAAGTTACCGTTTTGAATTGTGGGTTTATCTAAATTAACGGCTCGTGCTTCCTAGAGTACGTTATCTTTCAATTTTCGTAATTTTTTTGTGTTTGTTTACGTGTCGAGTGGTAGATGGTGGAGTTTTTTTTAAATACAAAAATATTTTTTTAGTGGTCGGTGGTCAGATTTTTAAGCCCAATCAGGGGCATTTTTATAATAACATCAATTCAATACTGGTGAACCGTGGACTCACGTCCCAGCGCCGCGTGAGCTAGCCGCGCGCTGAATTTATTCATTATTTTAACCGTTCACCAATAGAGTTTAAACTCTAACAAAATATCAAGTTATAAATTGGCGTCCGCCAACGTGGGGCTATTCGTTCTCCGTGACCAAAGTTTTTTTGAACGTTCCTTTCTGGCGTTAGCTTTAGTTGACTTCCAGCCTATAATGTTTGGATTTTGTGTTTCCTTTTTTTGTATTTTTAACGCTTCCTTTCTGTGTTTGGAGTTGGAGTTTTGCGAATTAGTCCTTTTCAAATTCCGCTGCCGTTCCGCCTTCGTTCCGCTAACGTCCGCTATCTTTTCTCGTTACAATTGGCTACCGTTTTTTGGTTATCGTTTTGATTTTGACGTTCGTTCTCAGTTTGGCGTCCGTATGCTTTTAGCCCGTGTTATGTTTTTGGCGAATGTTTTAACGATTGCGTATTTTCGATATTGTTTTGTATTCAGCATTTGTTGTTAGCATTCGTTTTTGCTTTCGTTTTAGCTTTTGTTTTTTTCGAATTCGACTTTTAGCCTCGACTTAGTGTGATAATGGAAATTCCCGCTATTAATGATCCCCGTCTACATGAAGTTTCGCATAGTTCAAGTTTAGTAATGAGTCAGCGTTCATTTTTTTAATGCTTCCTTTTGTCAAAATATCAGTTGTGGGTTAATGATGTGATGAATCTATGAACCGAGTACAGGGCATCACTAGTGAACTTTTGATCCAGCTTTGTTGGGATGTAATTCAAATATGTTCGCCAAGTGAGTGCTGTACTAACTATAGTCTGTGCGTTTTCGAAAATCTTTTTTGAGTCCATATAGTGATTCGTATAAAAATTATTTTTGTTAATGGGTCGTTTGTCTATAGTCCATTTGAGTCGAATCATAGTTAGTCCATCCGTGGAAATTTTTGAGCCCGTATTGGGTTTTATGCTCAAATATTTATTTTTACGTCATGAGCTGTTTGCTGTGGTTTGTACTTTTCTTAACACCTAGTGAATCATGAATTCGTCATTTTCGTGTGGTTCGGCATTTGACTCTAATTATGGTTCTTGAGTCCGTTAGGGATTTATACTCAGTTCCTGGTTAGGTGTTGCTTGCTGTTAATAACTCGTTTATTTCGAACTTCTAGTGAAGCTAAAGTAAATTAAAGTTTCATTGCATTGCAACCGCGTACTGGATTTGTTTTCTTGACAGATTTGTGGAAGTATTGTAGCGTTTTAGTGGTGTATAGTTGTGACTGTGCATTATCGACTAGGTACAATGTTGATGTCAAGTATGTTGCAGGGCTGCATTATGGTTTTGGTTAGGGTTTGGAACGAAGGTGTTCCGTTTATCGTTGTGGCTGTGCGATCGACAAAGTGCAGTGTTGCCGTCGAGTATGTTGCAGGGCCACTTATGGTTTCGTTTAGTGTTTGGGACTTTGGAGTTCCGCTTATTGCTGTAGCCGTGCGATTGACAATGGACCCGATCGGACCATTTTAAGGGTGGTTTTTAGGGGTTGAAAAATGTTTTTGGGCCCAAAAATACCGAAAAAATTGTCCGAATCGTTTCAAAATTAAAATTTAACATTTTAGTAAAGATTAAAACGTGGTGTTAAAATTTAAATAAAAATTAGTTTGCGGATACGGATTTCCTTACTGAAGGGTGTATTTAATTTGGTGCAGATGCTGTATTGATAACAATATTGCAATTAAGAAAAAAATTATTATTGTAAGGGATGTATTAAGGGATTAAATTTTTTATTTTGTACAAAAACAAATTTAAGTTCACATAATAAAGCCACAATGCCTGTACTAGCAAATACACTATATTGTTGGTAGGGTTTGGCACTGCGATCCGAGTTTTTTTTTTTCGTTCGGTTACGCATGTCGAGATCACGTCATGTCCAATCGAAGCGATCGACCAGTAGTATCGCAAAAGCAGCGATGGATAATTATTTTCTAATTTTTTATAACAAATATTTTTTGTACTCTTGAGGTCTTGTTTTTATTACATGTCTATACCCAAATGAGTTAAAAGGTTCATAAGAAAATATTGTCTTGGAATACAGTTTGCATGGCAATCAGTTCGTTTATGAAAGATCCATTATCAACTGCATATTATGCAAATCATTATTCGAAAATGCTCGCTCTCGTTATATTCGTATGTGCAAGTCGAAGTCGTAGATTTCCAAGCTGCTAAGTAAATGTCCATGCATGACCATAGTCATCTCTGCAAGGGGGTTAATACCGACATTTTGTTCTGCAAATTAAAATATATGCTTAAAACAGTCGTTGTAACAACATATTAAAATTTGAACCTTGAACTAATAATACAAATTTCGTCGGGTACATGACACGATTAGGGTGATTTGCCACCCTTTTAATACCGACCAATCGATCTGCAAATATTATAATGGCATTATTAGGTTCACCGACAAGCTATATTAATAATTTCAGCCTTGAAGCAATAATAATTCCCTCTGGATCAGATTGTCGTGGGTTCGAATCCCGCCTCCGCTCATAGATGTTTTGTGATGTCATTTAGTTTTTAGTTAATTGTTATTTAATGTAATCAAGACGCTAATGACCTAAGTTGTCGACGCGTCTATAATTTACAATAAATGAATAATAATTGTGACAATTTTTTTGTTACATGTTGGGGGCGGTCTGCATCCTTCCCATACCGCTATCTAGCAAAATCCCTTACTCAGGGCACTTTAATGTGCCTCCCTGAACATCTTCACAAAAATAAGGCCTTGAATAAATAACACCACAAAATTGTCACTAGCTCTCGCGGTCTATTAGGCTAGTGCTATATGGGTGGCTGGTTCATCCTCCATTTCGCAGAATCTCCATAGTAGTCCAGTAAATTTAGATTCCCACTGCGGAATAATTCCCAGCTCAATTTTTGTAAACACCTTCGTTATGGTGTTCTAAAAAACGTGTAAAAAGTTCTCATCGATATTGTGCTGCCGTTGCCAGATAATTGAGTTTCAAGTTCACGATAGACGGTTTTTTGCGAATTTCTTAGTTCCGTTTCGTTTTTAAAAAAAAATGGTATCAATCTTGTAGAGGACACAATTCTCTACAACTTTTGTATAAACATTTTTTGTCTACGATTCATAGTTTTACATATTTAAGTACCCGCGTCTTCCTCCCCCTCGATTTTACATAACGGGATTATGCTGCTTGCCGAAGGCCTAACATAATGATTTGTACGTTTATTTTGAGTTGAACTTTAAGCTAACGATTAACTATAATTTTATCGAAATTATTGCCATAGTTCTCTAGTTTATTTTATTTATTGTCGATTATAGACGCGTCGACATCTAAGGTCATTAGCGTCTTTCAACTACACTAAATAACAACTAACTTAAAACTAAATAACATCACAAAACATCCATGAGCGCAGGTGGGATCGAACCCACGACAGTCCAGTCTAGAGGTTGCGGCACCAAGCATGCTAACCACTAGGCTATACTGCCCTCTAGTTATAAGCATTATAAGTATTTTCGAAGAAATATTGCTTGTCTGTCTGTTTCACTGCTGTTGATTTGTATGTGTAGTTATAAGCAACCAAACATACAAATCAACAGCAGTGAAACAGACAGACAAGCAATATTTCTTCGAAAATACGATATTTATACTTGACATCAATTATAAAGACCATTCGTAAAGTAATTTTGTAACAAAAATTCAAAAGTTGAGAGAATGCGGATTAAGTATGAGTATGCATTCGCAAACCATATAACGCACTCCACTAAGAGTAGCCCGGAATAGTCATACTTTTAATTTTTTTTTTAAATTCTTTTACGAATAGTCTTTATAATTGTTATAAAAACTATTCGTAAAAAAATTTTGTAAAAAAAATTTAAAATATGGCAACTATTAGTAAAGTGCGTTATACGGTATGCAAATGCTTACTCTCACAACCCTTGTAAATTTTTTTTACAAAATTACTTTACGAATGGTGTTTATATTTGATGTCAAGTATAAATATCGTTTTTTCGAAAAAAAAATTGTCTGCCTGTTTCAATGCTGTCGATTAGTATGTTTGGTTGCTTATAACTAGAGAACTACTGCATTAATTTCGATAAAAATTATAGTAAATCGTTAGCTTAAAGTTCAACCTAAAATTAAAGTAGGTACAAATCATAATGTTAAGCCATCGGGAAGCAGCATAGTTCCGTTATGTAAAATCGAAGGGGAGGAAGCCGCCGGTACTTAAATAAGTAAAACTCTGAATCGTAGACAAAAATTTTTATACAAAAATTGTATAAAATATTATTATCCTCTACAAGATTGATAATAATCTTTTTTTACTAAAAATGGAACGGAACCGAGAAATTCGCAAAAAATCGTCAATCGTGAACTTGAACCTCGAATACCTGGCAACGCGGGCACGATATTAATAGGGACTTTTTACACCTTTTGTAAAACACCATAACGAAGGTGTATACAAAAAATCAGCTAACAGGGAATTATTCCGCAGATGGGCCGTTTTTATGTCTAAAATTACTGGAGTAATAATAGTATTGATTCTTGATGTATCGCCATCACACGTACGCATATTGTACGTGTAAATATCAAATAAAATTCAAAATAATTGCAAAATAATAATGTACCTATAATTTTTAAATGTAATCTTATAATATTATAAATTTATATTTATCTCTTAGTAGTGTAAAATAATTTTAAAAACACAATACATTATATTTATTATTTACGGTAGGTAATATTTAAGTTCAAATTAGGAATTATCAGCAAAAATGTATAAGCATAATATGTTTATTTAAATTAGTAGAATCGGAGAAACACTTTTTGCAAATATCGCACTGAAACGTAGTCTCACCAGTATGTTTTCTTTTATGAATTTTTACATATTTTGCCTGTGAAAAACACTTGTTGCACACGTCACACTGATATGGTTTTTTACCAATGTGTGTAAGCATATGACTCCTTAAGTTCCATGATAGAGCAAAACACTTTTTACAAATGTCGCACTGATGCGGCTTCTCACCAGTATGTGTATTTTTATGTCTTTTTAAATGAGCTGACTGGGTGAAGAACTTACTACAAATCTCACATTGATATGATTTTTCGCCAGAATGTATAAGCTTATGTTTATTTAAAGCACTAGTTTCGTTGAAACACTTACCGCAAATATCACACTGATACGGTGTCTCGCCAGAATGTTTTCTTTTATGGGCTTTTAAAGAAGTTGACTGTGCAAAACTTTCATTGCAAACGTCACACTGATACGGTTTCTCATCATAATGTATAAACTTATGGCTTCTTAAATGACACGGTTGGGAAAAACACTTGTTGCAAATGTCACACTGATACGCCTTTTTATCAATGTGTATAAGCCTATGACTATTTAAATAGCTTGATTGAGTGAAACACTTATTACAAATGTCACACCGATACGGCTTTTCACCAGTATGTGTAAGTTTATGTCTAGTTAAATGGCCTGACTGAGTGAAAAACTTATTACAAATATCACAGTGATACGGTTTCTCACCAGAATGTCTAAGCTTATGATTATTTAAATTCCTAGGAGCTAAAAAGCACTTATGGCAAACGTTACACTGAAACGTCTCACCAGTGTGTTTTCTCTTATGTATTTTTAAAGACTCCGAACCTGAAAAACACTCATTGCAAACGTTACACCGATAGGGTTTCTCACCAGAATGTGTAAGCTTATGTTTATTCAAATTACTAGATAAAGAGAAACACTTATTGCAAATCTCACACCGATAGGGTTTCTCGAGAGTATGAGTACGTTTGTGTCTACTTAAATAGGTTAAATGCGTGAAATATTTTAAACAAACATCGCACTGATATCTTTTTTTGACATCTTTCTGTAGTGACGATTGTTCCTTGTGCACTGACTTAGTATGATCATCTCCACTATTGTACATAAGTTCACTATTATCATTATTTGATACAGAAACTAGCGCGATATCAAATATTATTTCATTTTTTATAAAAGGATAGTTAGGTTTACAGCTAACGTTATCTAAATTTGTATTCAATGGATCAAATTTTGAATTTCTAAGGCTTCCTTCCGGATCCTCTAAGGTACCTATGTGATTAAAATCCTTTTTATCACTGCTTATAATTGAGTCTACTAGACCTGCTTCCTTTTCTTCATGTTCACTAGTAGAGTCAGGATCAATCTTTATTTTTTCACAGATATTTTCCCTCTCCTCAGAATTAGTTATAATTTCAGTGATATTTTCTTCTCTGCTTTCCGGATCCTCTAAGATACCTATGTGATTAAAATCCTTTTTATCACTGCTTATAATTGAGTCTACTAGACCTGTTTCCTTTTCTTCATATTCACTAGTAGAGTCAGGATCAATCTTTAATTTTTCACAGATATTTTCCCTCTCCTCAGAATTAATCATAATTTCAGTGATATTTTCTTCTCTGCTAAGCCGTGGCGTTAATGAATTTCCGTCAACGCTAGTATAGCAACCAACATTAAGATCACCGCAGGGAGAACTCCT
Organism: Mongoloraphidia duomilia; assembly: GCA_039654895.1. Taxonomy (NCBI): domain Eukaryota; kingdom Metazoa; phylum Arthropoda; class Insecta; order Raphidioptera; family Raphidiidae; genus Mongoloraphidia; species Mongoloraphidia duomilia. The sequence continues at coordinate 18,450,490 of CM077526.1, forward strand.
GTCTACACAATTCTCAAAAGGCATTTCTAGATTTTCGTGTTCGGTTTGCTTGTCAATAGCACGTAATTTCTGTAGATGACGACGTAGTGTTCTGTCCGACTGAGCAGCCTGCGTCCGAAACTGGTGTGTTTTTATGAGTTGAGTATAACATAATCGACAGATGAAATCTGGAAACTCGTCGTGTTTATTTACCTGCAAAAAATTACAAGAAACATGATTTCAAAACTGCCACTGTTCTTCATTTTTTTTTTTTTGGTTCGTTAGGTACTTTTTATTTTAATTATATGAAAACAATTGTAGAACAGGCGCTAGAGATGATACAAAATACTAGGAACAGTTATTTTGGAACAGTTTCTAACGAGGAACAGATTGGAACAGTTGTCAGTTTAATAAAATACCTGTTCCGGGCTATTCCAATGCTTCGATTGTTTCGAGTAACAGAACGGACATACTTCTGCATTAAGAAACTGTTGGAATGAATCATTATCATGTGCAAAAAACTAATCAGTTAAAATAATCTGGAGTCATGTAATATTTTTGTTTTTAGTTATTTTTGTTTTCATTTCTTTGTTGATTTTAAATAACGCTTTTTATTTAATGGTAAAATCCACTTTTCGACATTAATTTTCTGTAAAAGTATATTTTTAATATATTGTCGACAAATTTATTTTGTTTTTTTTAATAATTAGGTACCTTAAATTATTAAACTTGAATAATAGAATTAATTCACGAAAAAATACAAATAATATACACTTCATAATTTCAAATTTTTATACGTTGCATGTTACAAGCTATTCCGAGAATGTCAAGGTTCCAACGTTGGAACTGTTAAAAAGCAACAGGTTTTTGGAACTGTTCCGTAAGCGAACAGGAACGGAACTGTTATTAAAAAATAACAGTTTGTACCACCTCTACCAGGCGCTAAGCATTTTAGAGTGGAAAAATTCCCAAAAGATATTTTTTACACGATGGTGTCTTGGGTGTTTTCCATAAATCCTGAAATTTCCCCCTCCATAGAAGTGTGCTACTCCCCTGGGGGATTGGGGAAGGGACGAAAATCAAGTATAACCGGATTCATAACTTTCTCTTAGCTCTACGACAAAAATAGTTCTAAACAATAACTAAATTCTCTACAAAAAAAGGTTCTAGACATATTTTTGTCAGATTCATATTTCTGCTAAATTTTCTGTGTTTATCAAATTCCTTCGATTAACTTAATTAATATAGCGTTGTGCAGCCAGCAGCACTAGGGATGTGCACGATTCATCAATGTTTGAAAAACATCGATTTTCTGCTTTCGATTTTGGATGTTTACCTCAGTCAACATCGAAGTATTTTTGCCATGTTTTCTATTCATTTTAATAACAATATTTAAATTTAAAAATAAAAAGTTATTGAAGTTTACTCCTTAAGGATCGATTTTCATATAAGGCCCCCGGTATGGAAATTTTATGAGGAGTAAAATTTATACAAGCGTTAACTAAAAGCGTTACGTTTTTCTGCGCAACGTACCTTGCGCACCTTTCAATGTATGTGTATACTTGTATACAGCCGACGTGTACAGGATATGCTGCGCGACAGCTGAAGCTGTTAAGTATGTATGTTTGCCTACTGCATAGTCAAAGTTAAGGAGTAAACTCCAGTCGTGCGTCGGAGCTGACACATACACTTTTTTATTTTTGTATTACCTATTTTGTAAATTAAAACAAAAATCTCAATTCGGTATTCGAAATCAAATCAATAAATAATATTTAGTCTCTTTCCGACCTGAAATTTTCTCAAAATTATGATTTTCTTAAATTGAATCTGATTATATAGGTACCATTAATTAAATTAAAAATAAATATTTTCTACTCGTCGGAAAACATCGCTGTTTGGAAATAACGATAACATCGATGTTTTAACCATTTTTAGCATCTCTATATTATTAGTACGGGACTTTTAAAACAGATTTGAAATTAAATGATTTTAGCTTCTACAGCAACCACACTGATGAGGAACTTAAGCGCAATCCGTAATTTCATAAGAAAAACGCCTGTATTAAATGACAGTTCCCGATAATATAGAAATAATAAAATGTATACAGAATTGAAATAATCAAAAGTGATGAAACTGTTGGTTCAAATAAGAAAGTCTGCTTTATCTTTGATGTCAAACGCTAGTAACGTCAGCTGTCGAGCGTACATCTGTCTCTTCATAATGTCACTGTTCAATTATATCAAAAATGATTGTCACATATTATAGAAATGTAGGTAATACTTTAAAGCAGATGAATGCTGTCCACTAAAAAGAAATGTAATTTCTTCTCTACTTATAATCTACGTAACATTACAGTTTATAAAATTAGTACAAAAAGAAATAACCTACATAAACGGAAGCGCACTTGAAAACTGCGTCCGCAATTAAACCGTTCAATTTGGACGAAAAAGAGAACATATCGATTATTGCCCCGCTCTTTGATAAACACAATCGACACACCCGACTGAAGTCTTGTCTCAGTTTCGATGTTTTCGTCATTTTTACAGCAATATTACGGAACATTTTACCCGTATCTCAAATGAACCTCACAGCGTCAGCGTTGCCATCCTACAAAACACAAATTTCTTCAAAACGATCTTAAAAATCCGTCACATTTCTTCAGTGCGGAAAATTTTAAATTTGTAGCATAGTGTTAAAAGAAACGAATTTTAAAACATGTAATAAAATGTAATTAAAAAACAAAATCCTTTATTTCTAATAAACAGTTTGAAATTTAACAAAAAATAAAACCACTATTTTTTACATCATATTATTTGTTAGAACACGTCACACTGAGTCCGAACAGTGGACAGCCACTCACACAGTGATTACTAATTAAGCGCGTCTCAGACGACAATAGTAGCTATTATAATGGCTACTCACATGGACTTTCACGTGTGACAATGCACTTTTACAATAATTGGACAGCTATACTAACAGAGCTGGGCACAAAACCGTTAATTAACGAAGTTAACATTTTGTTTAACGAATTAACTGTTAAGTTCATCCCAAAAACTATTAACGGTCTTATTAACTTCAGTTAACCGTTACTTAGGCTCATTTCGCACCAAACCAGTCCAGTCCAGTCAAGTTTTGTCCAGTCAAGTCACGTCAATATTTCCTTTCGCACTGAATACGTCGCGTCAGCCGTTCCAAAAATTCCGATCGAAGTTCGCGACAGTTTTGTTAAGAATTTTGTGTCAAAATGGACGTATTTCTCCAAAGCATAATTTTACGTCGGCTACACAGAAGAAGAAGGATGAAGTAACGACGAAATCTGTTTTGGGTTCATCCCATACATACCAGGAGACCAGTGTTTGGTTCTTTAACCACTTATTTCTCTGGCTATACCTACTTCTCCAAGCGGCAGCAATGAAATTCCGATCTCTGTGCTTCGCGTGCTTAGGATCGTAGATTGTCTCTTTTGCTTGCACTAATAAAATTAAGGTTTCTACATCCATTCTGAGTGTCAAGACTGGGCTGACTGGCATTAAAAATTCAACCGGCTGAGTCGCAATCAGTCTTGATAAGTCTTGACGCGACCGGACTGGACGTTACGCGCTTAGTATGAAACCAGACACATTGCCTTTATTTCAACGATAAGTTAATATGTCCAATCCAGTAGCATCCGACTTGACTGGACTGGTTTGGTCCGAAATGAGCCTTAGGTACTGCGATGTACGTCATGTCATCAGTCATGTCCGTGCAATAGATTAGGAAAAGAAGGCGTGGTGGAGTCGGAACTGTCTCCTTCCAACTACAATCTGCGTTAAACTGTAGTGTGCCACCACGCGTTAAACGTACGTTCACTCATTGACACGACACAACTGTCAAATTTCATTCATTCTACTGACAACCTCGTTTTGTAGCCAATAATGACGGGATTTATTAATTATTTTTATGAAACAGCCATTGTTTTGGTAAGAAATGTGTTTTAAGAGAATAGTAATGAATATTCCGTTAAACCCCATACATTTTTGAACGCCAATCGACTCCACTTTAAATTTCGCGCTCAAATTAGAACCGCCTACTTCTGTAGTTTATTATTGTGATCCGTCAGATGGGTGGAGCTTAAAAAACATGGCGCAGATGGGGGAAAATTCCATACACGGGGTATACTTTTGCGTGTAATTTTGTAATTTTCAAGGTGATAAGAAATGATAAATATAAGTGCCATTTGTGATTGGGCCGGTACGAATCCTAAAAAAAGGAATTCGTTGAAGGAGAACGGATTCTCAAAGCCGGATACATTATCACATGTGTGAGCTGTCAAAAGTAGTGATCTTTACGACATATTGCTTAAAACATCAAAATTAAAAGAAAATCTACACGAAATTAATCATCCGTTCATTGCTCCTTTAAGGGGTTAGGTGAATAATGTAAACACATAAGACGTGCAACAATGCAACAAATTATGTTATATTGTAATAAGTATATGTAAGTTACTAACCTCAAAATATTTGTATACATAATAGTTAGGCTTAAATTTCTTAATCATCAGTGATTTAACTATTCTAGTATAGTATGATAATGAGTACATCTTATTAATATAAAATATTTTTTAATTCACAAAAAATAGTTTTTCCACATTTCATAAGAAAATAATTCGCTGTAAAGTAAGTTTTACAAAGCAATAACTAATAGTGTTTAATGTCATGATATTAGAAAACGTCGCGAATTCCATTTTCGATAAACTTTTTGTTTATTTTACTTGTTTTATATTTGTAATAAACAATTTCACGATAAATTTGCACTGTTAGCATGTAATTTTTTCTAATTTTGAATACAATTTTCTGCCACCGGATGTTATATGCTTATTTGCCGAATTCCAATATCAGACGATTCTTTTGAAACTGCATTTAATTCTGGTAATAACCATGAATGATTCTCATAATCGGATTTTTTCAAACGAATTATATCAAACGATTCTGTATTATGAATACAAATTCTTCATTCCATATTGGGGTCCGTCAGATGGATGGAGCTTAAAAAACATGGCGCAGAGGGGGGGAATTTCATTACGGGGTATACTTTTGCGTGTAATTTTGTGATTTTCAAAGTGATAAGAAATGATAAAATATATAAGTGAAATTTGTGATTGGGCCGGTACGAATCCTAAACAAAGGAATTTCGTTGAAGGAGAACGGATTCTCAAAGCCGGACATATTATCAAATGTCAGAAATATAACGAGAAAAATGCATGAAAAATGAGCTGTCAAAAATAGTAATCTTTACTATCAAAACATCAAAATTAAATGAAAATCTCCACGAAATTAATCATCCGTTCAAAGATCATTTAAGGCTGGGTTAGGTGAATAATGTAAACACATAACTGCAACATAATATGTTATATTGTAATAAGTAGGTAAGTTACTAACCTCAAAATATTTGTAAACACATAGTTAGTCTTAAATCAGTGATTTAACTATTGTAGCACAGTATGATAATGAGTACATCTTATTATTGATATAAAATATTTTTTTAATTCATAAATTCAGTTTTTCCACATGTCAATAGAAAATAATTCGCTGTAAAGTAATTTTTACAAGGCAATAACCGATAGTGTTTAATATGCCATGATATTAGAAAACGTCGCGAATTCCATTTTCGATAAACTTTTTGTTTATTTTACTTGGTTTATTTTAGTAATAAACATTTTTATGATAAATTTGCACTGTTAGCATGTAAAATTTTCCCTCGTTTTGAGTACAACTTTCTGCCACTAGATGTCATATGCTCATTTGACGGATCCCAATAGGCGGAGCTGAGATTTACTCACCAACAATTAGTAATTCGCTGGTCGCATCGACGTCAGACAGTAGAGTGTTGCCAAATACATTGCTATTTTTTCTTTCATAATATGAATTTTATATTATTCATTATTCAGGAGGATCGAGCAGGCAACGCTGCATCAGTGACGAAAAAAGAATTTCGTTGTTGTTATTTCTTTCTCTATATCATGTTATATTTATTTCACTCTGTTTCATTTGATATGCCGATTATAATTCAATTAGTGTAAATTCAAATCATTTATAATTCGAAATATTGCCATTATCGTATGTTACCGATTATTTAAAAAATCGGATTATCAATTATTTTTAATTCGAATTATCCCATCACTAGTTTTCACCAAAATGTATAAGTTTATGTTTATTTAAATTTCTCGAATCGATGAAATACTTACTACAAATATCACATTGAAACGGCGTCCCGCCAGAATGTTTTCTTTGGTGGATTTTTAATGAACCCATCTGCGAAAAATCATTGTTGCAAACGTCACACTGAAATGGCTTTTTATCAAAGTGTGTAAACCTATGATTATTTAAATGACTTGACTGAGTGAAACACTTTTTACAAATGTCACACTGATACGGTTTCTTACCAGTATGTGTAAGTTTATGTCTATTTAAATGATATGACTGAGTGAAGAACTTATTACAAATTTCACATTGATGCGGTTTCGTACCACCATGTGTAAGTTTATGTCTAGTTAAATGACATGATCGGCTGAAATACTTAGAACAAACGTCACATTTATGAGTCTTCTCACCAGTATGTATAAATCCGTGAGTTTTTAAACTGCTTGACTGTTTGAAACATTTCTTGCAAACGTCACACTGATACGGTTTCTCACCGGTATGTTGTCTCAAGTGAATTTTTAATGAAGTTGACAGTGAAAAACTTTTAGTACAAACTGTACAAAGATAGGGTTTCTCGCCTGTATGAGTACGTTTGTGATTATTTAAATGGCCTAAGTGCGTGCAATATTTTAAACAAACGTCGCACTGATAGGTTTTTTGACTATTTTTCGGTTTAGACGATCGTTCGTTGTTCACTGAGAGAGAATGATCACCGCCACTGTTGTACATAACCTCACTATTATCATTATTACCGGTAGAAACTAATGCGATATCGAATATTACTTCAGTTTCCTGTTTTATATTTCTCACGTCAACGAAAGCAAAGTTAGAGTTAGATTTGCACTTTACGTTATCTAATTCTGCATTCAAAGAATCACATTTTGACTCTTCACAACCGCCTAGACCTTTTCTCTTTTCTTCATGTTCATTAGTAAAGTCAGAATCAATCTTTATTTTGTCACAAATAATTTCCCTCTCCTCAGAATTAGTCATAATTCCAGTGATGTCTTCTCTGCTGCTGAGACGTGGCGTTAACGTATTCCCTCAACGTTAGTTTAGCAACCAACAATAAGATTACCACAGGGAACAGAACTCCTGTCTACACAATTCTCAAAGGCATTCCTAGATTTTTCGGTTCGGTTTGCTTGTCAACAGCACGCAATTTCCGTAAATAACGACGCAGTCTTATATTCAACTTAGCTGTCTGTTTTTTACCTGCAAAAAAATGGTTATTTTGTTCGTTAAACCAATTATCCGCACTTAAAACGATTTATAACACTGTAATATGTTACATAAAACAAGTACATATTAGTGTAATACAAGAGATATGTCGACGCGTCTATAATCTACAATAAATAAAATAAATACAAGAGATATATCGAAAGTCTTATTAGTGCACTCTTACCGACACTTTAAAAGTACTAAGAAGCTCTTTTTACCAGACACACTTTTAACATAGGAAATGTTTATGTTCGTATATGGGGGCAGAGTTACGAGTTTTCGTTCAAGGCCAAAAGACAACAGTGTCGCGATCAAGTGAGGAGCAATCATGCAAAATTGAACAAGTGCAATTTTTTCAAAATGTGTTTTATATCATGTCTAGTTAATTGAGAGGTATTTGCGACGATCTGCGGTGTTATTTTTGAGCGAATGTTAATAAATACTGTAGAAAAATCCATTTAAAAGTTAAGTAATCAAGCAAAAGTTGCAAGGATTGCGAAATCTGTGAATTTTTTTTACATCTAAAGACCTTGTATAATATAAAACTCCAAAAAAGGATATTGACAATTTTTCACTTAAAAAATTATTATTATAGGTAGATACCCCCTACTTATTGCGTATATTGTTTTACTTACAAGGGCTTATAACCTCCGTAAATAAAATCACTTACATGAATAGAAGCACACTTGAAAAATGCATCTGTTACCTTTTGCTTCCAACTAAAAAAAGAACATGGTTAATGCACTGCTCTTCGATAAATACAGTCAAAACATTCTACTGACGCCTTCATTATATTCCCTTCTTAATGATTCCATCAACATCTTTGAAATAATAATTTAGTCATATTATGCCAAAATGTCAATCACACAATTGCGTCGATCGACAGTATCCGTTAATATTGTGGCGCCTTAACCTACGAACAAATTGCGCAACAGATGCTGTTAGCCTGTTCTGCAAACATTTGTATAGCATATGGTGTTGTTTGACGTGCTGCGAAACTAGTTGCAGAAATTCAAACTAATTGTTTAAAAATTAAATGCATAACGAATGGTACCTATCGCGCAACTAAATGCATCGTACATGAGCTTTGCGCGACACATTGGGTGCATTCCACTTGGCGATCGCAACGCTTACAACGACCAAACGTAATAAACGCGGCCATAAGGCGCGAGCGTAGTGGGCGAAATGGTCACCAAGTGGAATGCACCCATTGTGCAATAACTGCAAATTCTTTTGACAATTAGTGTACCTAACTAGAAGGTCGTGTTTTAAAATAGCGATTTTTATAAGGGGTCCATTCGTAACTAATTTTTATAATCTAGTTGTGAACTCAACTGAAGTTCTCCGAGGCGATTTGTGTGGCATAAAAGAGATATTTTCTTTAACCACTCTTTCATCCAGACTGCTTACTTTTTCCTTTTTAGCACCAACATCCGACGCAACAGCAATTATGAATAAATAATTATCTATAACTAAACACACTGCGTCATCAGTCTACATGTTTCCTTAAGTAAGTACATGACAAAATCAACTAGAATTGAATAATTTGTGTTTTAAAGACCACCAACAGCTAAGGTTATTTGGGCCTAGCACCAATTCATATTTTCAATTCATTATTATTATTTTTTTTTAATAATAAATTGAAAATAAAATCAACTAGAGTTTGCATAAAGTAGCGTATAGTCAATAGTGTATGGGTGACCTTGCTTGCACACCTGTTGGATCTAGCTAAAAATTAGGTTTATAAAATTTTAAGTTATCTTTGACATAAAATTTTTATTATATTTGTTATTTTTTCTCGGCACCTATTTGGCGCCCTTATCTTGTTGGCGCCTGAACATTTTTTTGCTCTTAACAATAATATATTACACTTTTAAGGTTCATAATAAATGCATGTTTACGAGACACTATGCCAGTCAATAGCTATATTTAGAACACATTGCACCACTTATTAGTTATACTTCAACTTAGTATTTATTCCTCCCAACGTTTTCGAGTCGAAGATCAGCAGCGACAATCTAAGAACAATTAATATTACAAATAAGAGTACGTAACTTTTGATGCTGATCGATAAAACATCAAACAAAAGCAAAGATACATTTATCACACATAACACTCAATATTTTTAAAAATTCTATTATTAAAGCACGTGGTATTTACGTAGGACGACACCGACCCCTATTTCACTGACGCGGTTTCTCATCAGAATGTATAAGCTTATGTTCATTTAGAAGACTTGAATCCGAGAAACACTTTTTGCAAATATTACAATGAAATGGTGTCTCGACAGTATGTTTTCTTTTATGAATTTTTAAAGATTTTGACTGTGTAAAATACTCATTGCAAACGTCACACTGATACGTTTTCTCATTGGCATGTATAAATTTATGTCTATTTAAATTACTCACATCAGTGAAACATTTATTGCACATATCACACTGAAAGGGGGTCTCACCAGAATGTATAAGCTTATGTCTACTTAAATTACTCGAATGGGAAAAACACTTATTGCAAACTTCACACTCAAACGCTCTTTTATCAATGTGTATAAGCCTATGACTATTTAAAGAGCTTGAATGAGTGAAACACTTATCACAAATGTCACACTGATACGGCTTCTCACCAGTATGTGTAAGTTTATGTCTATTTAAATTAGTTGACTGAGTAAAAAACTTATTACAAATCTCACACTTATGTGGTTTTGTACCAACATGTGTTAGTTTGTGTCTAGTTAAATGACATGATCGCCTGAAATACTGAGAACAAACATCGCATTTATACGTCTTTGCATCAGAGTGTATAAGCTGGTGAATAATTAAACTGCTTGACTGTTTGAAACACTTTTTGCAAACGTCACACTGATATGGTTTCTCATCGGTATGTTGTCTTAAGTGTGTTTTTAAAGAACCCGATAGTGAAAAACTTTTATTACAAACATCACACTGATACGGTTTCTCACCAGTATGTCGTCTGAAGTGTATTTTTAAAGAGCCTGACAGTGAAAAACTTTTATTACAAACATTACACTGATAGGGTTTCTCGCCTGTATGAGTACGTTTGTGATTATTTAAATGGCCTGATTGCGTGAAATATTTTGAACAAACGTTGCACTGATATTTTTTTTTGCTTTCTTTCTGTAGTGACGATTGTTCGTTGTTCCCCGATACATCGTCACTGTTATCATTATTACAGGTAGAAACTAATTCGGTATCGAATATTTCTTCTTTTTCTTGTTTTATACTACCGACATCAATAAAAGTAAAATTAAAAGAAGGTTTACAGTTTACGTTATCTAAATCTGTATTCAACGATTCAGTTTTTGAATCCTTCAGGCTTACTCCCGGTTCTTCACAACTGCCTATACATTTAAAATTCTTTTTATCGTCGCTTATAATTGAATCTACTGTTCCCTGTTCTTCATATTCATTAGTAGAATCAGGATCAACCTTTATTTTTTCACAGATAATATTATCACTCTTCTCGGAATTAGTCATAATTTCAGTAACATTGACTTCTCTGCTGGACCGTGACGTTAAAGGATTTCCGCAGAGAACAGAATTACTCCTGTTTTTACTATTCTCAAAAGGCATATCTAGCTGTTCGCGTTCAGTTTGCATGTCAACAATACGTAATTCCTGTAGATGGCGACGTAGTATTATGTCCAACTGAGCTGTCTGTTGTTTTTTTACCTGCTAAAAAACAATTAAGTACAAAATTATAAAACCATCATATATTCTCTTTTTGAAGTTATACTCTTTTGGCGCGTTATGAAAAAATGATGAGAGTGAATTTTTACGATGCGCGCGCATCGTGTCAAGTAAATTTAACAGGATGAAGTTGCAGCATTAATGTTTTCCATAGTTACCATATAAACAAATATAAATAAATTCACGCCAGTCCTTTTATTATTTTATATTTCAATAAATTATTTGCATGAAAATTAAAAATTAGTTCTTAATCACGCCAAAGGAGTATAACTTCTAACGCGCGTACAAAGTACACGCATCCATTTTTTACATACAGAGGTGCAGCAAAGAAATAGTATATTATCTTGAGTATTGAATGACATTTTGTTTTTTTATATCTGTCGCAGTTATTCCACCATTTTAGTCTATATAATAAAATTTTAAGGAAATTGTAAAAATCAACGTAAAAACTTTAAAAGCAGGTTAATATTATAACAAACGGCGCTTGTTTACAAAAATAATAATATCTATTAACATCTGACGTCACCAGCATCGTGTTCGATTCCATATTGAGTGTACGTTTTTGACGGAAAATATTAACTTTAAATTTGAAAGGGCTGTTTCCGGAACCCCTTAATGTCTGATTCGGGATTTTACTTCAAGTATAAATATAAAAATTTGGAGAAATAAAAATTTAATTTAAAAAACATATACTTAGTCAAATTCTCCATAAATAAAATCTCTCTAAATAGAAGCTAGTTGTGGTTGGTTTTCCATAAGAATTAACCGATATATAACGAAAGAAATCGTTGAGTAACTGGAGTTTCGTTAAAGTTTTGACTATTATGTGAAAACACCCTATCTATATACACTCACAGACAAAAATATTGCATAATTTGTTTTTGTTTATTTCTTTTTTATGTACTTTTTTTTGCTAAATGTCTTATCCTAGGGTGTTTTACGTATAGGTACTAACAGTAGCGAACTTTCCATAAGGCCCAGGCATAGGGCGGCCAATCTGCGCCCGCTGTCTAGCTGAAGCACGTGCGGGACGCGGCGAGCGCGGCGCGGCGGCGTGCACTCTATATGGTTTTATAACTATCAGAGACAGAAATAACTCAGAAATAAAATATCTCTAGCGGATTGACCCGAACGCAATGCTGATTTTCGTACCAGCCGCCCCTTTCTGCGAAATGTGAAGGTGTACGAACAACTTCACATTTCGCAGAAATAAGGTGGCTGGTACTGACCGGCCTAAACTGCTAGTTCACCTTTGGGTACTAATGCTCAAATAATTTACATTAGCGGCCTTACAACAGATTTGTATAGGAATACGTCATAACGTTTTAAACAAAAAGAAATAAACATAAAAATATGCAATATTTTTGTCTGTGAGTATATAACTTATAAGTTAACGAAATATCACTCACTCATCACGAAATCTTAGGAACTATAAAGCTTATAAAGTACAAACATTTGAATTTTAAATTTACCTGCCAAATTTCAAATTTGGCATGTAAGTTCCTTTTGTGATATAAGCACTCACTAAGAAGGGATTTTTCAGAAATCAATCCGTTATGGTGTTAAAAGGGGGTGTAACGTTTTTTGACAAAATGTTCTTATCTCACAAATAGTTAAAGTGAGATGTACTGAATTCAACATACTAACTCTCTTTAAAAATGCTTCACGTGAGTGCAAATAGAATTGATTCCAATTTCTAAGTTGGAGATCGAAAGGTCGAAGCGAGTAAGTAGGTAATATTATATTAATAAATCAGAAAAAGCGAACGAACTAAGCGAGTGAGTAATGTATTAATTCGAGCGAAGTAAGTGATATAACGATATGCTTTGCGCTATTTTTGCCTACAATTTTTAAACGTACGCTCTCTAGCTCTGTCACAAGTCACAACTTGAGCATTCTCCAGTACTTATTTGTCCATATGTTTGAAGGAAGTTTTCAACAAATGAACAAAATTCTGTGGATTTTTCACATCGCAATTATTTTTACGTTCGGTAATTATATAAAACACGACAATACAGAATTAACTTTCATTAGCGAATTACGAGTTCTTATACAACCATTTTACCATTAACATTACAAGAGTTATGATAATAAAATTTTAAATGTCACTACTGGGTTTTACATAAAGATTTATTATTATAAACAAGAATCCAGTTATCCACAAGTAATTCTAATTTCTTATTTGATACTATTTATTCTCAATGTAGATTTATTTACAAATATGTAACTTATAACATCCATAATGTAATAACTTACATGAACAGAGGAACACTTGAAAACAATCTGCAATATTTTTCAGTTCAGATTAAAAAGTGATATCGGTTAATGCACCAATCATCGATAAACACAGTTATATCCTATTAATGCTTTGTCTCAATATCGATATATTCTTCATTCTTACACCAACAGCATACAATTTAGAATAAGCGTAATATGAATCGCACAATAAATTGTGTAGACCTTCACCACTCACCAGTAAGCACTATGCCGGATTAATGGGTAAGAATTAGGACTAGGATAGAATGACTGCAATCACATTTACTGCTACAATTCATCGATCACATAAAAATTCAATAAAGTTGCCGCTACTTCACCAAATATACCTATCGTGATCACAAAAATAAAACATCCCTATTCGACACCACAAAAAATTTTAAAAGTCAGAATTACATTAAGCTCTGATAGATTAATCTACTGGATGAGAATTAGGTTTAGAGGATAACGCTGTTTATACTGATTTCTCAAAGGCGTTCGATAAAGTTAATCACGATATATTAATACACAAACTGCAGTTCTACGGTATTAAGGGCGATCTACTTAGATGGTTTAAATCTTACTTGAATAATAGATCTCAATGCGTTGTTCTTAATAATTATACGTCTCGCTCAGTCCCTGTTCCTTCCGGTGTGCCTCAAGGGTCCCACTTAGGTCCTACATTGTTCATAATTTATATCAATGACATCTCGCATATTATTTCCTCACCATTTCTTATTTTTGCAGATGATCTAAAAATTTTCCGATCAGTAAAAACTTATTCTGACTGTCTTAGTTTACAGAATGATTTGAACAATATTTACATCTGGTGTGAAAACAATATGTTACATTTAAATGTCAGAAAATGTCATTTCGTCCGATTCACAAGGAATTTAACAACCGTTTCATATGACTATCACTTGAACAATAACCTTCTGTTAGAACAAAATATTATCAAAGATTTGGGAATACTTATGGACAATCGGTTGGAATTTGGAAATCATATAAACCAAATTGTGTCCAAAGCGAATCAGATGTTGGGATTCATTATGAGAATAGCTAAACCGTTCCACAGTATATCCGTAATGAAAACATTGTATTGTTCGCTGGTAAGATCTCAGCTTGAATATGCGTCTGTTGTGTGGAGCCCATATTATTTTAACAATGTAAACCGCATTGAATCTATCCAAAGAAGATTTCTGAGAATCGTCAATTGGAAATTTAATTTACAATTAACATATGAAAGCAGACTATCTTTAATGAAACTACAAACTCTTGAAGTTAGAAGAAAAATTTCCGATCTATGTTGCTTACATAAAATTATAAACGGAACAATTAATTCACCCGACTTACTAGTGAGATTTTACCTGTCTGCTCCCGTCTACCATACCAGGAATAGAGATCTATTTTATTTACCCCCAGTCACGACCAATTATGCCTTTAACTCTCCACTTTTCAGGATGGCGCATATTTTCAACGTTATCAATAATAAAACTGATATTGATATTTTTGGGGACACTCTCTGCCATTTTAAAAGACAATTTCTGTTTTTTTGAAGTAATAGTGAGTTTTATTTATATTATTTAATTATGTATTTTTTTTTGTCATATGTTTATAACTTTTACGGATTATATTCATTGATCAATAAAACCACAAATAAAAGAATCATAACATTCATCAGAAATAATATTATATTTTAAAATCCTATTTAGTTTTCACTTTTTTTTTATTTATTATTTAAGACGCTCAGCAACTAAGCTTTATGCGCCGAAATGTGATTATAAACTTTGGTGTAATTTTGAACACAATATTTTAAGTAGTAGGTAAATTATTTTTCAGGTCAGTTTATTAAATAAGAGGAGCGAGTTTGCTATCCTCACGAAAATTTAGAGTACTAATGTTGTACTGATTGTCGCCAAGGATGTCGATAAGTTGTAGTTTTCACTTTTCACTGATACGGTTTGTCACCAGAATAAGCTTATGTTTATTTAAATTACTAGAATCGGAGAAACACTTTTTTTTTGCAAATATTAGACTGAAACGTAAGTCCCGCTAAATTGTTTTCTTTTGTGGTTTTTTAAAGATCTTGACTGTGAAAAACATTTGTTGCAAATGTCACACTGATATGGTTTTTTACTTTTTTACCAGTATGTATAAGTTTATGATTATTTAAATTGATTGATTGAGTAAAACCCATACTGCTTCTCACCACTATGCGTAGTAAGTTTATGTCTTTTTAAATGACATGATCGGCTAAAATACTTAAAACAAACGTCACACTTATGCATCTTCTCACCAGTATGTATGAATCGGTGAATTTTTAAACTGCTTGACTGTTTGAAACATTTTTTACAAACGTCACACTGATACGTTTTCTCATCGGTATGTATAAGTTTATGTCTGTTTAAAATATGTACATCAGTGAAACATTTATTGCAAATATCACATTGAAAGGGTGTCTCACCAGAATGTATACGCTTATGTCTATTTAAATTACTCGGATGGGAAAAACACTTATTGCAAATGTCACACTGATACGGTTTATCACCGGAATGTACAAGCTTATGTCTATTTAAATTATACACATCAGTGAAACATTTATTGCAAATATCACACTGAAAGGGTGTCTCACCAGAATGTATAAGCTTATGTCTATTTAAATTACTCGGATGGGAAAAACGCTTGTTGCAAACGTCACACTGATATGGTTCTTTAACAATGTGTTTAATCCTATGATTATTTAATTTGCATTCTTGTGAAAAACACTTATTACAAATGTCACACTTATACGGTTTCTCATGCGTAAGTTTATGTCTATTTAAATTAGCTGACTGAGTGAAAAACTTATTACAAATCTCACATTGATGCGGTTTCGTACCACCATGTGTAAGTTTATGTCTAGTTAAATGACATGATCGGCTGAAATACTTAGAACAAACGTCACATTTATGCGTCTTCTCACCAGTATGTATGATTCTGTGAGTTTTTAAGCTGCTTGACTGTTTGAAACATTTTTTGCAAACGTCACACTGATACGGTGTCTCACCGGTATGTTGTCTGAAGTGTGTTTTTAAAGAGCTCGACACTGAAAAACGTTTGTTACAAACATCACATTGATAGGGTTTCTCACCTGTATGAATACGTTTGTGATTATTTAAATGGCCTAAGTGTTTGCAATACTTTAAACAAACGTCGCACTGATATGTTTTTTGGCCTTCTTTGCGTTTTGACGAATGTTCGTTGTTCACAGATGGAGTAGGATCACTATCACTGTTGTACATAACGTCAATATTATCATTTTTACAGGTAGAAACTAATTCAGTACCGAATATTACTTCATTTTCTTGTTTTATACTTCCCACATCAACAAAAGTAAAGTTAGAGTTGGGTTTAGAGTTTTCGTTATCTAAATCTGTATTCAATGATTCAAATTTTGACTCTTCATGGCCTACTTCAGGTTCTTCGCAACTGCCTGTACATTTAGAATCATTTTTATCATTACTTATAATTGAGTCTACTTGACCCGTTCCCTTTTCTTCATTTTCATTAATAGTATCAACAACATCACCGCAGGGATCAGAACTCCTTACACAATTCTCAAAAGGCATTTCTAGATTCTTCGGTTCACGTTATGGCTTGTTAACAGCAACTAATTCCTATAGATGGCGACGTAGTTTTCTGTTCAACTGAGCTGCCTATGTTTTTTTACCTGCAAAAAAAACATCATTGTTTTTTTTCTATTTTTGATTGTTAAATCATATTTTATTTAGGAACAAGAACCTACCGATCTTTGAAATAGTATATTGTACTGTCATTTTTTCCCTATACAGGGACACAGGGTGCTGAATTGCTGTGCGGGTAATAGGGATTTATCCCGTAAAATCAAATTTTTGCGATTTCCTGCTTCCCTAATTATTTTAGGAAAAATATCTTCGAATAAAAGTTTTAGAACATAAAATTCTGCATCTAAATCATTAAACAAAATTAATTTTGCATCCTTTATAGCGGCAGAAATTTGATATGAAAATGTCAAAATTACCTCAAAAATAGATAGCGATAGCCATGGAACTTGAACAAAATGATGACGTTTTAGCTGTCAGAATAATTTCTAATCATTTTGTTCAAGTTCCATGGCTATCGCTATCTGTTTTTGAGGTAATTTTGACATTTTCATATCAAATTTCTGCCGCTACAAAGCATGCAAAATTAATTTTGTTTAATGATTTAGATGCAGAATTTTATGTTCCAAAACTTTTATTCGAAGATATTTTTTCTAAAATAATTAGGGAAGCAGGAAATCGCAAAAATGTGATTTTACGGGTTAAATCCCTATTACCCGTAAAGCGATTCAACACTCTGTATAATAGAATCTTAGCAAAACATGCAGTTCCCTTTGTTTCGTGTAATGAAAATAATGATAAACTATTGATTATGTGTACGGAGTGGTAATGTAGGTACGCGTAGCTGACAGATAGCGTTCATTTTGGCAAAAATGGAAACTATGCAACAACCGTTGCTTGGTATATTAAATCTTTTGTGAAGATTCTTCTAGCTGCGTACAGACCAGCCCAATGAAAGCCAACAAAAGGATTTCGTTGGTCCAGTGTGAACGGTTTAGCGAACGCCGACGAATGTTTGTTGTCGATCGCTCGCAATCCGTAGCCCGGCGGTAATATCAAAGGAATCTGGACATCCGAACCGAAGGAATGTTCAGTTGGAACTCGCGATCGTATTACATTTGTTTCTAAAATAGGTCGTCATTCACCATCATCGCTTTCATTTCGTTTTTCTTACTATTTCTTTGAGGTTTAAAAATATGGCACTCGCATTAATAATTAATAACTTATTAAATTTTGTAGTTGTCCATCTCGCATCAAATGTATACAAATAGACCAGATTCAAGTCAAACATCATTTTGAAGAACCAACAAATTCATATAGACGTATCTGCGAAGGCCAACGAACGTGCAGTAGTCAACGTCGAATCTCGTTTGTTAGCCTTTGTTGGGCTGATTTGTATGCAGCTTTATACATAGAAATATTTTTAACTTCCCATTGGAAGTTATTGTAATGGGTCCGAAAATCGAAATCAAAATGTATAACAAATTTTTATGTTTCAAGGTCACTACACTATTTTTACACTATTTTTAGAAAGATGTCTGTGTGTGTGTACGTATGTGCGTACGTACGTATGTGTCTATTTCTTTCTAAGACGAAATCTCGAGAATGAAAAATGATATCGACTACGTTAGGGTGCCAATCGACGCGTATTAACGTAAATATGATCTGAAAGAAATTTTTTCAAAATCGGTTCAGCCGTTCTTTTTTCTTAACCAAATAGACTCCAAAAAAGTAGATTTTAGACAATATCTCGCGAATAAAAAATTATATCGACTTCGTAAGGGTGTCAATCGAGGGGTGTTAACGTCATTTTGATCCGACATAAATTTTATAAAAATCGGTTCAGCTTTTTTTTTTAATTATTGTTAAAAATAAATAATAATTATGTTTTAATGATTAAAATGATTACTTTTCTGTGTAATATCTAATTTAATTATTATTATTAAATATTTATCAAACTGGGAAGTTCGTCGTGTGGACCTCAAGGGTCGCACTTTAGTCCTAATAAACGACCCACCTCACGGCTTGTTTGGAATGATTTTACTAGTTTAGTACATTGTACAATGCATCTATTATGAATGATGGCTCATCTGAAAATATAGATTAGTCTATTGGGGTCCGTCAAATGAGCATCTGACATCTGGTGGCAGAAAACTGTACTCAAACGGGGGAAAATTTTACATGCTAACAGTGCAAATTAATCATGAAATTGTTTATTAGAAAAATAAAACAAGTAAAATAAACAAAAAGTTTATCGAAAATGGAATTCGCGACGTTTTCTAATATCAGTTATTGCCTTGTAAAACTTACTTTACAGAGAATTATTTTCTAATGAAATGTGGAAAAACTGTATTTATGAATTAAAAAAATATTTTATAGTAATAATAAGATGTACTTGTTATCATACTGCACTAAAATAGTTGAATCCCTGATGATTAACAAATTTATAGGATTAACTTCGTATACAAATATTTTGAGGTTAGTAACTTACCGACTTATTACAATATAACTTATTATGTTGCAGTTATGTGTTTACATTATTCACCTAACCCAGCCTTAAAAGGGCATTGAACGCGGATGATTAATTTCGTGGAGATTTTCTTTTAATTTTGATGTTTTTAAGCAATATGTCGTAAAGATTACTACTTTTGAGAGTTCATTTTGCATGCATTTTTCTCGTTATATTTCCGACATTTGATAATATGCCCGGCTTTGAGAATCCGTTCTCCTTCAACGAAATTCCTTTGTTTAGGATTCGTACCGGCCCAATCACAAATTGCACTTATATTTATCATTTCTTATCACTTTGAAAATCATAAAATTACACGCAAAAGTATACCCCGTATATGAAATTTCCCCCCGTCTGCGCCATGTTTTTGAAGCACCACCTATCTGACGGATCCCAATTTCCAATGTTTTTTTTTCTCCAACTTTCGTAGAATTATAGCTTTTCATTAGTGGACAGTGACAAAGAAGTTCCAAAATTGAAGGTCCTACCTAAAACGATTCTGCCAAGTGATAAGGTGCACTTTTGTATTCTCTGTGAGCAGACGTCTGGTGAATGATAGCGTAAATTGACGGAGCTAAAGTTACAATTAAATCATTCAATGATTCTGTTGAATTTAAAAATAGCAACGTGAAAAGTGTGCTTTTTGTGAAATCTGTGAACAATATAAATCATAAACCTTCTTTTTCATGATTCGTAAAGCAATTTCGGTAAATACATTTTATCAAATCTACACGCAAAACCGAAAACTCAGCTGTCAAAACTCAAATTAGAGAATTAATGTCAAATATTATGTAGTTAATTATTAAATACCTAAGTCAAAGAAAAAAAAATAAGTTATGTTAAAATAATTCTAAAAGCAAATGAACATTTTGCATATTATTTTTTTTTTTTGCATAAAAATTAAAACTTTATTTCAACAAGAAGTGTCACTTTCACGGTATTTATATATTTTTTGCCATACCCACTACTAAATAGCTACTTTCGATGTATGTATAGCGGCCCTTAATGACCCATTTAACAGGCAGGTGTGCGGAAAATGGTTTACTTTCTGCACTACCGCAGAAAATAACAGTTACCATAGCAACTTTTGTTTATTCGCTCTATATACGCCTGCGTACGCTGGCGTGCGCCTGCCATTACTTACTTGCACGAATTTCACTGGAAGAAAATATGGCGCGCAAATGAACTGTCAGAATTTTTTTAAAATGACGTAAAAAGTAGGTATTTTGTAGTGGGTTTGGCAAAAAATACCATATATGTCCCGTACGTAATGGTATTACGGCTCGTGTTACTGTAAAAACTCGCAATCGCTCGTTTTTACATACTGTCATCACTCGCCGTAATATCCATTACGTATCTAGACATACAATCTACTATTATTATTTACTATAACGTTTTTATGCTAAATGCTTAGCAGTTACCATAGAGAAGGGCGAGTTAGGTACCCCTGACTGTTTCTCTATTTATCCGTTGTGCGCTAACAGTCACTTTGCAATCTCTTCCCCTAATCTGCTCACAGCGAATATACATAGGTAATAAATTGGCCTAATATTGTCCCATGTGTCTATTGTAAACCTTTGTCGGTCCCTTTACAGATGTCGTATAAGAAAGTTTGTTTGCCATACCCACTACAAAATAGCTACTTTCGATGCATATATACCGGCCGGTCATTTAATAGACAGGCATGCAAAATTGATTCCATTACATAGCAAGTGCTGTAAGTAAACGGTTGCCGATTGCCATAGCAGCTTCTGTTTATTCGCTCTATTCGCCTGCGATTACATACTTACGACCTTCACGGCAAACTGTAAAAGTAAAGATATGAACTGTCAACATTTTTTGAAAATTAAGTTAAAAGTATTTCGTAGTGGGTATGGCAAAAAATACCATATATTTCTCGTGCGTAATAATATGAAACGTGTGACTGTAAAAACTCATTATCGCTCGTTTTACATACTGTCATTACGCATCTAGATATATAATCTACTAAATATTTTAATGTCACTGCTGGTTTTACTGTTCACATAAGCATTTATTATTATAACAAACATGTATTGTCACCCACAAGTGATTATAATTTCTTATTTGACCTTTTTAATGCTCAATATTGTTTTATTTACAAAATGCGTAGCGTAACTTATTATCTTATAACTCTGGTAAATAGAATAGCTTACATGAACTGAGGCACACTCGAAAACTTCATTTGCAAATAAATCCTTTTTAATTCTAATTAATAGCGTTAATGTGCACTACTCCTCTATAAATACAGTTAAACATTCGGCAGATGGCTTATCTTAGTATCCATATTTTCTTCATTCTTACACTAACACCATAGAATTAGTCAATGCCAAATATGCACAGGTTCGCACAGTTCACAGTAGTGATGGGCGATACGAGATATGTTAGTCGATTGTCTCGATTGTTCAAACATCTCGATTACTCTCGATGGTTTTCACTTGAACTCGACTGTTGTTGTTTCATAGTTCACCGAGACCGAGTTGCATAATATTGAATCGTACAGACGATCTACACTGTCGAGAGCCACATAATATATAATCGTTCATCACTCAACAACTGTGGTCGAGTCGATGGATGGTCGATTGTGCAGTAATCGAGTGCTCTGAGACCGACTGAACAGTGAATCAACGGTGAACGAGTAGCGTTAACGTCAGACTTCAGTCGACTAGTATATAACCTTGAATCGCGAATATATATTGTATTCTCATTCGCTGGCAAATAATCGACTTGAACAATCGAACATTTCGATTGTAAAATCAAACTCCGAGTCGATTGTGGACTAGATTGTTATTATGAACGATTGCAATTCTTTCGATTGTAAAAACATCTTACAATCGCCCATCACTAGTTGACAGTATGAATTACTTCATTCTTGTGTGCTGTAATAAGCAGAGAGAACGTCGTTCTCTCTGGAAATGAGCTCGACTGTCAACGAAAACCGTTATGCGCATGGTAGAGAGAAAACATATCATTTTGAACTTATTTACGAATGTGCATCATAAGCATTTTATTGAAAAATCAGTATTGAGAATCAGTGCATAGAAAATTAGGTTTGTTGTGTTCATTAGGTCAAAACTATATTTATTTTCATAAAACCTGGTGTTTAATTAAGCGGCTCGAAGTTAATATTTGGTAAGTAACTACATCTATTATAAATTTATCTTAACCTCAAACTTCAAACAATAATATTGTAGGTTAAAGACGCTCAAGTTATAAACGTCTAGGTATATAAGAAAATATTGCTAATTACAAACAGCGCGCTAAATTTAACAGACTATTGTTTAAAATTCAACTTGATTTTGTTTTAGACTGACTTTTTTTATTATTATTCTTGAAGATTATAGACGCGTCGACAACTCAGATAATTGTGTATTAGAATCAACCAGCCGGCATACATAAACTGACTGGTACGAGCTCGGGTCCCTGGGAGCACTAATACCCACAATCGATGATAATATTTATTACCTGGTAAGTAAGTAAAGTATAACAAATTTTGCTTAAGGCTAATAAGTTATGTAGAAGTAGGTATTCATTACTACGATTAATTAATTATTTTAGATTACTATTTTCTCTCTGAATAACCGTGCAACCCGCCCAATTAGGGTAAGAACTATTATAGTATCGATGCCGAGTAGGTATCGATACTCCGGGCTTCGATACCCGATACCATCTACTCAATACTTTGAAAGTACATACTCATTTACTGTTCGGTATACAAAATAATGATTACTCGAGCAAAAGAACCGATCTACGATTATACTAAAAAATAATCTTATTTGACATTGCTAATTAAGACAATACGAATAATCACTAAACTAACCTCCAATAACAAACTATTTGTAAAATTTAGCCGATTGTTTTGTAAAATTAAACTTTATTCTATTTTAGATCCTCGACTGTGGAAGATCCTAAAAAATTTTATGCAGCCAATACGGTGTAGTATACGTACCAGTGTATTAGTATATTATAATATAGTAGTCGAAGCATAGATATAATATTAAAACGTGGAAACCTTTGTTAAGATAATAATAAATACCATTTATTTATTTTCATCAATCTATAGTTTTTTTTTGTTAGTAATTTATGTTTGTTTTTTATATGTTTATATGATATTATTTATTTTTTTGTCAATTTATAAAGTTTGTTTCCTTTTTTTTGTAGTAATTTATGTTCGTTTTTTATATATTGTGTTACAATAAATTTCTTTTTAAAATATACTTTCACACAAGTTATTTCAAACCTGTCGTTGACCTTATTTTACCTCTTTTTTTTATTTGGAGCCAATTTTTTTCTAAATATTTTTAAAATGTTTGATTAAGAAAAATTAACATGTTTTATTAACACAATATTTTTTCTTAACTTAACATTTTAAAAATATTTGGAAAAAACCCAAAACACATTTTAAATTTTAGAAAATACCGCTTTTATTACTTCTTAGATGTGATTGGTCCGCCTTTATTCTCGATTCTATTGGCCCGTCGGTGTGCAACAAAGCAAGAAGAACTATCTCTATCTCAATGCCATTCCAACTTACGGTATATGATACCCTCATTTATATACGTTCTCTCTGGTTTCCACATCCCATTTGCCACTCTCATTTATATACGTTCTCTCTGGTAATAAGTACATTAAACAGGCAAGTGGCAACTTTTAGTTATTCGATTGGCATTTCATAAACACGATTTGCTGTGTAATTTGTGAAGGTGTAAAATTTACATAATGGGAAAAATATCGGTAAATGGCTTCGGCTTAACTACAATGTGTAGATTGTGCTTATCAAGAGGCGTTACGGTGTTAGATATATTTGCCTTTTCAACCGGATTTATGGATCAAGTAGCCGATATAGTTATGAAGTGTGCTCCGGTTCAGGTGAGTTCGTTTTAAAAGAATGTTGTAGCTAAATCAAATATCACTAGATATAGTTTATTAATGTACATGCTATTATGTAATTTAGAGTTTACTAAACGAATATTTGAACATTAAAATCAGTGAAATAGAGTCGGTCAGTGAAGTTTAAATGGTCAGCGTGCTGACCTTTGCATCAGACTGTCGTGGGTTCGAATCCCACCTCTGCTCACGGATACTTTGTGATGTCGTTTAGACCAAGTTTTAATATATTTTAATGATATTGGCCAGGTACCACATGGTGGGGTCACCACTCAAGTGATATTCTCTTGTATAATATGTGCAAAATTATGCTCTATATATGAGGACATAATATATCAGGGATGGCGAAACAATGGAACGCGTGTCATAGGTGACACGCAACAGAATATTATCGGCACGCCAATAGTAGAAGTACACAATCTAAATAATTAAAAATTCGACTGATGACCAGTCCTATACTTCCCACCTAGTAAATATTTGCAAAAAATAAACACCCTTTTTTTCTTCTTTGAAAAAAAGCATGGCCCTCTTTTTTGTTTAGTGATCTAGTGATGGCTAGCTTAATATAGCAAAAATCATGGTTACCTTGATTTACGTATAATTTTTATTTTTTTTAGTAAAATATTTTTTTTCTCGAAAACTACATTTTAGAAAAAAAAATATTTACATTTTTTTCATATTATAACATCTAGAATTCATTTATATTTTTTTTTACCTATGTTAATACGTGACATTGAGAACGTTTTCTTTAATAGCTCAGGATCCACTGAACCGATTTGACTCAAATTGTAATCAGATCTAAGTTAAAGGCTGATAAACACAATAGAACAATCGGCATGGCCGTATGTTGTTCCGTTTTTAAGATATCGAAGGCGAAAAATTGACCACATACACACACACACACACATACACACACACACATACACACACACACATATACACACACACAGAGACATCAGTCAGAAAATGACCTTAAACGATTGCTAGGGTCTCAAAACGTGAAAATCTGTTAAAATCTCGAAATATTTTTACTTCCCACCTCTACTATGGTAAGGAAGTAATGGATTTAGTCCGAAAAAAAATATTTCGAGATTTTAACAGATTTCACGTTTCGAGACCCTAGCAATCGTTTAAGATCATTTTCTGACTGATGTCTGTATTTGTGTGTATGTGTGTGTGTATGTGGTCAATTTTTCGCCTTCGATATCTTAAGAATGGAACAACATACGGGCATGCCGATTGTTCTATTGTGTTTATCAGCCTTTAACTTAGATCTGATTAGATTTTGAGTCAAATTGGTTCAGTGGACCCTGAGATATTCAAAAAAACGTTCTCAATGTCACGTATTAACATAGGTATAAAAAAATATAAATGAATTCTAGATGTTATAATATGAAAAAAATGTAAATATTTTTTTTTTCTCTAAAATGTATAGTTTTCGAGAAAAAAAAAATTTTACTAAAAAAAAAAAATAAAAATTGTACGTAAATCAAGGTAACCATGATTTTTGCTATAATTATTAAGCTAGCCATCAGTAGATCATCAAACAAAAAAGAGGGCCATGTTTTTTTCAAAGAATAAAAATTAAATTGTGTTTTAAAGACCACCAACAGCTAAGGTTATTTGGGCCTAGTCAAAGAATAAAAAAAAAGAGTGTTTATTTTTTGCAAATATTTACTAGGTGGGAAGTATAGGACTGGTCATCAGTCGAATTTTTTTCGGACCAAATCCATTACTTCCCTACCATAGTAGAGGTGGGAAGTAAAAATATGTTAGATGTCGAAAAATTTTACAATGATTCAAATACTTAACATAATATATTATGACATCGACATTCGACACAAGTCAAGTCAATGTATTATCGAAATATTTTTTTCTTTTCATCTACGTTTGAATTTTTTTTTCCCAACTAAATATCTTTAAGTGCTTGTTGGCACGTCGTGGCCACATTTAAATATTTTTTGAAAAAAATTGGCACGTAGATGCGAAAAGTTTCGCGATCCCTGACATATATTATACAATTATTGGATATACCTTTTTCAAGTGAAAAAAAAATTGAAGACGGCAGTGTAAACTAAATATAAATAAACCATCTGAGTTTTATTTATTTGACAAAAGACGTTACAAACAAAATCAATACTAAAAATGGAGGTTGCGTGTCTGTCTTTTCTACCACAACTAGCAAACCTTTAATCCGATTTCTATTAAATTTGGTACCACATTAAGAAAGAGGGCTCCTCAACTCAAAGGATAGGGCTGCTTAGTATGCAGCTTCGCTCGCTATAAGGTAGGGCTTATACACAAGAAAAATTCACAGATTTCGCAATCCTTGCAACCATCGAGGACATTGGAAATGATAACAGCATATATGAAACATAATTAACTGTTTATTATACACACAATATTTATCAATACAGTGTTTAGTTTTGTCAGGAATAACCCTATTATTCTTCTGTTATATACGCGTTCACTTTTGCTTGATTACTTAACTTTTAAATGGATTTTTCTACAGTATTTATTAACATTTGCTCAAAAATAACACCGCAGATAGTCGCAAACACCTCTCAATTAACTAGACATGATATAAAACACATTTCGAAAAAATTGCACTTGTTCAATTTTGCATGATTGCTCCTCACTTGATCGCGACACCGTTGTCTTTTGGCCTTGAACGAAAACTCGTAACTCTGCCCCCATATACGAACATAAACATTTCCAATGTTAAAAGTATTTTTCAGACAAAATCAACAAACGACTAAACTGACTTTCTGAAAAATTCGGTTGACGCTTTATGGAGCTTCCAAACTCAAAAAGTATTAAGGGAAGAGGCTTTTTTAATTATACTTAAAGAAAGGGTACAACTTTATACACACTATTGATCTCATCTACCAACACTCCCAATGCATGGAACATTGTAAAATGAATAAAAAGAAGTCTAATTATTCTGTTTAATGATACCTAACCTAACCGACATTTATGTGAGCAAATATGCGGACAAAATTGACATTCACGGGAGCGGAGCCGTGTCTGTACATGAAATATTTTTTCAAAATTATAATCGCAGTGAACGTTTTTAACGATATGGAGGCCAATACAGCAATTTTTACCATTTTTCTCTGTGTGTCTGTCTGTGCACACATCACGCGGAAACTCCTGAACGGGTTTAAATGAAACTTCGCCTCTTGGTAGCTTTTGTCCTGGGTCAACATACAGGATATTTTTCGCTTGAAAAAAGGAGTTCTCACGGGGTAGTTAAAAACTATATATCCGGATGGCTTAATGGAATAGAATAAAGCCTTCATGTTTCTGTTATGGGACAAATTAAAACCTCCATGTTTATGTTACTCACCAATATATGTCGCAAATAATAATATTTCTGCAACTCACCAATAGACTATTTCAAAACGCGCTAACGTTGTAGTTCATCCATGAAATCTTTTTCTTAGCAATTTGATCAAATTTGAATATCTTATAGAAAACAGCAATATCTAACAGCTGTGAAAATTTCAGAGTGATGGCACGTGCCATTAAATTCCAAAACGCCACGCAAATTCCAAAATGCCACAGCTAGTAATTACTTAATTAATTTGGGTTTTTCAGTAACATGAATATTAGTAGCACAAGCGAAAAAAATGTTTTTCTTCAAGATTTTTCAGATTGAGAATATAAATGAAACATTGTAATTATTCTCTTAATAATATTTAGGTTTTGATTATCTTACACTTTTGTTTCATAAAACGGCATAAATTATTTACAAATATATTCCCGATTCTCAGATAACGAGATGCGATGAGATGCCGAATTTCATCTGCCAATCATGTTACACTCAACTGGAAAAAAGTCACCAATTCCAGATGCAAGTAGTGGAGGCTGACAAAACACTGCGACGTTATCTACAGCAACTACGAACTTCTAACAAACAAATGAAGGATGAACTTTCCATTAAGAGGCCTTCTGAGGATCCTTTAATCCATAACACTAATACAAATATCACCGTGAAATGTGAATCTTTAGAACTTCAAGACGTGTTTGATATGGATGTCAACTTGAAAGAAAAGGTGCCTGCAAATTATACTTCAACACACAAAATTAGCGAGGAAATGTCTTTAAAATCGGAAATTAAAGAAGAGCCGATAGATGACTATTCATTAGTTCCAACGGAATGTACTGAGAACTTAACAGAAACTTTATCTGAGTATGACGGTAGTAAAACAAGCTTTGAAAACTCAGAATCCGAAGAAAAATCAGAAAACTTTACACGTCTTCGTTCTGATAATTTAAAAAAATATGCTGTTAAACGCGAAGATGAAAAAAAACATACTTCGAAAAATCGAAAGAAGAACAAAAAATCAAAAAAAATCAATTACAAGTGTGATCTTTGTAATAAACAATTTTCTTTTTTAAGCCAATTTAATATACACAAACGTAGACATACTGGCGAAAAACCGTATAAGTGCGACGTGTGTAGTATGTGCTTTAGTCGGTCGGACGCTTTAAATTTTCATAAACGCGCACATACTGGTGAGAATCCGTATAAGTGCGACGTGTGTAGTATGTGCTTTAGTCGGTCGAACGCTTTAAATCTTCATAAACGCGCCCATACTGGTGAGAAACCGTATAGGTGCGACTTGTGTAGTAAGTGCTTTACTCAGTCGAGCGCTTTAACTGTTCATAAACGTACACATACTGGTGAGAAACCGTATAAGTGCGACGTGTGTAGTATGTGCTTTAGTCGGTCGGACACTTTAAATCTTCATAAACGTGCACATACTGGTGAGAAACCATATAAGTGCGACTTGTGTAGTAAGTGCTATACTTACTCGAGCGCTTTAACTGTTCATAAACGTACACATACTGGTGAGAAACCGTATAAGTGCGACGTGTGTAGTATGTGCTTTAGTCGGTCGAACGCTTTAAATCTTCATAAACGTGCCCATACTGGTGAGAAACCGTATAGGTGCGACTTGTGTAGTAAGTGCTTTACTTACTCGAGCGCTTTAACTGTTCATAGACGTACACATACTGGTGAGAAACCGTATAGGTGCGACTTGTGTAGTAAGTGCTTTACTTACTCGAGCGCTTTAACTGTTCATAGACGTACACATACTGGTGAGAAACCGTATAAGTGCGATGTGTGTAGTATGTGCTTTAATGACCCACGCAATTTAAAAGTTCATAAACGTAAACATTCTGGTGAGAAATGAATAATTAGGTATTTAAGTTTAAAAAAAATTATTAATTTTTTAATTTTTTCTAATAATTTAACATAAATAATATTGAAAAATGAAAAGAAAATTTTTTTTAAAGCTATAGATAAATTACTAAAAATTAATTAAAATGTATAAAAATTTGAAAAATATCACGTGACTTCAAAACGCGCCAGGAATGTTTGTGACGTCGTTATGTTAAAATGTGTCTGCATTTGTTGGTATTTGTGTATATGTATTACACATACTATCAAAAATAATAAATTTTTAACTTGGTAACCATGGATACAAAGACCATAGATAACATAATGACGTCACACGCGTTCGGATTCTTTCGGCGGGTTATCGGAACTGAGTTTAAAAATTAATTTTTATTTAAATATAACTTTTTAATTAGTAAGCAAAAAAATTAAATAAAAACAGTTTTGCTATAAAACTTGAATGTGGTCCTTCCATTTAAGTAAAAAAAAAAATTCATTTAAAAACCCAATTAAAACACGTCTAGTAATCGTCGCAGGTGATTATTATATAAATCTACAATGAAGAAAATATTAATAAAACATTAAAACGAATTTTGTATTGATGATTCAAATTTCCCGCTAAAATTGTCATCCAAAGATACCATCTCCCGAAGTACACCTTGCCGCTTCTAAGAGATTAACAAATAATGTGGATTCAAGATTTTCTTGATTAAAAACAATGCTTCAGAAAGGAGCGGTACGAGGCATAACAAAATTACGTATCAGCCATTAAAAATAAATTAATTTTACAAAACCATGGTATAGCAAAAATCAGAAGTATAGGTCAGAAAGAAGGATTACGAATAATGAGTTTGGACAACATGGCAAATATTTTAAAATAACCCTTCCTTTTTCGCAGTCTGATAAAAAGAAGGGTGATAAAAAAGAGTGATACTTTCAAATTATCACAGACGTACGTCACAATATACTATTATTGCTAATCTGACTAGTAGGGTGGTCCCTAAAAAGGGTGTTCATGAATTTTGAATGGTTCGCTCCTCAGATCGGCTCCTAATATCGGTCAACTGCGAATTAAGCTCGTGCGCCGAGGATTCCGTACAACAAACAAACTAACAAATCCATAATAACACGGGAGATGTTACTTGTTTGAATAAGATCTACATATTCAAAATACAATAATGCAGAATACCTTTTTCATATTTTAAAGGTCTTCTTCTAAATACCATTTTCAATTAGTTACCTACAGCTGTGCTTATTTTGACGTTAATAACGTCTAATGTCTCATACAAAAACTGTGTTGAATAGTGTTAGCGAATAATACAGCTTTTTTTCCTTTTTGTTTTTTAACGCGAAAGAAAAAGAGAAAAGCAAATCACAGACGCGTCGACAACTTAGGTCATTAGCGCTAACGTTAACGCGAAAGAAAGATTTTTATAATTAATTCATATTTTAATTAATATATAAAAATAAGTTAATTATTTTAATCATAGGCACAAGCATTATTGAGTTTGTTCAATTCGGTGCCATGCAGGACAGTGCTGCAGCTATGAATTACAGCGGTTCTAAACACGTGGATTTACATTTGGTCAAAACAAAAAATAACTTATTTTAATTGAAAACATAACATTGAGCATAACATCAGTTGCTAATGACCTAAATTGATAAGCGTCTGTAATTTGCATTAATCTGTCACATTATGGTATTACATTACACAATTTTGTCACTGATATCAATATGACTTCGTATGTGGATGGCAGGTGAATCTTCTGTTTTCCTCGTAAGAACCTTCCCTCCTCTAAACCAAGTGAACTTGTAACCTTTCTCCTTAGCTTGTGTTTTTGCATTCCAAAGGAGCTCCCGGAAATAAGAACATATTGATTCATTAATGTATATTCGATGACTACCTGCGACACCTATTTCCTCACAGGTAACTTGAATTGAGCGTTTTTTTAGCATTTCGTCTCTTAATTTGATGTTTGTAAAAGCTACGATAATGCTTTGATGTCCACTTTTGCGCCTAGACTTTATACGATGAGCCACTAATATGTCTGTGTTTTTTATCTGCATACCAACTACTGCAGCGACTTTAATTACTATATCCTCCACACAAGTTTCTCCTGGTCTATTTGGGACTTCACTTATCTCTAACTGATTTCTACGGCTATATTGTTCTTGGGTAGCCATTCTTTCGTTCAGATTTATTATCTCCTTTTCTTTCTCATCCAGTTTTATTTTAATTGTTCCACTGATTCATTAATTAGATACTTGGATTTTATCTATTTTTGTGATTATTTCTTCGTATTTCTCTGCCATTATTTTCATGTTCTCCTGAGGCTCCTTCTGATTTTGAGCAATTCTGTCGATGAGTTTAGATTCACATGACTTCATCTGATTTTCTATTTTTTCTGAGATTGCCGCAAACTGTGTGGCTAAAAATTCTGTTGATATAATTTCTGTATCTGTTGTACTCAACTTACGAGGTTGGTCCTTCATTTTACAATTAGGACATTTCCATTTAGCCCGATTTACTAGCGCTAGTTTCTTGAAGTTAGTTTCAGCAAAATTTGCGCATCTCAAATCAAACGTCTTCTTACACGCACTGCATTCTATATCCTCATTAAGTGCGATGTCTGATTCACAACGTTCGCACATCATGTTGTCGCAAGATGAAACTTTCTAATACCGCTGTCACACACAATGTCAGTTTTATATTATTAGTCTTTCACTAAATTATGGACACCTCGTTTTTCTTATTAATGAGATTGAGCAATTCAGCTGAAATTATTAAATTTGACTAAATTTTATTACTTTAATCGATTACTATTGCATTGATCTAATTTTTAAACAAACTTTTTTAAATATTAAATGATTGATTATATTTTTAATTTAAGATTTTGAGAGATTACACAAAAAACACGTCCGTACTGTACTGTTTATAGAATACCTTAGTATTATTAATTTTGGATATGAATGCGAAGTGGTCTAGTTATAAGAATTTTCAACAAATATTAACTATCTAACTGCATTGAAAAATTTTGAAAATTTGAAAGTAGCTACCTACTTTAGACAAGCATTTTTTCCAATATATTCCTGTTTGACTTAAAATTTGAATACCTGACGCAAAGTGCTCTAGTAGAAAGAGTGTTTAAGAAACATTACTTTTCCATATCAAGGTTATGCATAGACCTAAATCATAGGCTATCTGACTGCGTCGAAAAATTTTAAAAATTTGAAAGCTGCCATACTACAACGTGTCGTCATTGGCTGTCTCTATTATATACTTATTTAGAGTTAAGTGATTTAATATATCTTGCTATTATGATGTATTAATTGCACCAGGGCGAAACCAGGCTGGGCAGCTAAGTCGCGACGTAATAAATATGATTAATTAATGCTATCATAGACATATGATGAATGTCTATGGTTAAAAATCAATCAAGAAAAAAACCATGTAGTATAGTCCTCCCTATTGACAGTAAAATCTAAAAATGAATTTTAATATACCTACTCTTCTGAATCAAATAGTTAAGGTCCAATATTTAAACGTTTCCCCAAAAAAATGCCCGTTTTATATGTGCATTTATTTAGTTTTACTGCTACCTAACTTTAAACTAACAATCTTTTTATTTATTGTGGATTATAGACGCGTCGACAACTTAGGTCATTAGCGTCTTAAATACAACAAATATTATAATATATCACTTAAAAACTAAATAACATCACAAAACATCCATGAGAAGAGGTGGGATTCGAACCCACGACAGTCTGATTCAGAGGCCGCGACGCTACCAACAGCCATACTGTCCTCAAAACTAACAATCAAACATATTTTGTAATAGGCATTTTATTCGATTGTCCATTCATAAACAGGTTTATGCTGTGTGATTTGTCAAGGTGTAAAATTTACATAATGAGAAAAATATCGGTAAATGGCTTCGGCTTAACTACAATGTGTAGATTGTGCTTATCAAGAGGCGTTACGGTGTTGGATATATTTTCCTTTTCAACCGGATTTATGGATCCAGTAGCCGATATAGTTATGAAGTGTGCTCCGGTTCAGGTAAGTTTGTTTTAAAAGATGCGATTCAAAATGTTGTAGCTATTTCAAATATCACTAGGTATAGTTTATTAATTTAGATGCTATTATGTAATTTGAAATAAATTAAAACGAATATTTGATCATTAAAATCAGTGAAATAGTGTCGTCGAGTCTCGAGGACAGTGATTTAATAGTTATGTCGTTTAGACCCAGCTTTAATATATTTTGATGATATTAG
Source organism: Mongoloraphidia duomilia (assembly GCA_039654895.1). Lineage (NCBI taxonomy): Eukaryota > Metazoa > Arthropoda > Insecta > Raphidioptera > Raphidiidae > Mongoloraphidia > Mongoloraphidia duomilia. The sequence continues at coordinate 18,484,328 of CM077526.1, forward strand.
CCAGGTACCTTATAGTGTGGAGCCACCCCCCAAGTGATATGTGTATATAATGAGGACATATATTTGTAAGACATGGCCGAAATAATAAACACTAGTTGATTATTATATTTAATCGCACAATTACAATTTGGAATACGTAATGATAGTTAGTACAACTCAAAGTATCAATATTTTACCGTCACACACAACACTCTTCTGTTATTGTTTTCGATCTGTGTTTGTCTGTATTTCTTTCTCGTTGCTCCGGATTGGCTTACAGCTCGACCTTCCTGATGATCAAGCCGCCCTCGGCTTGCCGAAACCTTTTCATCATGTCGGTCGCCCTCTTCTAGATGATCCTTGGGGTCGTTGTCTTGGCGATCTCTCGAACTTGAATCGTTGCATTCCTCTTCCGGACTTGACTCGTTGATGTCAAATTCTGGACCCGAATCATCGAAATCTTGACTCGAAGGTAACTGATACCATTTCTTCATACGATCAGAGCTGTAAAAGTGCTTGAAAGCTCTCTGGCTTCGTGGTGCTCCCGGGACGTCTTCTAGTAAATAACGATCGTTGGGCAAAATCGCTGTCACTATATACGGCCCTTTGAACTTTGGAGCCAGTTTCTTAGACTCGCCTGTGGCATTCGTTTCTCTCTCGATTAACATCAAATCGTCGGTTTGATACTCGGTCGGTTTTCTTTTCGTAGCGTCGTATCGAACCTTTTGCCGAGATTGATCGGCATCAACACGTTCCTTGGCATCTAGTCGTATTTTTTGTACTTCATCTTCGATGGTATCATTAGCCTGAACGGCTAACAACAATTTGTCCTTTTCTGCGACATTTGCGCTTGTTTGAATATCGTTCTCATCTATTTCTTCTCTCGCTTTCTCCTGTAAATCGGGTCCATACTCATCTAATATCGTTTCCACTTGATTTACTTCGGGTTCGTACATTGGGTTATGTCCAAATTCAAGGACATCTCCTTCTTTGGTGTATACCACATGGGGTAATTCAGTGAAAGTTCGTCCAATCAGCGCTTCAATACTTTGAGCGGTATCTGGAACTATTCTTACCGGTACGTTTTTAGCCAATGCATTGTCGACTACGATATCAGATATTACAATACCTGGCGATGTTATCTTAAATTGTTCGGATCCAAAACCTTTGAGCTCGACAATTTCTCTTTTAATCGTGAAATCCGCCTCAATTACGCAGCTCGCTTTTAAAGTACATTCTGAACTACCGGGATCAATCATAGCATTAAACCGCTTACCATTTATCTCTATTGTTTTCAAATATTTCTGAATGGATTTGGTTTCGAGTGAGTTGATCACGTGAACTTATTTTGCTTCAGCCGCTCGTTGAGCTGTACAATGTTTCCGCGTGCGTCCCACACCATGACAGTTGAGACAACGTAGTTCTCTTCTTGGTTCTGGACAGTTCATGGCAATGTGTCCACCCCCCAGGGGGGACATTGGGATGTAGTTGTTATCGCAATTGCATTCCAATGTTCTTTGGGAATTAGCGCTCCCAAGGACCCGAGCTCGTAACAGTCGGTTTGTGTATGCCGGCTGGCGGATTTTAATACACAAATATATTATATTTTGTTGTGTTGAAGACGCTAATGACCTCAGTTGTCGACGCGTCTATAATCTACAATAAAATAAAATAAAGCAATGTGTCCATACCCTGAACAATTGTAACACTTAAATCCTTTTCTTTGTTGATTTTGGGGGTGAATATTCGTTTGTTGATCTCGCCCTGTTTGTTCATCTGATTTTGTACGCTTTTGTTTTTCCTCTGATTTCACATTTTCACTTTTAAATCGAGTAAGACGTATTTGATTCACTCGGTCCACTCTCTTCAGATCATGCATAAGATCATCTAAATCATAGTGTTCTTTAACAAGCATTATGTGACAATTCTTTAGACCACAGTCCCGTTAGCACTTGCTCTTTTGTTTCCTCAGTGCTTAATCCAAGTGATTTGCACAGCTTAACTTTTTCGTGAAAATACATACCAATTGTGTCATTTTTACCTTGTACTCGTCCTTTCATTTGGTCCCACCTTTCCGTTACACTTAACTCAATCGCAAAAGTTTTGCTGAATGCCGCTTCGAATGTCTCCCACGTTTGGAGTTCATAACTTCTGGTCGCATACCAGTGTTTTGCTGGACCAATTAGGCTCGTACGTGCTGTTTCCAACGTCATCTCAGGTGGCCATCTGTGTAACATCATCATACTCTTGACGTTACGTCACCATTCCTTAGCTTCTCCCACAATTTCGCCATTACACTGTCCTACAGCTTTTGACAGATCAGGCATGATGTGGAATGACGCAGGGAACGCCGTGGAATTATTCATTTGGTAAACTGTTCTTTCACGCGTGAACAATTCACTTTCATATTCTAATAGCTCACGTTCGCGTCGTAAAATTTCGCGTTCACGGTCCATCAGTTCATGTTCAAAGTTATCTCGTCTGTTATTTCGATATTCTGGGTTAGCTCGTCTGACACTGTTCAGATTATAATCACTAGATGCCGCGAGTGGCTTGTCTATCTCTCGACTTCTCTCAATGTTACTCAAACTAAACGCACGATTCATTTTAATTGTTCAAAATACTGTCAAAACTCAAAATATTAAAACTTTTAATCTTTGGTCGCACAATATTTCAGATTTTTTTTCCTCAATGACAGTTCGCATTCAGTTACTGTTTTTTTTTGTTCATGTAGGTTATCTTATAACATATTCAAATTCAAATTTATTTCAATCCATTGATGCTTCTGCATGTGGAGTCGTCATAAAACATAAAATGTACAAAACATACAAAGTATCATATACAATAATATACAAAACAAGTAACAGTAATTATATAATGACTGAATTATTGTCCTCAAGAAATTCCTGGCAATCATAATAGCATTTTCCTAGTAACATTTTTTTGCAGGCTTTTTTAAAGGCAATGGCGCTTTTTATATTTTTAATAGTGTCTGGTAACTTATTATACAATTTGTGACCCCAATATCTGGGTCCTTTTTCAAACAGTGCTAGTTTGTGTTTGGGCGTTTTTAAATCCGAGCCAAATCTTGTGCTATAATTGTGCGTTGTGTTGTTACGTTCATATTCTGTTAATTTATTCCTCGTGTCTATTAAGCATTGTAATATATAAATGCACGGTAAAGGTAATATTTTCAATTCTATGAACTTTTGTCTACAAGATTCTCTCGGATTTAATCTCGCTATTATACGCAGGCTGCGTTTTTGCATTTTAAAAACACTTAAACTGGATGAAAATTTTCCCCAGATAGTGATGCAATAACTAATTGCAGAATAGACCTGAGCATAGTATATAGATATAAGTGTGTTTACGGGGACTTGATCTCTGAGAGTTCTTAAAACAAAACAAATTGTTTTAAGTTTTTTACATATGTTATCGCAGTGGATACGCCAATCAATGGTATTTTCCAGCCATAGTCCTAGAAATTTTACCGATATCACTGTTGTTGTCACTGTCTTGACTAATTAGTTGGTGTATTTGTCGTTTCCATGAGATCGGTAAAATATTATACTGCACTAACTGTCCCTTGACTACAACGATTAAATAGCTATCCACAACAACCACAATCGCTGTTTCGCTGACACTCGCTTCGCTTAGCTTCGTGCTTTCTTTGTCACTGTTACGCGTTTTTTTTCCACTACACAATATGGCCGCTGGATTTTGATCAAAATAGGTTACAAACTTTTCACTTTATTTTGACTTATCCCACCGCTGCACTGTAAGACATGGCCGAAATAATAAACACTAGTTGATTATATTATTTAATCGCACAATTACAATTTGGAATACGTAATGATAGTTAGTACAACTCAAAGTATCAATATTTTACCGTCACATTTTGTCTCTTAAACGTCCTGTCCACACACAACACTCTTCTGTTATTGTTTTCGATCTGTCTGTCTGTCGGTCTGTATTTCTTTCTCGTTGCTCCGGGTTGGCTTACATATTATACAATTGGAAATACCTTTTTAAAGTAAGAAAAAGTCGGCAGAGTAAATTAAATATACATATACCAGCTGAGTTTTATTTAATTGACAAAAGACGTTGCAAACAAAATCAATACAAATAATAAAAAAAAATGTAAAGGGAGGTTGTGTGTCTCTGTCCCGCCACAACTAATAAATCTCTAATCCGATTTCAATTAAATTGGGTACTACCTACATTAAGAGGGCTCCTCCATTCAAAGGATAGGCTGATTTGTCTGCGGTTTCGCTCGCTATAAGGTAGGGGCGGTAGGACTATTACACAAATATAAGTATTTGTCAAACAGAGCCAACATACGACTAAACTGACTTTACGGAAAAATCGGTAGACGCATTATGGACCTTCTAAACTCAAAACGTATTAAGGGAAGAGGTATATTATATAATGTTTTCAACCAAAAGATTAATGATTTTTCCGAATTAATATTGCCTGATAAAAAATAAACAAAATTTTATGACTCAGGCTTTAATTAAAAAATTGATATTTTCATCTTTGATTCGTCCGTGACATTAGCATTCGGATGTGAGAAGGTTCTCTAAGAATACCTAATTTAAAATCAGCTCTCGCATGAGGTGATATATTAGTTACAAAATGCTTTATATTGGAAATGTTACAAAACTGTTTTTTGAGTTGGGCTTGAGAATAGCCGAGAGTGTAGCGGCGCTGTTGTTTACATGGCGTTGCTATGGTTCCTCTATTACAAGTCCCGAGTTCAAGCCCGAGGGCTGGTAAAAGTATCAATCGGATTTTCAATTTATTATTAAAAAAAAAAAAAATGAATTGAAAATATGAATTGGTGCTAGGCCCAAATAACCTTAGCTGTTGGTGGTCTTTAAAATACAATTAAATTTGTTTTTTGAGTTGGCGGAATAAATATTTATTTACAATAATTAATAACACAATAACAATAAAGGCAACAACGAAAAGTCAATTTTAACAATAAAAAAAACTTAAACGGTAATTATTGAACTAAACGAGCCACTTATAGATAACGCTTAACAACTATATAAACTTAGCAATCGACACTATTATTAATATTTAATTATAACACTTGCTATATACAATGACTATTTATTTCCAAGTATGTTTATTTATATTTCACAAAATACTGTTTATTTAAGATAAATAATAATAGTTTTTATACGGCTGAAATGCAATTGAAGAATACTATTTATAGCATTGATATATCTAGTATTTATTAATATATCCCATTAAAGGGTGTTTGAAATAATTTTCACTGTCATGTTGGGCTCTCGCTGGTACGAGGATTCACTTCATATCATAGCTATTGCATTAGCATATATGAATTGACACTCGCATAAAGTGAAAATCTATTGATTCTGAAGCATATAAGGAGAATGTTAATTTAGCAATCTTGTCACGGTTGAGTATTGTAAGCTCATTCCGCCGCGAAAGTGGAAAGGTTCAGGCTAGAATCCTGACTGTGACCACTGGTTGATAAATTGATTTTTTCCAATATGTTTCGAAACAATTATATAATTGGCTGCTCTCCAACGGAAAAATTATTCAACTGTTTATTTATTTCTATATTTCTGTCAACTCATTTATTTTCGCACTATTATTATCGCCCGTATTTGTAAACGCCCAGTACTTCACTGATTGACTGATCTCCGGTGACTGATTGCTTGATCGCTTCACTCACTCGTTTATATACGCTGCGTGGTTGAAGCCCAGTGCTTCTCGCATTCTCTAGAAACTTCGCGTAGTTACTCGTTGTTCAGAATTCTTGCCTGACATTTATATACAGGGTGATCCGTAACAGAAACAATATTGATCATTTGAAATGTGTCACTGTAGAGTAAATGTTACCTCAGCCACCGCCAGTGGCTGATTTAACGGGTGGCAAAAGGGATATTGCCGACTAGGCCCTTCTAGCAGAAAGAGCCCAGGGCTCCATTCAGCTACTAGTTTAAGTGCGAAATTAGTAGCGAGAGATTTACCTAAAAAAGGCCATTTATTAGTACTTTCATTGTTCACACCGATAGTGAAAATTGTAGCAATTCAAAAGATTCAAATTCAAATGGTTTTATGCCGGAGTTTGTGTTTGCAAACAATATAATGGACAGTTTTCCCGAGTGCTGCAGTTTATTTAGATTGTTTTTGACTTTGCCTATAGGTTCAGCTAGTGCTGAACGTGTCATGAGTTCTTTGAAAATTGTTAAAGAATATCGCCGAGTTTCTTTAGCTGAAAACACTTAATAATTTTTGTATCCTTTACATTGAAAGATCAGTGACAAACTCACACAATTTGGATTCTGCAATGGAAGTATTTGCTGAACAAAAAACAAGACGAGGATTCAAAGTTATATGGTTCAATCTTTCTGTATTAGTATTTAATAAAATATTTCTAACATTACGACTACCTATACTATAACTTGTTTTATTGTACCACAAAACCGGCCCTCCTTAAAAAATTGCCGACCGGGTCTTTTTTTTTAAATCCGTCACTGGGCCCACCGGGAAAACGGAAGTTTCGTGTTTAAGTCCCTACGGTGACATACGTTTGATATTGAATTTTTCTAGTGTTGCACCGTAAGGTTACGTCATTTTCGATGGGTGTTTCAAACCATTAATGAAAAATTAAGCATGAAATTGTATATAGGTACTTAAAAAAGGGTATAACTTTATACACACTATTGATCTATTCAATCAACATTCCCAGTGCATGGAACATTGTAAAATGAATAAAAAGTAGTCTAATTATTCTGTTTAATGTTATTTTGAGATTAATACGACTGTTTAATGAAACCTAACCTAACCGACATTTATGCGAGCGAATCTGCGGACAATATTGACGTTCACGGGAGTGAAGCCGCGGGGCCGTGTCTGTACATGAAGTATTTTTTCAAAATTATAATAGCGGTGGACATTATTATCCATATGGAGGCCAAAACAGCAATTTTAACAATTTTTGAGTCTGTCTGTCTGTGCACGCATCACGCGGAAACTACTTAACGGATTTAAATGAAATTTGGCCTATTGGTAGCTTATGTCCTGAGTCAACATATAGGATAGGTACTTTTTATCCCGGCAAAAAAAGGAGTCCCCGCGTGGTAGTCAAAAAGCTATATCTCCGGATGACTCCATGGAATAAAATAACACCTTTATGTTTCTGTTACTCACCAAAAGATGTCGCCACGAGTATTTCATAACGCGCTAACGTTGTAGTTCACCCATGAATTCTTTTTCTTAGGAATTTGATCAAATTTGAATATCTTATAGAAAACAGTAATATCTTACAGCTGTGAAAATTTCAGAGTGATGGCACGTGCCATCAAATTCCAAAACGCCGCGCGAACGAAGTCGCGGGTACAGCTAGTAATTAATTAATGTGGATTTTTTTCAATAGCATGAATATTAGTAGCACAAGCGATAAACATGTTTTTCTTCAAGATTTTTCAGATTGAGAATATAAATGAAACTTTGTAATTATTCTCGTAATAATATTTAGGTTTTGATTATCTTACACTTTTGTTTCATAAAACGGCATAAATTATTTCAAAATATATTTCCGATTCTCAGATAACGAGATGCGATGAGATGCCGAATTTCATCTGCCAATCATGTTACACTCAACTGGAGAAAAGTCACCAGTTCCAGAAGCAAGTAGTGGAGGCTGACAAAACACTGCGACGTTATCTACAGCAACTACGAACTTCTAACAAACAAATCAAGGATGAACGTTCCATTAAGAGGCCTTCTGAGGATCCTTTAATCCATAACACTAATACAAATATCACCGTGAAATGTGAATCTTTAGAACTTCAAGACGTGTTTGATATGAATGTCAACTTGAAAGAGAAGGTGCCTTCAAATTATACTTCAGCACACACAATTAGCGAGGAAATGTCTTTAAAATCGGAAATTAAAGAAGAGCCGATAGATGACTATTCATTAGTTCCAACGGAACGTACTGAGAACTTAACAGAAACTTTATCTGAGTATGACGGTAGTAAAACAAACTTTGAAAACTCAGACATCGAAGAAAAATCAGAAAACTTCACACGTCTTCGTTCTGATAATTTAAAAAAATATGCTGTTAAACGCGAAGATGAAAAAAAACATACTTCGAAAAATCGTAAGAAGAACAAAAAATCAAAAAAAATCAATTACAAGTGTGATCTTTGTAATAAACAATTTTCTTTTTTAAGCCAATTTAATTTACACAAACGTAGACATACTGGCGAAAAACCTTATAAGTGCGACGTGTGTAGTATGTGCTTTAGTCGGTCGGACGCTTTAAACCTTCATAAACGTGCACATACTGGTGAGAAACCGTATAAGTGCGACTTGTGTAGTAAGTACTTTGGTCAGTCTGGCACTTTAAAGACTCATAAACGTAGACATACTGGCGAAAAACCTTATAAGTGCGGCGTGTGTAATATGAGTTTTACTGATTCGAGCACTTTAAATCATCATAAACGTACACATACTGGTGAGAAACCATATAAGTGCGACGTGTGTAGTATGTGCTTTAGTCGGTCGGGCACTTTAAATCTTCATAAACGTACACATACTGGTGAGAAACCATATAAGTGCGACGTGTGTAGTATGTGCTTTAGTCGGTCGGACACTTTAAACCTTCATAAACGCGCACATACTGGTGAGAAACCGTATAAGTGCGACTTGTGTAGTAAGTGCTTTACTCACTCGAGCGTTTTAACTGGTCATAAACGTACACATACTGGTGAGAAACCGTATAAGTGCGACTTGTGTAGTAAGTACTTTGGTCAGTCTGGCTCTTTAAAGACTCATAAACGTAGACATACTGGCGAAAAACCTTATAAGTGCGGCGTGTGTAATATGAGTTTTACTGAGTCGAGCACTTTAAATCATCATAAACGTACACATACTGGTGAGAAACCATATAAGTGCGACGTGTGTAGTATGTGCTTTAGTCGGTCGGGCACTTTAAATCTTCATAAACGTTCACATACTGGTGAGAAACCGTATAAGTGCGACGTGTGTAGTATGTGCTTTAGTCGGTCGGACACTTTAAACTTTCATAAACGCGCACATACTGGTGAGAAACCGTATAAGTGCGACTTGTGTAGTAAGTACTTTAGTCAGTGTAGCACTCTGAAGACCCATAAACGTACACATACTGGTGAGAAACCGTATAACTGCGACGTGTAAGAGCTTTAGTCAGTCGGGCACTTTAAATCTTCATAAACGTACACGTATTGGTGAGAAATGAGTAATTAAATCACGTCTAGTAATCGTCAGGTGATTATTATATATAAATCTACAATGAAGAAAATATTAATAAAACATTAAAACGAATTTTGTATTGATGATTCAAATTTCCCGCTAAAATTGTCATCCAAAGATACCATCTCCCGAAGTCCTGCCGCTTCTAAGAGATTAACAAATAATAATATGGATTCAAGATTTTCTTGATTAAAAACAATGCTTCAGAAAGCAGCGGTACGAAGCATAACAAAATTACATGTCAGCCATAAAAAATAAATTAATTTTACAAAACCATGGTAGATCAAAAATCAGGAGTATAGGTAAGAAAGAAGGATTACGAATAATGAGTTTAGGCAACATGGCAAATATTTTAAAATGACCCTACCTTTTTCGCAGTCTGGTAAAAAGAAGGGTGATAAAAAGAGTGATACTTTCAAATTATCACAGACGTACGTCATAATATACTATTATTGCTAATCTGACTAGTAGGATGGTCCCTAAAAAGGGTGTTCATGGATTTTGATTGGTTCGTTCCTCAGATCGCCTCCTAATACCGGTCAAGTGCGAATTAAGCTCGTGCGCCGAGGGTTACGTACAACGAACAAACTAACAAATGTACTTCATATATGAAATTGCATGTCATTAAACCTCATCCATAATAACACCGGACATGTTACTTGTTTGAATAAGATCTACATATTCAAAATACAATAATGCAGAATACCTTTTTTATATTTTAAAGGCCTTATTCTAAATACCATTTTGCATTAATTCCAACTGTGCCTATTTTGACGTTAACAATGTCTAATGTCTCATACTGGGGTGGCATTTTAGAAATATCAGATGAAACGGAAATACGCGAAAGTGGTTGACATGTGAAACAAAACACAACATGTGTAAATATGTTAAGGTCTCAAACACAGTAAACCAGGTGGCCGTGCGGAAAAGTACGAGTAGACCGACAGGTACAAACGCCAAGCCCAGGTTCGTATCCCGAAGGCTTTTAATAGATATAGGTACAGGTGACTCTTTTGAATATATACATACGATTTACATGTAAATGTTTAACATTGTTTTTCCATAAGAAGAAACTAGAAAGGTTGGTCACAAGTATACTTTGAAAGGCATATTCCTTGGCAATAATAGTTTGTAAAGAAAACGAGGATGCAGGGGATATAGCACTTTTAGTATAGGCCGAGAACTAGTGACAGTTTTTTGGTGTTATTTATTAAAGGCCTTATTTTTGTGAAGATGTTGAGGGAGGCATATTAATGTACACTGTGTAAGGGATTTTGCTAAATAGCGGTATGGGAGGGATGCAGACCGCCCCCAACATGTAACAAAAAAAAATGGTCACATTTATTATTGCTTCAAGGCTAAAATTGTTTGTATAGCTTGTCGGTGACCCAATTAATACACCGACAAGAGGTTGTCGTTCTTCACTTGACATAGGAGTTTTGTTGTATAAGTGAGGCGTTTTAGCCTCCAATAAAAAAATTTTTATTTGGTCTTTTTTTTTAATAAATTTTGATCTAACAACGGAAATATGTTTGTTACGCAAATAGTTCAGTGGAATAATTTCAACTTTTAAAAAATAATTTGGCTATTACTTAATTACCGTTGTCTCCTTACATAACATTTAGTTTTACTTTCGATTGAAATAATTTCATATTTACGGCACTTCTTGAACTGATTTTCAATAGCCCGATCGCATCATAAGCTGTTTGCTATAAAATATATTTCTGTTGTGTACCTAAATTCATTTATTATTGGTTATTTCGTATATTTTCACTTATTTATCTTGTATTCAATAATAATTAATAGTTTAAATAATTAAATTTTAAACCTGCATTGTAAAGTGTAGACACATTTTAGTCTGATAACTTTCAATCAGGGTGTGGATTATTTTACTGTAATTAGTTCTGATTTCTGCGTTTGGCGAGGCTTTAAGTCGTCTGAAACTCAGGAAATATCAGTAAACTGTTACACATGTATTTGATGTTATCGGAATTATTAAATATATTGTTAATTCGTATTTGCTTTATTCATAAAAAAACCTTAACGAGGAACTGGGAGGGCCCAGCGATTCCAAACCTTAATGATAAAAAAAAAAATAATTGAACAAATAAAAAAAAAGATAGTATAGGGTTCATAAGTCCGTATTTATTCTTCAGTGACATGGGAGATTTTGCCACAAAAAGATGGCTAGTTTGTAAATTGTTTAATTCATAATTTTCAAATGTGCAGAAATTGACAGAAGGTTATTGTTTTGCTGCAAACGGAGACTTTTGCTGTTCTTCACCATCGCTGTGATATCTCTATGGTAAGTATATGATTATTTAAATTGATTGATTGTGTGAAAAACTTATTACAAATTTCGTACTGATGCTGTTTCGTACCAACATGTGTAGTTTATGTCTATTTAAATGTCATGATTGGCTGAAATACTTAAAACAAACGTCACATTTATGCGTCTTCTCAAGTTGTATGAATTCGTGAGTTTTTAAACTGCCTGAAACATTTTTTGCAAGCGTCACACCGACACGGTTTCTCACCCGTATGTTGCCTCAAGTGAATTGTTAAAGAAATTGACGGTGAAAATAGTAGATTGTAATTTGTATATCTAGATGTGTAAAGAGGCATATTACTGACGAGTAGTGACAGGAGTAGTCAGGATCAATCTTTATTTTTAATAGATAATTTATATTAGAAATCGTGTCCATCGTGATTATAATAAAAATAAGAAAAATCGCAGGATAGTGGACAAAATATTTGATTTATTAAATTAAATGTACGACGTTTCGTCTATACAGGGTGTCCAAGACTTGCGTTGTCGGCCGATATATTGATTTTGGGTGAAGATAGAAAAGAAGTTTAATAACAAAAATTGTATAATTTTTGATGATGTATAACCTAAAAATATTTTCAATTATATGTATTGTTAAGTGAAGCGATAGAGAACTTTCTGAATAATCTTTTATTAACTTAATAAATTCTAAATACAAAAATAATATCCTTGAAATTTACATCGTGAATATCTGAGAGAGAATGTCCTGTCAATATCAAAAATACTTTTATAGTATCAGTTGCATTATCTAATAACTAATTGTAAAGATTATGAAATAATACAGTTTGACCGATACAACACATTATACAGCCTGTCCCATTTAAGCATGGCAGATCAAAGTTATGTTTTTTTTAACCTAGCACCCTGTTTTTATTTGTTTTTTCAATTCTGCATCTAAATGTGAATAGAAATTGTAAGAGATGCCATGCTCGAAAATTCAGTAATTTTTGAGTTATTCAAGTTTTTAAGAAATTTTTGACACGTGCAGACCTTTACCTAAAATTCGACATAGCCAAAACGAAAACCTTTATCAAACTGAAATTTTGAGGATCACTAGATAATAGACGGACAAATCAATGTCTGTCTTAAAAACATGAATTTATTATACAGGGTGTTCAAAATAATGTACTTCTTTTACCTAACTTCAATCACGTGTAACTTTTGTTTGTTAAATACGAGGTTATTTTTTTGCTGGAATTGTATTCTTTAGGATATTTACTAACACTTTTATTAAGGGTTGTCCATACCTAAACCTAATATTTTCATATAAAAATGTTTAATTTTGGACAACCCTTAATAAAAGTGTTAGTAAATATCTTAAAGAATACAATTCCAGCAAAAAAATAACCTCGTTGTATTTAACAATCAAAAGTTACACGTGATTGAAATTAGGTAAAAGAAGTACATTATTTTGAACACCCTGTATAATAAATTCATTTTTTTAGGACAGACATTGATTTGTCCGTCCATTATCTAGTGATCCTCAAAATTTCAGTTTGATAAAGATTTCTGTTTTGGCTATGTCGAATTTTAGGTAAAGGTCTGCATTTGTCAAACATTTCTAAAAAACTTGAATAACTAAAAATTTACTGAATTTTCGAGCATGGCTTCCCTTACAATTTCTATTCATATTTAGGTGCAGAATTGAAAAAACAAATAAAAACAGGGTGCTAGGTTTAAAAAAACATAACTTTGATCTGCCACGCTTAAATGGGACAGACTGTATAATTGAAAATATTTTTAGGTTATACACCATTAAAAATTATACAACTTTTGTATTTAAACTTCTTTTCTATCTTAAGGGGATTTGGTAGTACACGCGCCGAGGACTAAAAACATGCGTTTGTTTTGCCCATGGCATTTTTTTGTTATTTGGAAAATATAACTGACATTTTGGAATAAGAATAACAAAAGTACGCACTACGCATGTAGAGGCCAATTTTTTTTTTTTTCAAAATTTTCTATACATACATATTTTATACAAAAAGCACCATTTTCGTGCACTTTTCGTCCACTATAAATCCTTTGTACGAATAAATTTGTAAAAAAAAACTTTCTAGAAGGCTAGTACGTACTTTTATCTTATACCAAAAAAAAATTCAATTATGTAACTTTTACCGTTTCTTTGTAATATGGGCAGGGAAATCCCATGTTTTACGAAAAATTAGTATGTGCTTTCAAAATCCTTGGATTGGACGGTAGCGCTGCATAGCGGTCAAACTTACATGCTTCACCAGTTCACACAATGGGCGGAGTAACGACAGTTGAATATTTGATTGACAGTCGCGGAGGTGGGGGTCGTATTATATAGACCAAAATATCTTGCGTAGAAAACTGTTTATTCAGAAATAACTCAATGTTGTCAATTATTCGAAAAGCAAATGAACAAGAAACAGTATCTCTTCTCTATAATAATTTGTTATTCATTTTTAGGAAAATATTTTTCAAAATAAGTAATTTTAGAACTTATTATTTTGTTTCATTATTAATTAATACGGTTTTTAACATTCGATAGCTTATTTAATGTTTGATTGAAATCGGTTCAGCCGTTTCCAAGATCCTCAACGGATGCACCGATTTCAATGCGGTTTTGTTTGTTTGAAAGCTGGTATTTGCGACATGGTTCTTAGCCATGTTTGATTGAAATCGGTTCAGCCGTTTCCAAGATCTTCAACGGGTGTACCAATTTCAATGCGGTTTTGTTTGTTTGGAAGCTGGGATTTGCGTGATGAATCTTAGCCATGTTTGATTGAAATCGGTTCAGCCGTTTCCAAGATCCTTAACGGATGCACCGATTTCAATGCGGTTTTGTTTCTTTGGAAGCTGGGATTTGCGTGATGAATCTTAGCCATGTTTGATTGAAATCGGTTCAGCCGTTTCCAAGATCCTTAACGGATGCACCGATTTCAGTGCGGTTTTGTTTGTTTGAAAGTTGGTATTTGCGTGATGAATCTTAGCCATGTTTGAATGAAATCGGTTCAGCCGTTTCCAAGATCTTCAACAGATGGACTGATTTCAATGCGGTTTTTTTTGTTTGAAAGTTGGTATTTGCGAGATGTTTCTTAGCCATGTCTTATACTAAAAAAGTCAAGTATCTGTCTAAGTAAATATTATTTATAAAATAAATAATATTCGTGTCCAGTATTATACCTATTTATAATAAATCTTATCGTAGGAAGATGGACTTCGACAAATAAATATTTTTTAGAGTTTTTTTAATTGAATCATGTTATAATCAAACAATATTTATATTCCAAGTCTTCATGGTTTCCGGGCTTGTAGGCCGTGGTCCGGTGGTATTTCTACCTGACGTTTCGTCTACAACTGCGGTAGACATTCTCAAAGGCGATGTGACAGCGGTCGAAGTGTCCTCCTTGGCGGCTCACAGATCACACTGATCTGTGAGCCGCCAAGGAGGACACTTCGACCGCTGCCACATCGCCTTTGAGAATGTCTACCGCAGTTGTAGACGAAACGTCAGGTAGAAATACCACCGGACCACGGCCTACAAGCCCGGAAACCATGAAGACTTGGAACAATGCCGGCCGTGAAAGCTTGCACACTTGAATATTTATATTGTTTGAATATAATATGCAATCCCATGTTTTACAATTTCGATTGCGTGACGCGTATGGCGGGTGTTCTTTTGTGGATTTCGGCTTCCTTTACTTTAATAAATAGTAGTACTGTAGTTTAGTTTTTGTACTTTACACTTTGCAGGCGCATGTTTGTTGAAGTTAAAAAAAGTTTGAGTGCGATTGTTTTTGAATATTAAAATATATAGGAATCTTTGCTCTCAATTTGAGTGGGTACAATGGGCAAACAAAAAGCGAACTATAAAAAAAGAAGTATGAAGAGGAGATTGAAAAGGTATTTTTCTGAAATACAGGATCTATAAACTGGAGGTGAAAAATGAAGTTTTTTATTCTCCCTCAAATTCATTGTCACCGGGACTTACACACATGTGCAAAATTTCAAAGTTCTAGCTCAATTAGAACTAATCAAAGTTTTGATTGCATAATTTGTAGCAGACAGACAGCGAGTAAAGTTAAACAAAGGCTTTTAAATTTAAAAAGTTCACAAAATTTACCAAAGTTTTGTATAAAAACTAATATAAATTAAAATCTGGATATTTCTTCGTAATAACTTTTTTTCGATACCTATTTTGAGAAATAATTTATGAAGGAGAAATAATTGACGAACTCAATTTCTTGATAACTTCATAAATACATTTTTTTTCATGATGAACACTTTTTGACTGACCTCCTGTATATCATAAGCATTCCTAAAAATTTACAAACAGTGTGATGATACATATTGCATACTCTATTATTGGCGGCATGTAGTGTTTCCTATAAACATTATATTATACAGGTCCGGCAGTGAAATTTGACAGTTTTGTAAATTTGAAATTTTTTCATAATTTTTTTTATTGTAAAGAAAAAGCGGCAACATTTACATTTATTATCAAAAAAGTAGGAAAAAACATCATTAAACAAAAATTATGTCGCTCAAATGTTGACCACCATTAAACTGATCTCGCTCCGAGGTGAGGGTTATCTCAAGGGAAGAGTTTATCTCGACAAACCAAAAAATTTGGATCAACTGATGGAGAACATTCGGCGAGAAATTCGTGAGATCCCACGCCAAACATTGGAGTCATAATAAATTTTTCTCAGAGACTGGTGCACTGTAGAGACATTGGTGGTCAACATTTGAGCGACATAATTTTTGCTTTATGATGTTATTTTTTAACTTTTTTGATACTGAATGTAAATTTCCTCTTTACAATAAAAAAAAATATGAAAAAAATTCAAAAATATTTATTTATCCCATTTACAAAACCGTCAGGCTTTAGTGCCGGTCCTGTACATTTTACTTAGGCGGGGAGAGAGGCTACTCAGAGCCCTTTAGTCTGTTGACTGTCTTCCCTCTTTTCCCCTGTAACAAAGCAAAATCTTGGCGATAACAATAAATAGCCATGGTCAACCTTACCACTATAAGCGACATTTAATAATTTTGATGAAATGTTCAAGAGTTATTATTGATTAATCTTTCTCATCGCAGTTATTATTATAGTGCACCGGCATCAGTAAGAATTCATTTTAATAAGAAGGTTCCTACTTTTTTATTATAGTTTTAAGGACCTAACTCAGATACATTTAGTATCTTCACCATGTTTAACGCGTTAAACGATATAACCATGGCAACAAAAAACAAATCATATAATATTATACAGTGTGTAAACGGTTTTACCGAACATACGGGAAATTACATTGAGAACATTTACAATTTGTAGTAGGCTATGGGGCCATAAGATCTAATGTATGTAGTGGATTACATAGAAAAAATAGTACAGTGAATTTTTTAAACACGTTGACTATTAAGGGTAACTCGGAATCTGCTAAATAAAAAAAAAAAGCAAAGCATCTATACTACATAATATTTACATTACATTTTATAGTTTATAGCCTATTACAAAATTGTAAATGTTCTCGATGCTATTTGCCCCGTGTTTAATAAAATCGTTTACACTGTACATAATAGATTTTCTATTTATTTGTGAACGTCAATTTATAGCATTTACTTCACTTCTGTAGTGTGTATAGTGTTACTGTGTTACGCAGTCTTATAAGTAAACTAAATTTTACTACGTACCCTACCTTTGGAGTATTGTACACAATTTTGTTTTACTACTTCAATTTATTGTAATTTTGACAAACTTTCAATTAATCTATATGTAGATACTACGAAAAAAATAAAAAAAGCATTATTAATATTAATTATTATTGTAGTATATTCTACACTTACAGCAATGATTTTAAATTATCAATACGCCCGCGAGTCAGCAAGGTCGACCATGCCTAGCACATCAGTATATCCGACGGCTAACCTGACGGGTAAACGATGAGTGTCGAAATATTCCGAATATTGTGACTAGGTAAACGCCTTTTTCCTTCTTAAAATGTTCCTCCCGCTTTATCCCTAAACCTCAGGAGAAACTGCTCGTCTAGGCATGAATAGCCTTAACCCAAAATCAATATATCGGCCGACAACGCAAGTCTTGGACACCCTGTATATTTAGACTTTTTCAAGTACATAAAAATAACAATATTTATGAAAATTAATTTTAATTACTAACCATAGCAATTAACATAAGATAGGATACATAAGACAAAAACATGGTAACATGGTAATTTAATACACCAAATATTTTGATCACTATCCTGCGATTTTTCTTAATTTTATTTAATAGATAATATTACCCCTTCCAGAGCATAAAATAACATATAAAGAAGGCGGCACTAGTGCCGCCTAGTGAAATTCGGTTGTGTCGGCGGCAATTTTAATATTGTATCTGCAGTCTGCACACTACAATATGAGGGATAGACGCGTTTATAGAGTTGCATTACTTATTGCATTCATTCATATACTTTTTGTAGTGTCTTGCTTTTTTACGGTTTAGCAGGTTAAGATTCCAAAGACACCTGCACACTACAGTTTTTAGTTTTTTAGTCATTAAATACCTATAATAAAATGTACTATGCTTTAAAATGGCGTATTTTTGATTATCCTTGACGCTTCGCCACATTTTTTTAGTGGACTAACTTTCGAACTCTAGTGGCGCCCAGTAAAATTGTTTAAAATATGCGCTGACCCCTCTGCTGGACAGTAACGTTAAAGCAATTCGGGTTTGAGTCCCCACTGTAACATTGCTTTTTTTAAAATTAAAATGATTTTGCAATGTAGTATTACGCAATTGGTTGATTTCTAATAATCCTTATCATTATAAAAATTTTCCAGTCGTACTAAACTTAAATACAATAAAGATTAATGATATTATTTAATATGACCAAAATAGTTCTTTATATTATTATACAGTGCGACCGTGAGCTGTGGAACGTCTCCACGATTATCTGCGACCAAGATTCTCGAACACCTAAACCATATTTCTTGATCGCGCATCTTTTCTGATAGTTGTCAATTTTTTCCGTAATGTCGTCCTCAACATTTTTTTTTTTAAATGACAACCCCTACTTTTTCTGAATATTATTATTATTCTTATTGTAGATTATAGACGCGTCGACACCTCAGATCATTAGTGTCTTCAACACAATTAATAATCCATTTGTGTATTAGAATCTGCCAGCCGGCATACACAACCGACTGGTACGAGCTCGGGCTCCTGGGAACGCCAATTCCCGAAGAACATTGGAATGCAATTGCGAGAAGAACTACATTCCAATGTTCCCCCTGGGGGAAGTTTTTCTGATAGATTCTGATAATAATAATCACGTTGCTGTAATATATAATTTCACGGAGAATCAGAATCTGTAAAACAGTAGGGAAGTTGTCATTAAAAAAAAATTCACAGATTTCGCAATCGTTGCAACCATCGACAGTGGCGGGGCAAGACCTAAATTTGATGTGGGCAAGATATATTTTGCGAGGCCCCCTGATGGATGACGCCAGAGGACGGATTTTGTTGAGAGAAAAATTTTTTTGATACTCAAATTTTTATTTATAAAAATGCAAATTTCTTCATTGTAATTATTTTACATTATTAAGTATACCTCAACTAACAGTAAAGTAAACAATTAATGAAACAGAAATTTTCTGCTTTTAGCCTTACTGAACTTCCTAATAACTGTGTCGTAATCCAGATTAGATGCTATATTTGCCTCGATAGATAAAACTGCCAACGCTGAAAGTCTTTCCTGACCCATTGTACTTCTTAAATAATTTTTTATTAGTTTTAATTTTGAAAAACTCCTTTCAGCTGAGGCTGTACTTACTGGTACTGTTAACAAAATTCGAATGACAATATAAATATTCGGGTAAATTTCTTTTAAATTATTTTCAGTTATGAATTGACTAGATCTTTAAAAAACGAATGTGGTAGGTTAGTATTGCCAGATACTTGCTAGCCGGTTTTTTTTATTATTTATTGCTAGATGAGTAATTATATCTATATTTGCGTTCGCGGGCTTTCGAGGCGCGAGGCCCCTTGGACCGCGAGGCCGTAGGCGGTGGCCCACGTCGCCCACGCCTTACGCCGCCTCTAACCATCGAGGACATTGGAAATGATAACAGCATATATGAAACATAATTAACTGTTTATTATACACATAATATTTATCAATGCACTGTTTTGTTTTGTCAGGAATAACCCTATTATTCTTCTGTTATATACGCGTTCACTTTTGCTTGATTACGTAACTTTTAAATGGATTTTTCTACAGTATTTATTAACATTTGCTCAAAAATAACACCGCAGATCGTCGCAAATACCTCTCAATTAACTAGACATGATATAAAACACATTTCGAAAAATTTGCACTTGTTCAATTTTGCATGATTGCTCCTCACTTGATCGCGACACCGTTGTCTTTTGGCCTTGAACGAAAACTCGTAACTCTGCCTCCATATACGAACATAAACATTTCCAATGTTAAAATGTCAATGACGTCACTGCGGAAAGGGGTGTGAGTAGATATTATGCCAGTCAATAGCTATATTGCGTCACTAAGTAGTTATACTTCCACTTAGTCTTTACTCTTCTCAAGACAATGTTCAGCCGAAGATCAACAGCAACAATATAAGAGATTCTTAAATTGCAAAGAAATAAATATTATACGAATAACCGAATAAAACTTTTAATAATAATTATATTCTAAACAAAAGCATCGAAACATTTATCACACTGCACACATAATATTTAAAATATTAAAAAAAATCTATTTTTAAAGTACGTGGTACTTTTGTAGGACACCCACTTCACTGATGCAGTTTCTCACCAGAATGTATAAGATTACGTTCATTTAAAAGACTTGAATCCGAGAGGCACTTTTTGCAAATATTACAATAAAACGATGTCTCCACAATGTTTTCTTTTATGGTTTTTAAAAGTTTTTGACTGTGGAAAACACTCATGGCAAACGTCACACTGATACGTTTTCTCACTGGAATGTATAAGTTTATGCCTATTTAAATTATTCACATCAGTGAAACATTTGTTGCAAATATCACACTGAAAGGGTGTCTCACTAGAATGTATACGCTTATAGACTATTTAAATTACTCGGATGGGAAAAACATTTATTGCAAATGTCACACTGATACGGTTTCTCACCTGTATGAATACATTTGTGATTATTTAAATGGCCTAAGTGTTTGCAATACTTTAAACAAACGTCGCACCGATAGGTTTTTTTGGCATCTTTGTGTTGTGACGGTTGTCCTTTGTCCACTGATAGAGTATGATTACCGTCACTGTTGTAAATAACTTCACTATTATCATTATTACATGTAGAAACTAACTCAGTACCTATCGAATATTACTTCATTTTCTTGTTTTATACTTCCCACATCAATAAAAGTAAAATTAAAGGAAGGTTTACAGTTAACGTTGTCTAAATCTGTTTTCAACGATTCAAATTTTTAATCCTTCAGGCCTACTTCCAATTCTTCACAACTGCCTATACAATCAAAATCCATTTTTCCATTGCTTATAATTGAATTTACTGTTCCCTGTTGTTTATATTCATTAGTGGAATCAGGATCAACCTTTATTTTTTCACGAATATTATTAACACTCTCCTCGGAGTTAGTCATAATTTCAGTAACATTGTCTTCTCTGTTGGATCGTGACTTTAAAAGATTTCCGCAAGGAGCAGAATTACTTCTATTTTCACTATTCTCCAGTTTGGAGCCTTACCTGCAAAACCAATCTGAATAAACTTCAGATAGTACAAAATAAAAGCCTTAGAGTCATTGGAAATTACCCCCGGTATACTCGAATATCACAAATGCACTCTAATATCAACATAGAATTAATACACAACTATATTCGGAAACTAGCAAGCAGTTTTTTCTTTAATAAAAATAATCAAAACTATTTTAAAATAGGCAATTATAAAACAACCGAAACATTTAAACATAAAAGGATGAAAAACATCTTAATACCTGACGTACAAAATAGTAAATAATATTCGATATTATCTCGCGTAGGGTTTTTTTAAACTTTTCCCAATATCTTAAGAAAAAAAAATGAAGGTAAACTCATAAGACAACAAATAAAAAACAAACACGTTAGCATTAAGCTTATTCCACTGGGTAATATATAGGAACCAGAATTTGAAAACTATGTATCAAATTGTAAAATTTTTATATTATGTGACAATAAAATCTTATCTTGTACGATAAACAATCGCTCGCTTGTCTACAGCTGACATAGCGAAAGATACTTCGTGGTTGTTCGGCTATCCTCTATTGAATACGACTAGACTCTTGTGTAATAAGTACAATAAACAGGCAAGTGGCAACTTATTAAATTATTCGATTGGCATTAATTCATAAACACGTTTATGCTGTGTAATTTGTGAAGGTGTAAAATTTACATAATGGAAAAAATATCGGTAAATGGCTTCGGCTTAACTACAATGTGTAGATTGTGCTTATCAAGAGGCGTTACGGTGTTAGATATATTTGCCTTTTCAACCGGATTTATGGATCCAGTAGCCGATATAGTTATGAAATGTGCTCCGGTTCAGGTGAGTTGGTTTTATAAGAGTGCGCTCCAGAATGTTGTAGCTAATTCAAATATCACTAAGTATAGTTTATTAATGTACATGCTATTATCTAATTTAGAGTTTACCAAATTAATATTTGAACATTAAAATCAGTGAAATAAAGTCGATCAGTGTAGTATAAATGATCAGCGTGCTGACCTTTGCATTATAATCGCGGTGAACGTTTTTAACAATATGTAATCCGATACAGCAATTTTTACCATTTTTCTCTGTCTGTCTGTCTGTGCACACATCACGCGGAAACTCCTGAACGGATTTAAATGAAACTTTGCTTGTTGGTAGCTTTTGTCCTGGGTCAACATATAGGTTATTTTTGGCTTGAAAAAAGGAGTTCCCACGGGGTAGTTAAAAACTATATATCCGGATGGCTCAGTGGAATAGAATAAAGCCTTCATGTTTCTGTTTTGGGACAAATTAAAATCTCCATGTCAGTAGCGGACTAGGGGGGTACGGGAAGGGGTGGCTCGCCCTAAACCTCTGATTCTGGGGGGCCTCCAAATCTCGAGAAGTCATTCTTAATCAAATCCCAAACAAGGCAAAATATGTTTAGTAAGTATAAGAGGCAGTTTGAAGAGGGAGACCCCGTACGTATACAAAATTTAAACGTAGGTAGGTCGTTTATTATAAATATTTGATTTTTTTATCAGCCATTACATCTATAATATTCATTTTTTTCTAAATTTACACTACAAATACATTAATTTCTAAGCAGACCGGGGGCCTCATTTAGTTCTGCCGCCCCGGGCCTCCGACGAGCTTAGTCCGCCACTGCTTCATGTTTATGTTACTCACCAATATATGTGGCAAATAATAATATTTCTGCAACTCACCAATAGATGTCGCCACCAGTATTTCAAAACGCGCTACGTTGTAGTTCATCCATGAAATCTTTTTTTTAGCAATTTGATCAAATTTGAATATCTTATAGAAAACAGTAATATCTAACAGCTGTGAAAATTTCAGAGTGATGGCACGTGCCATCCAATTCCAAAACGCCACGCGAAGGGAGTCGCGGGTACAGCCAGTAATTACTTAATTAATTTTGTTTTTTCAGTAACATGAATATTAGTAGCACAAACTATAAAAATATTTTTCTTCAAGATTTTTCAGATTGAGAATATAAATGAAACTTTGTAATTATTCTCTTAATAATATTTATCTTACACTTTTGTTTCATAAAACGGCATAAATTATTTCAAAATATATTTCCGATTCTCAGATAACGAGATGCGATGAGATGCCGAATTTCATCTGCCAATCATGTTACACACAACTGGAGAAAAGTCACCAGTTCCAGAAGCAAGTAGTGGAGGCTGACAAAACACTGCGACGTTATCTACAGCAACTACGAACTTCTAACAAACAAATCAAGGATGAACTTTCCATTAAGAGACCTTCTGAGGATCCTTTAATCCATAACACTAATACAAATATCACCGTGAAATGTGAATCTTTAGAACTTCAAGACGTGTTTGATATGGATGTCAACTTGAAAGAGAAGGTGCCTTCAAATTATACTTCAGCACACACAATTAGCGAGGAAATGTCTTTAAAATCTGAAATTAAAGAAGAGCCAATAGATGACTATTCATTAGTTCCAACGGAATGTACTGAGAACTTAACAGAAACTTTATCTGAGTATGACGGTAGTAAAACAAGCTTTGAAAACTCAGACATCGAAGAAAAATCAGAAAACTTCACACGTCTTCGTTCTGATAATTTAAAAAAATATGCTGTTAAACGCGAAGATGAAAAGAAACATACTTCGAAAAATCGTAAGAAGAACAAAAAATCAAAAAAAATCAATTACAAGTGTGATCTTTGTAATAAACAATTTTCTTTTTTAAGCCAATTTAATATACACAAACGTAAACATACTGGCGAAAAACCGTATAAGTGCGAAGTGTGTAGTATGTGCTTTAGTCGGTCGGACACTTTAAAGATTCATAAACGTACACATACTGGTGAGAAACCGTATAAGTGCGACGTGTGTAGTATGTGCTTTAGTTGGTCGGGCACTTTAAATCTTCATAAACTTGCACATACTGGTGTGAAACCATATAAGTGCGACGTGTGCAGTATGTGTTTTAGTCGGTCGGGCAATTTAAATCTTCATAAACATACACATACTGGTGAGAAACCGTATAAGTGCGACGTGTGTAGTATGTGCTTTAGTCGGTCGGACGCTTTAAAATTTCATAAACATGCACATACTGGTGGGGAACCGTATAAGTGCGACTTGTGTAGTAAGTGCTTTACTCAGTCGAGCACTTTGACTGTTCATAAACGTATACATACTGGTGAGAAACCGTATAAGTGCGACGTGTGTAATATGTGCTTTAGTCGGTCGGGCTTTTTAAGTCTTCATAAACGTGCACATACTGGTGAGAAACCGTATATGTGCGAGGTGTGTAGTATGTGCTTTAGTCGGTCGGATACTTTAAAGATTCATAAACGTACACATACTGGTGAGAAACCATATAAGTGCGACGTTTGTAGTATATGCTTTAGTTGGTCGGATACTTTAAAGATTCATAAACGTTCACACACTGGTGAGAAACCGTATAAGTGCGACGTGTGTAGTATGTGCTTTAGTCGGTCGGACACTTTAAATCTTCATAAACGTGCACATACTGGTGAGAAACCGTATAAGTGCGACGTGTGTAGTATGTGCTTTAGTCGGTCGGATACTTTAAAGATTCATAAACGTACACATACTGGTGAGAAACCGTATAAGTGCGACGTGTGTAGTATGTGCTTTAGTTGGTCGGATACTTTAAATATTCATAAACGTACACATACTGGTGAGAAACCGTATAAGTGCGACGTGTGTAGTATGTGCTTTAGTCGGTCGAGCACTTTAAAGATTCATAAACGTACACATACTGGTGAGAAACCATATAAGTGCGACGTGTGTAGTATGTGCTTTAGTCGGTCGAGCACTTTAAATCTTCATAAACGTGCCCATACTGGTGAGAAACCGTATAGGTGCGACTTGTGTAATAAGTGTTTTAATGAGTCGAAGAATTTAAAAATTCATAAACGTACACATACTGGTGAGAAATGAATAAATAAATCACGTCTAGTAATCGTCAGGTGATTATTATATAAATCTACAATGAATAAAATAATTAATAAAACATTAAAACGAATTTTGTATTGATGATTCAAATTTCCCGCTAAAATTGTCATCCAAAGATACCATCTCCCGAAGTACACCTTGCCGCTTCTAAGAGATTAACAAATAATAATATGGATTCAAGATTTTCTTGATTAAAAACAATGCTTCAGAAAGCAGCGGTACGAAGCATAACAAAATTAATGGACAGGTTCGGTTTACTCTTCAGATACTTCAAACACGTCCTTAGACAGTCAACACTTGTTCTTTATTTTACAATCTTCTTATACATAGTGCTTACATCTAAGCTATATACACACTAACTCCCTAATCAAGGTTCGTTGCCTTATATATATTTACAGTCAATAAACACTGTTTACTTCATTTGCCAACAATTATTGTTATACTTTGGAATGTGCATTGTCATCACATTCCGTATACAAATAATAATAAACAGTATTTATTGATGTTTACAATTAATATAATTATTGCTAAATTATTACACTACACCTTCCCCGAATTTTTTAAAATAAAACATGTCTAAAAGATATGTTTTGTTTTTATAAATCTAATTAATAGTAAATTGCCTTATTTTATATTGTTCATTTATTATAAAGTTTAGTTCTATTTTTATGCACTAAAATTTCTTTGTCACTCTTTTTAATTAGCACATTTGGACTTAAATCTTTTAGTACTTTATATGGTCCATTGTATAATTCAGTTAATTTATCACCTGTTTCATTTTTTAATAAAACTAAGTCACCTTGTTTATAATTAATTGGATTAATGTTTTTATCATACGCACTCTTTCTTTTTATTTTTGTGTCTATTAAATTGTTTTTAGCATCTTTATGTGCTGTCTGTAACCTATATTTTAATTCTATAGGATAATTGTCCCAATTATATACAGGTTCTACTTCTTTTTCTAAATTACTAGGTATATTGCATATTTTACCAAATACTAACTCATATGGGGTGTATTTTGTTTCTGTATGTACTGAAGTGTTATATGAAAAACACCAATACGGAATCCACGAACTCCAAGAAGAATTTTGACTTTCGGAAAATGTCCTTAAATATGCGCCAAGAACTTTGTGTGAATTTTCTAACGCTCCTATGCTTTCATGATGATATGCTGTAGCCGTTATTTGATTAATTTGCAATAATTTACATATTTCTGCCATTGTTGAGGAAATAAATTCACTTCCCCTATCCGTAGCTATTTCTTTTGGAATACCATATCTCAAAATAAAGTTCTCTACAAAAGCTCTTGCTACTGTTACTGAATCTTTAGCTTTTAATGGATATGCCTCTACGTATTTTGTTAAATCACACTGTAATGTCAGAATATATGAAAATTTATCGTTATCTTTATTTATTGGTCCTACAATGTCTAAATATATTTTTTCGAATGAACTGTTAGCTGTTGATGTAATAACCATAGGTTCTTTTATTTTCCTACAATATTTATGTCTTTGACAACTTTCACACTTTTTAACGAAATTTGTTACATCTGTTAATAGGCCTGGCCAAAAATAGTACCTTTTTATATTATTTACCATTCTGTGTATACCTGCATGTCCACTGGTTGGTAATAAATGAAAATCATTTAATATTAACTTCTTTGTATCTTTGTCATTTACTCGTTGTGCTCTTTTTACAATATATATATGGGGACCTTTATATTGTGAGTACTTTCCTATCGCACTTGCTAATTTTTTCACTATATATTCATTTTCATTATTTATGCTAATATATATTTCTAAAATATTTAATTCTTTACATAATTCTTCCAATTCTCTCGACAATACGTCTCGCGTGAGTGTCGATCGAGTAAAGGGATTCATTAAAATTGTCTCAAGCGACGGTACATAATTAAACGTTTCCGTTTTTGTGGCTAAATGCTCTAATTTTCTTAATCTTTCGATATCTTTTAGTGTCATTACTACTAATTCTATGCTCTCTTTGGGTTTTTTCAAAACTTCTAGTACCTTTGGTTGGTCTACTTGCTTTGGTTTATTTTCTTGACTATCAGTGTTATTTATTTTTTCCTCCTGTATCCTACTTTGTAATCTAGTCATAACTTGAATTGATTTATTATTTATTTCTTTTAACTCTTCTGATGTTAAAATAATTCGTGATAAAGCGTCTGCTGTTACGTTTTCTTTACCTTTGATATATTGAATTTCAAAGTTATATTCTTCAAGACATAATCTAAATTTTGTTAGTCTACTTGACGGACTATTGTGACTGAATAAATAAATTAATGGTTTGTGGTCTGTTATAATTTTGAATTTTCTTCCAAATAAGTAGGGACGGAAATATTTAACAGCCCATACAATGGCTAGTAACTCTTTCTCAATGGTTGCGTAGTTTAATTCAGCTTTATTTAACCTTCTGCTGGCGTAAGCTATTGGTAATCTATTCTTATTTGCTAATATTGCTCCTATTGCTACCCCTGACGCGTCTGTTTGTAATATAAATTCATTTTTCTCTGAAAAATCAGGATATTGTAAGATTGGCGGTTGTGTGAGTGATTCTCTAAGTACTGAGAAGGCTTCTTGACATTTTTCGGACCATTCGAATTTAGCGTCTTTTTTACATAGGCTATTTAGAGGGTGTGTAATTTCCGCGAAATTTGGAATAAATTTTCTGTAATAGTTAGCAAATGCTACGAATCTTTTTACCTCGTCTGTGTTTGTGGGCACTGGGTATTCCTGCAATACTCTTATCTTATCTGGATCTGGTCGTATACCTTCTGATGTTATCATATGACCTAAATATAGTAAATCTTTCTTTAGAAATTCACATTTATAGGGGTTGAGTTTTAATTTTACTTGCCTTAATCTATTAAAAACTTTCATTAAATTTCTGTTGTGGTCCTCTAAATTTCTGCCGTACACAATCAAATCATCTAAATAAACAAAACATTTATCGTAATTTAAACCTGTCATTGCAATTGTCATTAATCGTGAAAACGCGCTCGGACTTGTTTTTAGTCCCATGGGTAGTCTTGTCATCTGGTATTGTCCCTTGCTTGTTGTAAATGCTGTAACTTGCCTGCTTTCAGGCGTTAGTTCTAATTGGTAATATCCCTGGCTGAGATCTAAATGCGAAAAATACATAGCTCCGGCTAATGAGTCTAATATTTCCGTTATATTTGGTAATGGGAATTTATCGTCTTGAATCTTTTGATTTAATAGCCTATAATCTACTACAATTCTCCATTTTTTCTCTCCGCTATTGTCCATCTTTTTGGGGACTAGCAGGACTGGTGATGACCATTCACTTTTTGTTTCCTCTATGATACCTTCGTCGCGCAATTTTTCAATCTGTTTGTCAATTTCCCCCTTTAGTGCGTGTGGTACGCGATACGGTTTTACATAAACTGGATTGACCTTATCTTTTAATTGTATTGACTGTCTATACACGTTTGTTGTTGTTAATTTATCTCCCGGTAGATGGAATACATCTATGAACTTAGCACAAATATTCTCAATGGCTACTTGTTCTTCTATATTTAATTTCCTAATATCTAATATATTTAATAACTGTTTTGCTTGATTAACTGAAATATCCTTCTCGTTAAACATACATACTTCATAGTCGCTCAATCTTTCTAATTTTGGTGTGCACTTTTTTAAACATACCTCTTTCTCACGTGTATTTAGTAACCTAATTGGGATTTTCCCATTCTGGGGCTTAGCAATAACCCCAGCCATAAAAACTCCTTCGTCTAATTCATTAGCTATCACCACGCATTCTTCCTTTATTTCTACGTTTATATATTTTACAATTTCACATCTTGCTGGTATGACTACTTCTGTGTCCTTATTACTAGAATTAATATCTATAGTTATTTCTTGCCCGTTTGCTGCTAACGATAGTGTATTTTGTTTGAAATTTAGTATACCCCCATACTTTTTAAGAAAATTTTGACCAAGAATTCCATCTGTGTTACATGTTAAATTCGTGAATACGTAAAATTTCTGATCAAATTCCAAATTTCCAATATTTAATTTTAAGTTGACGTAACCTTCCGAAATTAAACTCCCCCCGATTCCTTTAACTTTAATTCTACATTTTTGTATTCGTATTCCAGGATGTATATTGTCCTGTTTAATTGCACAGATGGATGCTCCCGTGTCTATTAAAAATTGCACATTTTCTCCATTCATACTTAATGTAATGTTATTATCATTCATACACGCGAAAAATATTTCAGTTTTCTCGAAAAAACAAGTTGGCTTGCTCATCTGGCGGATTATTGTTTGCCTGCTCTCCTTCGTTCGCGCTATTTTGTGCATTCCGATTTATAAAGTGTATTGCTTTATTATGATTTGAGTAGACATTGTTGTTTGGCCTTCTGTTATTTTGCGTATTGAATGTACTTCTATTAGTGTATTGTTGTCTGAAATTTTGCTGAGCGTTGTTTTGTCTATAGTTATTATTACTATATTGTGTATAATTGCTAACTAATCTATTATTGTTGTAGCGGAACTGTCTGTTATTACGAGTGAAATTATTATTGTATGTCCTATTTGTAGCCACTGTCATGACCTGTGTAACTTCGCTTCGATTACTTTCTTCGTCTAACGCTACTCTAATCGCGTCTTTTAAAAATGTGAAATTTCGTGATGTGATAATTGTACTAAGCCTATCGCTCCTTAGTCCTTCTGCGAATCGTTTTATTGCTATTTTTTCGTTAATTGGTTGTAATATTTTATATACCTGACTGTCATCGTTCGCTTGTGTCGTTGTTAGGTCTACCATAAGTTCTTCTATTTCTTTACCGAATTGTTCTATAGACCTGTCTCCTTGTGTTGTACGGTGTAATTTTATTTGTAGTGCTACATCGGATTTATTTGTTAATAAATATTTCCTAATGTCTGCAATTAGTGATTGTGTCGTGTTGTATGTGGGATTTAGTCTTAGTTTCGCGTTAGGTGTAAGTCTTGTTTTTAAAATAAATTTAATGAGTAATGGCTTGCTATTATCATTCAACATGGCGTCGTATAATTCTATGGCGTCTATAAGCTGTTTAGTTTTTCCTTCGCTGCCGTCCATGACTGGCAAAAGGCTTATTGCTATTTTTAAATCAAATTCAGCCATTTTCCAGTCAAAATTGTTCCCGCGTTCGAGCTTAAATTTCTTTATATCTAAGTGAATTTGTTGTATATTTCTATAAATGTCTTTAATTATTTTTACTTCGTCCTCACCTAGCTCTGATTTTTCTATTCCTAAGTTTACCTGTCTGATTATATCGTTTAACGGTATTACCGCGGCCTCAGCCTCTTCTAATTTTTTATTTAAAATGTCCCCTTTTCTCCTTTCTGGACCTATCTTTACTAAATATTTTCTTATATCTGCTAATTTGTTATATATTTCGTTTAAATTTTTACTGAACATTACTTAACCTGTATATAATTAACTACTGTATAACCTTACTTCAAATCATGGTGTTGGTCTGTGCGTTGATTTTATGCTGTGACTTGTACATTGCGCAGGTCTTGCTTGTTCACTTCTTTTCTCACCGTTGTTTTTATGGCTCTCTTGCATTTCCTTCTTGCAATGTCTAACGCGATTGCTGCTACCAGTATGATGAGTATGACCAGTAGATACTCCGTCCTTGTAAATCCTTTTTGGCCGTTAACTTGGGCGTTTACTGGACCGCTTGCCGCCGTTTGCGCTATGATGACCTCTTCTTTCGATTCGGAGCTCCCCATGTTGCACTCTTCAATTTTTCATTACTCCATCACTGTGCCCTTGGTTTGGCACAACTGGCAGGATCGCCATGTAATGGACAGGTTCGGTTTACTCTTCAGATACTTCAAACACGTCCTTAGACAGTCAACACTTGTTCTTTATTTTACAATCTTCTTATACATAGTGCTTACATCTAAGCTATATACACACTAACTCCCTAATCAAGGTTCGTTGCCTTATATATATTTACAGTCAATAAACACTGTTTACTTCATTTGCCAACAATTATTGTTATACTTTGGAATGTGCATTGTCATCACATTCCGTATACAAATAATAATAAACAGTATTTATTGATGTTTACAATTAATATAATTATTGCTAAATTATTACACTACAGTCAGCCATAAAAAATAAATTAGTTTTACAAAACCATGGTAGAGCAAAAATCAGGAGTATAGGTAAGAAAGAAGGATTACGAATAATGAGTTTGGACAACATGACACATATTTTAAAATAACCCTTCCTTTTTCGCAGTCTGGTAAAAAGAAGGGTGATAAAAAGAGTGATACTTTTAAATTATCACAGACGTACGTCACAATATACTATTATTGCTAATCTGACTAGTAGGATGGTCCCTTAAAAGGGTGTTCATGAATTTTGATTGGTTCGTTCCTCAGATCGGCTCCTAATACCGGCCAAGCGCGAATTAAGCTCGTGCGCCGAGGGTTCCGTACAACAAACAAACTAACAAATGAACCTCATATATGAAATTGCATTTCATTAAACCTCATCCATAATAACACGGGAGATGTTACTTGTTTGAATAAGATCTACATATTCAAAATACAATAATGCAGAATACCTTTTTCATATTTTAAAGGTCTTCTTCTAAATACCATTTTGCATTAATTACAGCTGTGCCTATTTTGACGTTAATAACGTCTAATGTCTCATACAGGGGTGGCATTTTAGAAATATCAGATGAAACGGAAATACTCGAAAGTGGTTGACATGTGAAACAAAACACAACATGTGTAATTATGTTAAGGTCTCAAACACAGTAAACCAGGTGGCCGTGCGGAAAAGTACGAGTAGACCGACAGGTATAAACGCCAAGCCCAGGTTCGTATCGCAAAGGCTTTTAATAGATATAGGTCAGGTGACTCTTTTGAATATATACATACGATTTACATGTAAATGTTTAACATTGTTTTTCCATAAGAAGAAACTAGAAAGGTTGGTCACAAGTATACTTTGAAAGGCATATTCCTTGGCAATAATAGTTTGTAAAGAAAACGAGGATGCAGGGAATATAGCGCTTTTAGTATAGGCCGAGAGCTAGTGACAGTTTTTTGGTGTTATTTATTCAAGGCCTTATTTTTGTGAAGATGCTGAGGGAGGCATATTAATGTGCACTGTGTAAGGGATTTTGCTAAATAGCGGTATGGGAGGGATGCAGACCGCCCCCAACATGTAACAAAAAAAAATGGTCACATTTATTATTGCTTCAAGGCTAAAATTCTTTGTATAGCTTGTCGGTGACCCAATAATGCCATTATAGTATTTGCAGATCGATTGGTCAGTATTAAAGGGGTGGCAGATCACCCTAAACGTATCATGTACCTGACGAAATTTATATTATTAGTTCAAGGTTCAAATTGTAATATGTTGTTACGGCGGCTGATTTAAGCATATATTTCAATTTGCAGAACAAAATGTCGGTATTAACCCCTTCTGTTAGAGGAAAACTTGCTCGCCTAGGTGTTTATATCGTTCTGCAAGGGGATTAATACCGACATTTTGTTCTGCAAAATGAAATATATTCTTAAAACAGCCGCCGTAACAATATATTAAAATTTTAACCTTGAACTAATAATATAAATTTCGTCGGGTACATGACACATTTAGGGTGATCTGTCACCCCTTTAATACTGACCAATCGATCTGCAAATATTATAATGCGATTATTGGATCACCGACAAGCTATACAAACAATTTCAGCCTTGAAGCAATAATAATTCTGATCATTTTTTTGTTACATTTTGGGGACGGTCTGCATTCCTCCCATACTGCTATCTAGGAAAATCCCTTTCTCAGGGCACTTTAAAATGCCTCCCTCAACATCTTCACAAAAATAAGGCCTTGAATAAATAACACCAAAAAATTGTCACTAGCTCTCGGTCTAGTACGTTATTGCCGACACGGCATGCAACATAATTTGATCTGTTGTAGATGTAAATTATTTTTTATTCCTGGTTTTTGGTATTTCGTCAAAAATTCCAATGCCAAGTCCAGGAAATGCAGGACGCCGATATGAGAATTTCAAAATGGTCACTAAAAAAAATTAGCTTTAAGTTTTCGTAGTTATTTTACCTAAAATGCCTCAACCAAAAGAGCAATTTTAAAATCTATTAGTATATTTTGACAGTCTATGTTCTATTTTAAACTGTATAACCTTGAAAATGGGAAATAATAATGGGAACTTACATGTGGAAATGACAAAAAATGTCTGACAAAAAATTGCAGTTTTAAAAAAATTACATAATATGTCGATTAAAATGCTATTAAATTTGAGTGAATTAATATCTTAGGTTGGTGATGACCCAAACCAAGAAAATATATTATATGATGCAGAACGAATTTTATCTGTCGGACATTTAATTAAATGTGGAATAAATTGTGAAAAAAGTGATAATGATGTGATAGCTATTAACGCGCTATGTTCACAAACATCAAACATGAAAGAAAAACCCCATGAAATACATGCTATACACTTTTTTGGGTGGCTTCCCTATTCTATCTATGATATTTCTATGGTTTTTACTGATACGGTTTAGAATCAGACAAACACTTTTTGCAAATATTATACTGAAACGAAGCTCGCCAAAATGTTTTCTTTTGTGTTTTTTTTAAGATCTTTACTGTGAAAACACTTGTTGCAAATGTCACGATAAAATAGTTCTTTACCACTGTACGTGTACTAAGTATCATAAAGATATCATAGAGATGGGAAGCCACTTAAAAGTGTCGGCGCAAAAGATAGAGAATAGACGTGTTCTTTTATCTTTTTCTTTCA
This sequence comes from Mongoloraphidia duomilia, assembly GCA_039654895.1. Lineage (NCBI taxonomy): Eukaryota > Metazoa > Arthropoda > Insecta > Raphidioptera > Raphidiidae > Mongoloraphidia > Mongoloraphidia duomilia. The sequence continues at coordinate 18,518,407 of CM077526.1, forward strand.
CAAATACATAACCATTGTTACAGATGAAAATTAGCAATACCTACTATAAATTTTTAAATTCACAAATGCATCAGAAGACAAGGAAAAAAGAACCTATTCGTTTTCTATCTCTCTTCCAACCTGACACTGTTCTGTCACTTACAGTTGTGCGTATGACCCCACTCTATCTATCGAGTATCGATGGTGAAGAATGGCAACCTTCCATGTCATGATTTGTAGAAATTCAGCAAGCTTCCATGTCAAAAACAGACACTTTTCAGGGGGAAGATAACAATGTTTTGAACCATGATGTTCTAACATTTTCTTTCATATTAGATTCAATTAATACACCGACAAGAGGTTGTAACAAACTCCTATGTCTGACATAGGAGGTTGTCGTTCTTCACTTGACATAGGAGTTCTGTTGTATAAGTGAGGCGTTTTAGCCTCCAATAAAAAATTTTTATTTGGTCTTTTTTTTAAATAAATTTTGATCTAACAACGGAAATATGTTTGTTACGCAAATAGTTCACTGGAATAATTTCAACTTTTAAAAAATAATTTGGCTATTACTTAATTACCGTTGTCTCCTTACATAACATTTAGTTTTACTTTCGATTGAAATAATTTCATATTTACGGCACTTCTTGAACTGATTTTCAATAGTCCGATCGCATCATAAGCTGTTTGCTATAAAATATATTTCTGTTGTGTACCTAAATTCATTAATTATTGGTTATTTCGTATATTTTCACTTATTTATCTTGTATTCAATAATAATTAATAGTTTAAATAATTAAATTTTAAACCTGCATTGTAAAGTGTAGACACATTTTAGTCTGATAACTTTACAATCAGGGTGTGGATTATTTTACTGTAATTAGTTCTGATTTCTGCGTTTGGCGAGGCTTTAAGTCGTCTGAAATTCAGGAAATATCAGTAAACTGTTACACATGTTTGTATTTGATGTACATGTATTTGATGTTATCGGAATTATTAAATATATTGTTAATTCGTATTTGCTTTATTCATAAAATTAAACCTTAACGAGGAACTGGGAGGGCCCAGCGATTCCAAACCTTAATAATTAAAAAAAAATAATTAAACAAATAAAAAAAAGATAGTATAGGGTTCATAAGTCCGTATTTATTCTTCAGTGAGATGGGAGATTTTGCCACAAAAAGATGGCTAGTTTGTAAATTGTTTAATTCATAATTTTCAAATGTGCAGAAATTGACATAGAAGGTTATTGTTTTGCTGCAAACGGAGACTTGGTAAGTATATGATTATTTAAATTGATTGATTGTGTGAAAAACTTATTACAAATTTCGTGCTGATGCTGTTTCGTACCAACATGTGTAGTTTATGTCTATTTAAATGTCATGATTGGCTGAAATACTTAAAACAAACGTCACATTTATGCGTCTTCTCACCAGTGCAGTTGTATGAATCCGTGAGTTTTTAAACTGCTTGAAACATTTTTTGCAAGCGTCACACCGACACGGTTTCTCACCCGTATGTTGCCTCAAGTGAATTGTTAAAGAACTTGACAGTGAAAATAGTAGATTGTAATTTGTATATCTAGATGTGTAAAGAGGCATATTACTGACGTCTTGTTCACATCAAATAACAACTCACTTTAAACTAAATAACATCACAAAACATCCATGAGCGGAGGCGGGATTCGAACCCACGACAGTGTGATCCAAAGGCCGCTACGCTAACCGTTACACCACTCTGTCCTCACCTTATTTCTTGATCGCGCATCTTTTCTGATAGTTGTCAATTTTTTCCGGAATGTCGTCATCAACATTTTTTTTTTTTTTAATGACAACCCGTACTTTTTCTGAATATTATTATTATTCTTATTGTAGATTATAGACGCGTCGACAACTCGTGTCATTAGTGTCTTCACCACAACAATTAATAATCCATTTGTGTATTAGAATCTGCCAACCGGCATACACAACCGACTGGTACGAGCTCGGGCTCCTGGGAACGCCAATTCCCGAAGAACATTGGAATGCAATTGCGAGAAGAACTACATTCCAATGTTCCCCCTGGGGGAAGTTTTTCTGATAGATTCTGATAATAATAATCACGTTGCTGTAATATATAATTTCACGGAGAATCAGAATCTGTAAAACAGTAGGGAAGTTGTCATTAAAAAAAAATTCACAGATTTCGCAATCGTTGCAACCATCGAGGACATTGGAAATGATAACAGCATATATGAAACATAATTAACTGTTTATTATACACACAATATTTATCAATGCACTGTTTTGTTTTGTCAGGAATAACCCTATTATTCTTCTGTTATATACGCGTTCACTTTTGCTTGATTACGTAACTTTTAAATGGATTTTTCTACAGTATTTATTAACATTTGCTCAAAAATAACACCGCAGATCGTCGCAAATACCTCTCAATTAACTAGACATGATATAAAACACATTTCGAAAAATTTGCACTTGTTCAATTTTGCATGATTGCTCCTCACTTGATCGCGACACCGTTGTCTTTTGGCCTTGAACGAAAACTCGTAACTCTGCCTCCATATACGAACATAAACATTTCCAATGTTAAAATGTCAATGACGTCACTGCGGAAAGGGGTGTGAGTAGATATTATGCCAGTCAATAGCTATATTGCGTCACTAAGTAGTTATACTTCCACTTAGTCTTTACTCTTCTCAAGACAATGTTCAGCCGAAGATCAACAGCAACAATATAAGAGATTCTTAAATTGCAAAGAAATAAATATTATACGAATAACCGAATAAAACTTTTAATAATATATTATATTCTAAACAAAAGCATCGAAACATTTATCACACTGCACACATAATATTTAAAATATTAAAAAAAATCTATTTTTAAAGTACGTGGTACTTTTGTAGGACACCCACTTCACTGATGCAGTTTCTCACCAGAATGTATAAGCTTACGTTCATTTAAAAGACTTGAATCCGAGAGGCACTTTTTGCAAATATTACAATAAAACGATGTCTCCACAATGTTTTCTTTTATGGTTTTTAAAAGTTTTTGACTGTGGAAAACACTCATGGCAAACGTCACACTGATACGTTTTCTCACTGGAATGTATAAGTTTATGCCTATTTAAATTATTCACATCAGTGAAACATTTGTTGCAAATATCACACTGAAAGGGTGTCTCACTAGAATGTATACGCTTATGTCTATTTAAATTACTCGGATGGGAAAAACATTTATTGCAAATGTCACACTGATACGGTTTCTCACCTGTATGAATACATTTGTGATTATTTAAATGGCCTAAGTGTTTGCAATACTTTAAACAAACGTCGCACCGATAGGTTTTTTTTGGCATCTTTGTGTTGTGACGGTTGTCCTTTGTCCACTGATAGAGTATGATTACCGTCACTGTTGTAAATAACTTCACTATTATCATTATTACATGTAGAAACTAACTCAGTACCTATCGAATATTACTTCATTTTCTTGTTTTATACTTCCCACATCAATAAAAGTAAAATTAAAGGAAGGTTTACAGTTAACGTTGTCTAAATCTGTTTTCAACGATTCAAATTTTTAATCCTTCAGGCCTACTTCCAATTCTTCACAACTGCCTATGCAATCAAAATCAATTTTTCCATTGCTTATAATTGAATTTACTGTTCCCTGTTGTTTATATTCATTAGTGGAATCAGGATCAACCTTTATTTTTTCACGAATATTATTAACACTCTCCTCGGAGTTAGTCATAATTTCAGTAACATTCTCTTCTCTGTTGGATCGTGACGTTAAAAGATTTCCGCAAGGAGCAGAATTACTTCTATTTTCACTATTCTCCAGTTTGGAGCCTTACCTGCAAAACCAATCTGAATAAACTTCAGATAGTACAAAATAAAAGCCTTAGGCTGAGGCTACATTGGCGCCGTTTCCGACCAGATCAGATCCGTAATGTTGGATGTGAACAAACACCAGTAATCTTATTAAGTGGCTACAGTTGTCACTTCAGACCGCGCCAGATTATGTCAGATTGCAACAGACACGTTCCGACCGTCGGACGTTATCAAACATGTTTGATATTTTCGTCAGACTACGGCCGTACATTTGACAGTTTTCATTAAACAGTGTTGTGTATCGTAAATTTATGCTAGCTATTATTACCATTCTATTTAAAGACGTGTTTGAATATCAATTGTGAGTATGGACAAATCACTTTTAATTGATCTAATACGTGAAAATCCTCCTATTTGGGACTAAAGGGATAAAAGATACCACAACACGGACGTGATAGCTCTTTTGTGGAGAGATATTGGCGAAAAAATGAATCTTTCAGGTATGATTTAAAAGTATAATAATTTGTTTAATCTATGATCAGTAGTCCATAAATTGAAAGTAAATTAGCTCTGATTGATTTCAACGCATTGTTGAAGTTTGTTTTGTTTGTTGTTTATAATAGGGCTCGGAATTTTTCAAAATAAAGTATTCGAATATTCATTTAAACTTATATTCGAGTACCTAGTTAAAATTAATAAAAACTCAAAAAGGTCCAAAATTTCGCTGTTTTTTGGATTTTTGCAAAGATCCGGCAGTCTGCCGAGATCGAAATAGGCACGGCCCTCACTGGTTTCCCAACAATTTTTAAATCAAACAATGCTGGGCAGTCATAACAAATAGCATAACTATTGTTATTTGTTAAATGATTGAAAAAAAATACATTCTATTTCTGGAAAAATTGTTATCTCTATCGCTAATCTAAAATCATAAATCGCATATTGAAATCAAAACATAAACAGAGCAATGAGCAATAATTGGCGACAAACGATACTCAGGACTCAGGGACGCCAAAAACAAAGAACAGCTGTTGTATAAATGTATAATAAATGTTATTGTTGAACAACGATAAAAAATAATAAAAGCAGTGCATTTTGATTTTCATTTGAATCCGGAAAGAAGTTAACTACAGTCTATGACAAATATTTAAATATCCAAATATTCAAAATTTGCACACCAAAAATTATTATTGTTCAACAAAGAAAAACTGTTTCCGTTATTTAAAGCTTATATAAAAACGAGTATTCAAATATGTATTTGAATATTTGAAATTCGAATATTCTAATATTGAATAAATCTGTTTTGAAAGTATTCGACCATTCCAATATTCATTTATTCAAATAAATTTGGAGCCCTGGTTTATAATATGTACAATACATCTGCACATTTTTCATTTTTATTAATAATTTTATAAAGGTGATAAACAGTTTGTTTGAAACGGAACCGATCCGATAAAAAATAAACGTTCAGGTCTTCTCTAATTTGTTTCGCATCATTTTACTTTTAAACCCGTCGGATATTATCCACTCCCTATGTAGCCACTTCGTCTGAAGTGTCTGATCTGGTCTGGTCTGGTCTGATCGGATCTGGTCTGACACGGATCTAGTGTAGCCTCAGACTTAGAGTCATTGGAAATTACTCCCGGTATACTCGAATATCACAAATGCACTCTAATATCAACATAGAATTAATACACAACTATATTCGGCAACTAGCAAGCAGTTTTTTCTTTAATAAAAATAATCAAAACTATTTTAAAATAGGCAATTATAAAACAACCGAAACATTTAAACATAAAAGGATAATAAACATCTTAATACCTGACGTACAAATAAAATAACATTCGATATTATGTCACGTAGGTTTTTTTTAAACTTTTCCCAATATCTTAACAAAAAAAAAATGATGGTAAACTCATAAGACCACAAATAAAAAATAAACACGTTAGCATTAAGCTTATTCCACTGGGTAATATATAGGAACCAGAATTTAAAACTATGTAACAAATTGTAAAATTTTTATTTTTTGTGACAATAAAATCTTATCTGTACGATAAACAATCGCTCGCTTGTCTACAGCTGACATAGCAAAAGATACTTCGTGGTTGTTCGGCTATCCTCTATTGAATACGACTAGACTCTTATAACTAAATAACTTAATAAGTACATCAAACAGGCAAGTGGCAACTTATTAGTTATTCGATTGACATTAATTCATAAACACGTTTATGCTGTGTAATTTGTGAAGGTGTAAAATTTACATAATGGGAAAAATATCGGTAAATGGCTTCGGCTTAACTACAATGTGTAGATTGTGCTTATCAAGAGGCGTTACGGTGTTAGATATATTTGCCTTTTCAACCGGATTTATGGATCCAGTAGCCGATATAGTTATGAAATGTGCTCCGGTTCAGGTGAGTTCGTTTTAAAAGAGTGCGCTCCTGAATGTTGTAGCTAATTCAAATATCACTAAGTATAGTTTATTAATGTACATGCTATTATCTAATTTAGAGTTTACCAAATTAATATTTGAACATTAAAATCAGTGAAATAAAGTCGATCAGTGTAGTATAAATGATCAGCGTGCTGACCTTTGCATTATAATCGCGGTGAACGTTTTTAACAATATGTAATCCGATACAGCAATTTTTACCATTTTTCTCTGTCTGTCTGTCTGTGCACACATCACGCGGAAACTCCTGAACGGGTTTAAATGAAACTTTGCTTGTTGGTAGCTTTTGTCCTGGGTCAACATATAGGTTATTTTTCGCTTGAAAAAAGGAGTTCCAACGGGGTAGTTAAAAACTATATATCCGGATGGCTCAGTGGAATAGAATAAGCCTTCATAGTTCATGTTTCTGTTATGGGACAAATTAAAATCTCCATGTCTGTAGCGGACTAGGGGGGGAGGGGAAGGGGTGGCTCGCCCCGGGCCTCTGATCCTGGGGAGCCTCCAAATCTCGAGAAGTAAAATCCCAAACAAGGCCAAAATATGTTTAGTAAGTATAAGAGGCAGTTTGAAGAGAGAGACCCCGTACGTATACAAAATTTAAACGTAGGTAGGTCGTTTATTATAAATATTTGATATTTTTGTCAACCATTACATCTATAATATTCATTTTTTCTAAATTTACACTACAAATACATCAATTTCTAAGCAGACCGGGGGCCTCATTTAGTTCTGCCGCCCCGGGCCTCCAACGAGCTTAGTCCACTGCTCCATGTTTATGTTACTCACCAACATTTATGTCGAAAATAATAATATTTCTGCAACTCACCAATAGATGTCGCCACCAGTATTTCAAAACGCGCTACGTTGTAGTTCATCCATGAAATCTTTTTCTTAGCAATTTGATCAAATTTGAATATCTTATAGAAAACAGTAATATCTAACAGCTGTGAAAATTTCAGAGTGATGGCACGTGCCATCCAATTCCAAAACGCCACGCGAAGGGAGTCGCGGGTACAGCCAGTAATTACTTAATTAATTTTGTTTTTTCAGTAACATGAATATTAGTAGCACAAACTATAAAAATATTTGTGTTGAATTGTAATTGACATAATAACAAATGATTGGATGAAAATTAACAAAGATGTCAAGATTCAGCATAACCTACTAATCGACATTGTTAACTATTGTTTCGATACAGGATATTTTACATTCCAAAACGATTTATATGCACAAGTTGAAGGTTGTAGTATGGGAAACCCTGCCAGCCCCGTTTTCGCCAGTATTGCTATGAATTATATAATAACCGAAGCTCTAAAGAAATTACCGTTCGAAGTTCCCTTCATCAGCGTTTACGTAGACGATACGTTCCTTGTTGCTCCAAAAACGAAGATTCATGAAATACTTCAGATGTTTAACTCGATAAACAAAAATCTACAGTTCACCATGGAGATTGAAACAAACGGTAACTTACCGTTTTTAGATACGTTAGTGAGAAGACAAAATGGATACCTAACAACAGAGTGGTACTCGAAACCGTCGAGCTCAGGTAGGATTTTAAATTACAACTCATACCACCCACTCTCTCAAAAAATAGGAGTTGCTAAAGGGATGCTAGACCGAGCAGTTCGTCTTAGTCATGGAAATAACCAATTTCATAGTGTTTATAAAGCTAAAACAATATTACTTAAGAATAATTATCCAATTAAGTTAATAAACAAATGCTTAGACGCAACGAAGTCAAGAATAGATTCTAATACCATCAAAGATAAACCTGACTATAAATACAGCAGATTCCCGTATATTAAACATCTTTCAAAAAGTATTAATGACTGCTTTAAACAAACCGATTGTAAATTAGGATTTTATAATCTACATAAAATTAGATCCTTATACAGTACAATGAAAGATAAAACAGAGAGAACACAGAGATCCAACTTAGTATATAAAATACCCTGCTCTTGTAATAAATACTACATTGGGCAAACAAAACAAAAACTTGAGAAGAGAATCAGCCAACATAAATCAGATTGTAAGAATGCTAATTACTGCAAAAAGGATAAAACAGCGCTATCTACTCACCATTTCAACACAGGCCATAATTTTAAATTTGACATGACAACAATCGTTGACTATGAAGAAAATTGGCAAAAACGGAATATTAGCGAAATGATACACATCAAACTACATGATACAGTAAACTTAAGATCGGATACCAACAGCCTAAGCTCTATATACATGGATTTACTTAATAGCTATAAATTAATGTTAAATAAAACTAAATAAAATTGGTTCTAACCTATGCTGTCCACAACATAATGACAATAGTATAAAATAAAACCATGGATAGATGGCGACAACATCTAACATTTACACTTAAATACAATTAAAAATTTTTCTTAAAAGTTTCTTTGCTAAAAAAAAAAAATTCTAACACATGGTGAAATCCAGTGCACAGTTTTATTCAAAAAGCAGTGTTTTCATTTTACATACATTCTGAATTAATGTTTCCATTAACACGTATACAAATAATGTCTACGGCTAAATCTAAATTTGGACAAAACAAAAATTTATACATCTAAGGTACCTACTTAAAATTATTATAATTTATAAGTTAGGTTAAATTTCTATATTTCTGTACATTATTTGTAATTATTTATGCATTTGTTACACATTTATAGATGCCTGAAGAAGTTAACATTGATTAACGAAACGTTGCTAAATTAGAAATTCAATTTTTGTTTTTTCATCGTCCGTATCCCACAATAATTTGATTATCGTTATAAAAATATTTTTCTTCAAGATTTTTCAGATTGAGAATATATATGAAACTTTGTAATTATTCTCTTAATAATATTTATCTTACACTTTTGTTTCATAAAACGGCATAAATTATTTCAAAATATATTTCCGATTCTCAGATAACGAGATGCGATGAGATGCCGAATTTCATCTGCCAATCATGTTACACACAACTGGAGAAAAGTCACCAGTTCCAGAAGCAAGTAATGGAGGCTGACAAAACACTTCGACGTTATCTACAGCAACTACGAACTTCTAACAAACAAATGAAGGATGAACTTTCCATTAAGAGACCTTCTGAGGATCCTTTAATCCATAACACTAATACAAATATCACCGTGAAATGTGAATCTTTAGAACTTCAAGACGTGTTTGATATGGATGTCAACTTGAAAGAGAAGGTGCCTTCAAATTATACTTCAGCACACAAAATTAGTGAGGAAATGTCTTTAAAATCTGAAATTAAAGAAGAGCCGATAGATGACTATTCATTAGTTCCAACGGAATGTACTGAGAACTTAACAGAAACTTTATCTGAGTATGACGGTAGTAAAACAAGCTTTGAAAACTCAGACATCGAAGAAAAATCAGAAAACTTCACACGTCTTCGTTCTGATAATTTAAAAAAATATGCTGTTAAACGCGAAGATGAAAAAAAACATACTTCGAAAAATCGTAAGAAGAACAAAAAATCAAAAAAAATCAATTACAAGTGTGATCTTTGTAATAAACAATTTTCTTTTTTAAACCAATTTAATATACACAAACGTAGACATACTGGCGAAAAACCGTATAAGTGCGGCGTGTGTAGTATGAGCTTTACTGAGTCGAGCATTTTAAAGAATCATAAACGTACACATACGGGTGAGAAACCGTATAAGTGCGACGTGTGTACTGTGTAGTATGTGCTTTAGTCGGTCGGACGCTTTAAATTTTCATAAACGCGCACATACTGGTGAGAAACCGTATAAGTGCGACTTGTGTAGTAAGTGCTTTACTTACTCGGGCGCTTTAACTGTTCATAAACGTACACATACTGGTGAGAAACCGTATAAGTGCGATGTGTGTAGTATGTGCTTTAATGACCCACGCAATTTAAAAGTTCATAAACGTACACATTCTGGTGAGAAACCGTATAAATGCGACGTGTGTAGTATGTGCTTTAGTCGGTCGGACACTTTAAATCTTCATAAACGCGCACATACTGGTGAGAAACCGTATAAGTGCGACTTGTGTAGTAAGTGCTATACTTACTCGAGCGATTTAACTGTTCATAAACGTACACATACTGGTGAGAAACCGTATAAGTGCGACGTGTGTAGTATGTGCTTTAGTCGGTCGAACGCTTTAAATCTTCATAAACGTGCCCATACTGGTGACAAACCGTATAGGTGCGACTTGTGTAGTAAGTGCTTTACTTACTCGAGCGCTTTAACTGTTCATAGACGTACACATACTGGTGAGAAACCGTATAAGTGCGATGTGTGTAGTATGTGCTTTAATGACCCACGCAATTTAAAAGTTCATAAACGTAAACATTCTGGTGAGAAACCTTATAAGTGCGACGTGTGTAGTAAGTGCTTTACTCTGTCGCACCAATTAAATGCTCACAAACGTACACATACTGGTGAGAAATGAATAATTAAAACACGTCTAGTAATCGGCAGGTGATTATTATATAAATCTACAATGAAGAAAATATTAATAAAACATTAAAACGAATTTTGTATTGATGATTGAAATTTCCCGCTAAAATTGTCATCCAAAGATACCATCTCCCGAAGTACGCCTTGCAGCAAGAGATTAACAAATAATGTGGATTCAAGATTTTCTTGATTAAAAACAATGCTTCAGAAAGGAGCAGTACGAGGCATAACAAAATTACGTATCAGCTATTAAAAATAAATTAATTTTACAAAACCATGGTATAGCAAAAATCAGAAGTATAGGTCAGAAAGAAGGATGATAAAAAAGAGTGATACTTTCAAATTATCACAGACGTACGTCACAATATACTATTATTGCTAATCTGACTAGTAGGGTGGTCCCTAAAAAGGGTGTTCATGAATTTTGAATGGTTCGTTCCTCAGATCGGCTCCTGATATCGGTCAAGTGCGAATTAAGCTCGTGCGCCGAGGGTTCCGTACAACAAACAAACTAACAAATGTACCTCATATATGAAATTGCATTTCATTAAACCTCATCCATAATAACACGGGAGATGTTACTTGTTTGAATAAGATCTACATATTCAAAATACAATAATGCAGAATACCTTTTTTATATTTTAAAGGTCTTCTTCTAAATACCATTTTGCATTAATTACAGCTGTGCCTATTTTGACGTTAATAACGTCTAATGTCTCATACAAAAACTGTGTTGAATAGTGTTAGCGAATAATATAGCTTTTTTTCTTTTTGTTTTTTAACGCGAAAGAAAAAGAGAAAAGCAAATCACAGACGCGTCGACAACTTAGGTCATTAGCGCTAACGTTAACGCGAAAGAAAGATTTTTATAATTAATTCATATTTTAATTAATATATAAAAAAAACTCAGGTCGCAGTGCCAAAACCCTGCCGACAATATAGTGTATTTGCTAATACAGGTATTGTGGCTTTATTATGTGAACTGTTTGTTTTTGTGTAAAATAAAAAATTTAACCCGTTAATACATCCCTTACACTAATATTTTTTTCTTAATTGCAATATTGTTATCATTACAGCATCGGCGCCAAATTAAATACACCCTTCGGTAAGGAAATCCGTATCCGCAAACCAATGTTTTTATAAAAATCGTAAGTCCGGCCCCATCGGGCCGATTTTATTTAAATTTTAGCACCACGTTTTTATCTTTATTTAAGGGTTAAATTTCAATTTTGAAACGATTCGAACAATTTTTTCGGTATTTTTGGGCCCAAAAACATTTTTCAACCCCTAAAAACCACCCTTAAAATGATCCGATCGGGCCCATTTTAAATAGGCTTCGTGCGGTGATGGATTCCAACGCGCCTACCAAATTTCGTCAAAATCAATAAACTCTTTCGAAAGTTATTGCCCGTACACACACACACACACATATATATATATATATATATTATATAGCCTTTTATAAAAATATCATGGCGAATATGATTTCGTCTGATATTATTATGTTATGTTAATTCACTAATAAGTGGATTCCACTTACGGTAAAGGATGTCTAATCATATTGATTATTAATTTTATCATTTATAACCCGTAAGGTAAATTTCTCATATTTGGACAAAATAAAGCTTCATCCGGACATTGAGAAAGACGACATTTTAGGTAATGTTGTTATAAAAATATAATAGCTCTCGCAGGTAGTGATTTTGCGGTACATCGTCGTTATATATAAGAGAAATTATGAGTGCTTACTGTCGGCACTGTGGAGTAAATGGAAACTTGCCCGACGCGTAATCGGGAGTTTCGGGTTCAAGTCCCGACAGTGGCGTTCATTTTTTCTCATATTATGTAGCCTTCTATAAAAATATCATGGCGAATATGATTTCGTCTGATATTATTATGTTATGTTAATTCACTAATAAGTGGATTCCACTTACGGTAAAGGATGTCTAATCATATTGATTATTAATTTTATCATATATATATATATATATATATATATATATATATATATATATATATTGTTCAAATATGAGAAATTTACCTTACGGGTTATAAATGATGACATCCGGACATTGAGAAAGACGACATTTTAGGTAATGTTGTTATAAAAATATAATAGCTCTCGCAGGTAGTGATTTTGCGGTACATCGTCGTTATATATAAGAGAAATTATGAGTGCTTACTGTTGGCACTGTGGAGTAAATGGAAACTTGCCCGACGCGTAATCGGGAGTTTCGGGTTCAAGTCCCGACAGTGGCGTTCATTTTTTCTCATATTATAGCCTTCTATAAAAATTTCATGGCGAATATGTTTTCGTCTGATATTATTATGTTATGTTAATTCACTAATAAGTGAATTCCACTTACGGTAAAGGATGTTTAATCATATTGATTATTAATTTTATCATATATATATATATACAGGGTGTCCTCAAAGACACTAAACACACGCCTACCACATGTTCCTGAGACCAAAATAAGCCGATTTAAGCAAACTTACCTTCTTACAAAATTTCTTAGTTTGGGCGCTATACGGCCCTGAAGTTACAATTTTGAAATCGATTTTTGTTATAAATTTAAAGCGGCTTGTGCGATTTTGCTAAAATTTGGCACGTTGACATAGTTTTATGGAACAAAAAAACCCATAAGTATTAGGATTCGCCGGTTCTGGAGATCCAGATCCCGCTGACGTCATCATGACGTCACAAGCTTGCTATCGATTGCGAGGGTGTTACCGCAGTCGACCGCGAGGGTGTTACCGCAGTCGACCGCGAGGCTATTACCGCAGTCGACCGCGAGGGTATTAGAGAGGGGCTAGGGGGGGTGGGAGGCTAAAGGCTAGGGGGGCTAAAGGCTAGGGGGGCTAAAGGCTAGGGGGGCTAAAGGCTAGGGGGCTAAAGGCTAGGGGGCTAAAGGCTAGGGGAGCTAAAGGCTAGGGGGCTAAAGGCTAGGGGGCTAAAGGCTAGGGGGCTAAAGGCTAGGGGGGCTAAAGGCTGGGGGAGGGGATTCTAATGGCTAGGGGCTAAAAGGGTGGGGGGGGGGGAAATGGCGGCTGCATGAAAATTCAAGATGGCGGTTGCTTGAAAATCCAAGATGGCGGCTCCGTGAAAATTCAAGATGGCGGTTGCATGAAAATCCAAGATGGCGGCTCCGTGAAAATTCAAGGTGGCAGTTTCAAGAGTGGGGGAAGGAAATGACAGCTGCAGGAGTGGGAGGTTATTAAATTTGGATCTCGTGTCGACATGTTTTTAAATTTTGGTTTGTTTGTTTGTTTGTTTGTTGGTTCATTGATTCGTTGGTTTGTTGGTTCGTTCATTCATTGGTTCGTTGGTTTGTTGGTTCGTTGTTTCGTTAGTTTGTTGGTTCGTTAATTCGTTGATTCGTTGGTTTGTTGGTTCGTTGATTTGTTGGTTCGTTGGTTTGTTGGTTCGTTGGTTTGTTGGTTCGTTGTCATTGACGTGAACAACAACAATCAAAGAATGTTAATGTATAATACAAACATGATTCAACACGAATTCAAAAACACTTAAACAAAGGAATGTGTTTTTATTTTGGAAATTAGTCAATTAACTTTATTATCTTCGCCATTAATCTAAAAACTTTCTAAATGTAATACAAAACATGATTCAACACGCATTCAATATACACTTACCTACTTGACAATAGAAATAAATATCGATAGTGATCTTTTCTTTAAAAGTAATTTTTCCGTAAGACAACACCTCTATTTGGTTTATCACACTGTAATGTTGCTCTTTCTCTTTTTTTATGAAAGTATTTGATTCTTTTTTCTATCTTAATTTATATGAACATATTTTTTTTCTCTGTTTGTCTTTCTCTTTCCCTGTGTGTATGTGTGTGTGTGTGAAGAAAATGGGAGGTTAGGATGTAGTGTATAAGATAGGTAAAGCAGAAATAAAACAAATTCATTTTTAAACCGGTTTATTATCATAAGAAAATAAATAATTACATAAAAAAAATTATAATCTCATAAACTAATGTATGGTAACTCTTTGAAGAACTGTTGTCTCAACTTCTCTTCTCGTCGGCGATCCAATGCATCCAATCGCCAGACCAGGCCGTTGCGATGTTCAGCACCCACGGGATCCATGAGACAAATTTCACACACGTTTGCAAACCTAACGTTCATTTCTTCGCGATAGAATCTACATCCTCCTGTCATTGTTAGTGCGGGCGATGATGATGAGTCGACCGTGACTTTTTGTTTACTCCATTTTCGCCACCGCCAGAAAGTACGTTGCTTTTTGCAATCCATGAGTTTTGCGTTGTCGGTAAACCCAACCACTTCACATACACCTGGTCGCCTTTAGTTTTCAACACCTTCTCGACCAGATAGACGTCTTTATATCGAGTCTTTTGCAATTCGTAAGCATAAAATCCACCGAGAATAGGACGATCGTCTGCGTCTTTCAACTTGTAGGTATGCGGATTCGTGAGATGTACCTCGGAGACGGTGAACAGTTCAGTAGACCAGTTGGGCAGATAGCCTTTGTCGAAATGACTCTTCTGCTTGCTGATGCGCACGCAGTCGCCCACTTTAAACTTTGACGGACGACTGTTGATGGTATTAATACGACTGTAGACACTCGATAGCAGATGTCGTTCATTTTTCTTAAGCGATGCCTCATTAGGTGTCATTTTAACAGTGCTATGCAGCGAATCATTATATTTCTCTACCACTGCTGGCAATGCATTGAACCATTTGTAGTTGCCACTGTTTGAAAAATGTTTCCACAATTTCTCTTTTAGCGTGCGTATGACACGTTCTACAATGCTTGCTTTTTTCACACTGTACACCGAATAGTGATTGATTCGATGCTCTTTCATCAACGCTTGAAACTTCGAATTATAGAATTCCGTTCCCTGATCCGTTTGCAAATTTTGCGGTTTTCGTTGCTCGCCTTCCTTATAATTCTTCTTCTTCTTCAGGATCGAACTCATGGCATCCGTCACGTTCAATGCCGTTTTATTCTTGATAGGCATGCACCATACGTGCTTGGAGAAACAATCAATCACAACGAGTATATATCTGTATCCTTTGTTGACGTTTGCAAATGGTATCATTTCAGCTAAATCGGCTTGCCACAGATCGTCTACACCTTTGAGTACAACGCGGCGACGTGGAAAATTCTTCCTAGCCGGTCTGTGCAATTCATTGACGATCGCTTCCTTTTCCGTCATGTCTTTGCTTACACCTCACACACGAATGTAGAAATATCTCTCTCTATCTCTATGCAGTACCAGAGTTTTTTATCTGAATCGGATATTTTATTGTAAACGAAACTGATAGACGGTGACGTACTTTGTGCAATACATCGAAAGTGGCCGGTTCGAATGAAAGCTTATAACCTTTATGTGTTAATCCGTTTACGTCGTTAGGTGTCACTTCAACTTCGTCTATATAGATTCTAGTATTCGCTGGATGAACGTTAAAATCTTTGATGAAACCGATCTCGAACGGGAACTCGTACTCGGTTGTTTCACCTTGCAAGACATACTTGTTGGTTATTTCACCTTGCAAGACTAAGTTGTCCGTGTTTTGTTTTTGAATTACAACCATGGGATACGGCATTGAAAACAAGCGCACATGCTGATAACCATATGCGGTCGTGTTTACACTTTTGTTGACCAGTTGCAACTCTCTCATTAAATTTCCATTCAGCTGTGTAAAGTTTTCGCGATATCTATCGATTTCGTTCTTGAATTCGGTTCTAGTCGCTTGCAATTTTTCATTCATTTCTTTTTTAAGATTTGCAATCTCTATAGTCACTTTTTTCTCCAACATTGCACTGTATTGATTGACTATAGCGCTATTGAGTATGTTTAGTGCCTTGTTCAAACTCGCAACGTTCACGGCATCCGTATCGCTTTTAGAATCGCCCACTCGTGTTAAACGCTTGTTTTCAATATTGTAGTCGCCATCGATTGTCAAATTAAATCCAATTCCTCGAAGACCTTTGGTTAAAGTTCTATTCTTCTTCTTATCACCTCCGTACCTTCCGAATTTATCCACAGACATTGTTTTGCAACAGTGATTCACATATCATACTGATGACTTTCAACGAAAAATGTTACATTATATAACCGGTTGTGCGCAGCTCGTTCACTATGGATGTTATCTCGTTGTCATGCGATGTATTTCCAGCTTGTTTGGATGCGTGCAAGAGCGCTAGACGATTGACTAACACGTTCGGATCAATCCAGTGAACGTAATCGATTTTTTTGTCGGTCACGATCATTGATCTGTCCGGAACAGCAACGGTTGCAAGAACATTGAACATTGTTCTTTTCTTTTTTTTATTCACTTTCCCACCAATGGCAGAGCCTAATTTGGTTTTGGAAGCGGTGGCGGGAGGAAACAAGCGTGATATTATATGTTTGTATTTTCCTCCTTTGGACGCATTTAATCTACCGTTAGATCTCAGATGTGCCTTGGTTAACGCGAGTATTTTTCCATAGTCTTCGAAATCTTTTGGCTTGTAATCTATCGGTTTGTCCATAAAGATCAATTCTAACAAACCTCGCGTTCCTTTGAATCGCGACTGATTGCCGCTGACGTTATCTGTCAATACTATTTCACCGGTGGCTTCGTCAGCTGAGAACCGTTTGTTGCCCATGATGTAGCTGTTTTCTTTGTTCGGATCAGCTTTCGGACCGTACGTGTAATCATATTTAACGGCGTTTTTATTAGCATATTCAATGAAAAGAGACCTAGAGTCTACTTCTTCTTCTTTTTCTTCTTCTTCTTCTTCTTCAGCAGCATTGTCGCGATCTGGTTCTCCTTCTTTATCATTATCGCTGTCTGGTTCGCCTCCTCCTCCTTCGTCTTTATCTTCTTCTTCTTTTATTTCACGTTTAATGTCTTTCTCGTCTTTGCGATGTTTTTTTATGGCTGTCAACTCACGCAATGGTTTCACGATAGGGAGGAGATTTTCCTCGAGAAGAAAAGTTTTTTCCCTCTTGAGCGATTGCAAGTAATTATATTTTCGACGCAATGCTTCGGCTGCTTTGACTACATGTTCCTTTATCTGCTGCTGCGCACTCGACTTTTCAATCGTGGACTTTGGTCTTTGTCTTCGTCGTTGTTGTTGTCGTTGTTGTTTCGTCATAGTCATCATCATAGTATTAGCAGACATCTTTATGCTGTGAAGGTCGAAACGGTTATGCGCATTCATTGTGCAACACTATAAATTTATCGAAATTCTTTCTGTAACGTCCCTCG